>SADC01001334.1:0-482964 GCA_004194705.1 Ditylenchus dipsaci
AAAAAAAATATGGGCATGAGCCGAATCCTATTTAGCTTAAAAAAATTTTATATTTTTCCTGTAATACTTGCTTGGCTTAGGCTTCGGCCAGGGCTGTGCACGGGCCGGGTTTTGGTCGCCTGGCCCTGCCCGCTGCTTAACTATGAAAGCCCGGCCGGAAGGGTGTCGGTCCGGCCCGGCCCGAAAAGCCCGAAAATTTCCAAAGCCAATTCTAACATTTTCAAGTAACAAAATATCAGAATTTCATTTTTTTGCGCTGAATTCTGGCGTTGAAATAAACCGAAAAAAGCTGTTTAGACCTCTTATTCACATGAAATGCTCTTTATCTCTTTAACAGCTTGTATGTCTAACTACATATACACACTTCTTATTTTGCTTTAGCGCTTTTTATAATAAAAATAGCTTTTAGTACCAACCTATTCTGATCTTTATCGATTTGTTTTGTTTATTATCCACAATGCATGCATGCTCGGAACAATTTTAAGTCAATTTTTGTTTTGAACTTTTCTCAGGTTTAAAATCTCTTTATCAACTATCAGACTTAATGCTGTTTCGTATTGCTCGATATACTTTTGTGGATTTTTGTCCGGAAATAAAAGTGTCAATTGTATATTATTTTTCTAACCTGCCTCGTATAAGTGAATTCCAGCTTTTTTTAGTTTTATTTTCGACGAATATGGAATCATCTTCTGTAATAACTTAAACTTTAATCGGGTTCTTGTTTTCAAATGCTTAATCAATGGTAGACAAAGATAATATTCACAATTAGGGTTGTTAGAACAACTCAAAAAAAACTCGAAGAAAAGTCTGTTTTTCTCAGCGAGGGTTTGATATTCTTCAAAAATGTTTTTACCGTCAAATGTGCTAGATTCTGAACACAGGTTACACGATATTTATAAGATAGCTAGTCAAAAAGTTGTATGCAATTGAATTCAATTTTACAACTTGAAATCTGCATGCAACTTTTAAATAGCTATCTGATATCAATCTTGTCAAGTTTTCTAAATCTATATGATCTAGCGCATTCTTAATTCTCTAAAAAACGCAAGCATAAGTATGAGTACTTTTCATGGACCAAGCCGATCAGCGGGGTGCACCCCGCGGCTTTGCACCTAGGCTTAGCACTTTTTGAGTGCTAGGCTAAATTTTTGGATGCTGGGTCTCTGGCCTGGCCTTTTAAAACGGGGGAAATGCTCTTCGGTGAAAAAGCAAAGATGTTGAACATAGTTTTCAATACTGGGGCCTATCACATAAATAAACTTTGGCATGCATGCTTTTTCATGCATCCAGAGTCACTTTCTAGTGATTTGTGTCTAGGGTATGTGGGTGTGCGCATTTCAACTCCAAGCCCCATGTGCCCCCGAAGGGGCCTAAGGTGGCTTGAAAGTAAGAGATGCGCGCACGCACTTACCTTAGACATGATTCCGAGCAAGAACTCTTGATTAAAAAAATGCATATAGAGTCTATTTTTGGCTCCTGTATTATTCCCTTCCCTCTCAATACAACCCATAATCCCTTTCAAACTGCTTTGCTGGTCATTTAGGGCAAAACTATTGCATAAAAATAGTTTTTAGGCACTCCCAAAAAATCGATTTGGGGGGGGGGGGGTGGGTGTATATGACAGTAGTTTTCGAAACATTCAATTTGCGCTAAAATATGATTCTTCAAAGTCAAGAGGGATGATTATCGAGAAGAGTTAATCAATAGTGAAAATACTGCAATTCGCGGTACTCCAATTCAGAGCATTGTAAGCGAGACATCAAAGGACAACGATAATATAAAATAACAGTGGCTATTTCGAGGCAAGCAGCTTTTTATTTCAGAAATATTCACGAATTTTTTTTTGTATGCATTCAATTATGCAATACAATTTTTTTTCGAAATTCAGAAACACATACATCAAACTATATGCTATTGTAGCCAAAAGTCGGTATGCCTAGTCTAATCCATGAAACTAAGATAAAAAAATTCGAATAAACCTTTTCCGTATTCTTCACTGCTTCCCACTAGTTCGAAAACTCGAAATCGCCATCGCCTTTGATTATTTGTTTTAACAAAAATGCATTTTTATCAAAAAAGTCTACCTTGTCCACGACTTGCGTCGGTTACCTTTTTTCAAACCAGCCGTTACTCGACTTTTTCTTCATTTTTTTCTCAAATTTCGTAAAAAAAGCCACTATCAACATTTTAGCTTTTATTCGAGCTTCAACATGTGATGAAAATAGGAGCCCAAATAAATCTTTTTTATGGACAACCTTAATACAGTTAAAACTCAGTTATCCGGCACTTCTTGGGACCGGGCTTATGGCCTAAAGGCCTAAAAAATTGCGCAGAGCATTTCGTTTGCGAGCTAGATTTCTTAGAGTTCTAGAGAACAAAGCTAACATGATTTCTGCGCAACGGGTCAAAATTCTTCGGTGCAAGACTAATCGTCTTTCAAACGGGTCATTATCACTCCATTCTTTTGAAACGGTCTTCATGCCAAAAACTCCCCACCTTACAACTGTTTCAGCTGTGTTAAAAGTGCCTGTTAGATTGTCGAAATCCTTCGCATGCCCTTTTCACACAGTTGAAACAGTGAAACAGATATTTTAGACTTATCGAAGAAAACCACGACAAACTGTTCTGTCTTACCTTTAGATAAAACAATAGTTTATAGTACATAAGTGTTTCCTGCCTTAGGATCATTTTTAAATCAAACTAGTGAATAAAATGTGAAAAAAAGAAAGTTCACACCCAGAGAGACTCGAACCTGCAACCTATAAATGTGGTTTAATATGAATTAAAACGATTTCCATGCGGGACCAGATACGGAAAGGAAATACACTACCCCAGGGCTCCCAAGTTTTTTTTTAAAATAAGTACATTTTCGAAAAAAATAAGATTTTTGGCCCAAAAATAAGTACATTTTGAAATTCTGCTTTTTCGTAACTTTATTAGATAGCTTATTCTCAAATATCGCCATTTGTCATCAAATTCTTTATTCAATCAGAAAAAACCAACAATAACAACAAATGAAATAGCAACAAACAGTTAAAAGTACTTTTTCCAACTTCTAATCTTGGTTAACAGAACATTGCTTTTCAAATTTATGTCGTAAACGATTTTGAAAACTGCGAATAAAATAAGAAAACGGACGAGACTTTTTTCTGCCACCTTTTGGCTTTTTTCTGACACCTTTGCTTTTTTCTGCCACCCTTTTTTTTGGTTATTATTCTTTTCGATCCACAGAAGTCTTGTTTCTTGCACCGAATCACCTTGTTTAAACCAAACCATATGAAACAATAAAAATATGGTATGCACCCAGGTGGATTTGAACCGGTGGCAGAAAAAAGCAAAAGGTGGCAGAAAAAAGATTTATCCGTAAGAAAACATTGAGTACAACACAAACAAAATTCACTTTAAATTTATTAAAAAAATTGCCCACTTTTTCGTTCTAAGATATTTTGTTCCGAGATGCTGTAAATTTTTCGAAAATAAGTACAAATACGTACATTCGTCGAAAATAAGTACATTTCTTATAAATAAGTACATCTTAAATAAATAAGATTTGGAGTCCTCAAATAAGTACATTTCTTATAAATAAGTACATCTTAAATAAATAAGATTTGGAGTCCTCAAATAAGTACATTTCTTATAAATACACTTGGGAGCCCTGCACTACCCCCTTTAAGAAAAAATAACTAGACCAATACTAAGTATAAAACAAGATAAATAATTATGTTTTAAATAAAAAAAATTATTAACTATTTTTTATATATTTTATGTAAAAAACTCAAAAAGTGTACAATTTGTAAGCCTAAGACAAGAAAAAAATAAATATTTTTAATAACAAAAGATTTAGGAGTTTTTTTTAGCAAATGTAATTTAATAAAAGAAAAATTCGTATGATTCCAAAACTGTTTTTCACGGTTGCGAAAATATTCAGTATGCTGAACAAAGAAAAATATTTTTTTTGAAAAATTAATCTAAATGTTGGTCAATAAAAATTTTCTACAGCGATTTGTCACAATTCTTCAATATCTAAAGCGAATTTCAGGTCCAGATGTGTCCACACCGTATTTGAAACAAATTTGACTTATCATAGGATGCTGCTCTTTTCTTTGCAATTTTTGTTATAAAAAATTTGCCTTAAATAATCGATTCATTTTCACCAAAATTTGAGCGATCTTTGATGAAGGAGTCAATCCGAACTTTTTCGGACAAGGTGCAAACTCATTTACCGTATTTACTGTATTAAGTCCCCATGGGGAGTTATTTTTCAACCTCTAAAAAATCGAAAATTTTGAGGTCAACTTTGAGATTTTTGGGTGCTCAACCGAAATCTGAAAAGTGTAATCAGGTAAACTCGCGGCAACTAAGAAAACGCAAAAACAGATTTGCGAAATGTTCGATCTAGGCTGAGATATAAGGTCCGTAGGGTGGGGACTTATTAGAGGGTGGGGATTTATTAGAGGGTGGGGAGTTAATACAGTAAATACGGTATAAATTATCTGTTTAAATGTGTTCTGTTTGGTGATTTAGTTCAATAAATACCCTTTTTGTATTGTATTTTATTCGTAGCAAAACATAAATCACTCTAAATAAAAAGTTTCACTAAACTAGCAAATTAATTTTTTCTTTATCAATTTTTCTGTCCCTTCTGGCCTTTCAATTAGTGGTTTTGAAAATTAGTCGAAAAAGCTGAAAATCACAATTTTTTGAAAGATCTGTTGTTTGTCTAGCCTGAACCAATTAGTTGTAGTGTTACAGGTTTGCGCATAGTCAAGGCCATCTAGGAAATAGTGGGATTTGCAAGTTTAGCCAGAACTTTGCGAATTATTTCGAGAAAACCACTACAAATTGTTTCCTTCTACTCTGGAACCTAGCAATAACTTACATTAAACTAATGTTTGTAAGTGTGCAGATAATTTCTGAAAATTAGTTAATTTTTTTATGGCAGTTTTTTGCTGAAATGATCAATCATCCTCTAGATTTATAAAATAATATTGTGCAAAACCACGCCCTTTTTAGTCGAAATCGAATTTTGCTCTTTTTTCTAGTCGGGCGTATTTTGGCCTGGTCAGCCAATTTTTATGTTTTCTGCCACCATTCCACTGTCCTATACCAGTGTACATCTTACTCCCCCCCAAACATCACCATGTACCTGTTTTCTGCCTTAACTATCAGTAGTATCCAGCTGATTGGGATGCTGCAATAGCCAACCTAATTAATATACACTTTGTCCTTCTCTAGTTTCTGCTCCACTAACTCGATTAACTCAAGTGTTTTGATGTCTGCTAATGGTTCTCCACACATGAAAACCATACACAATTTAAGGTTGACTAATAGACTAACTAACTCCTTTAGTTGCCTTTTCCTTTTCTTATATGGTTTTAATCTTGCCAAGGCTCATTTATATATACACTTTCAAACTTATGATAGCCATCTGCAGTTGTCCCAAGCTATAATTGCACTAGCAGCATCAATATTATGCTATGGAGGCTGTGTCAATATTATGACTATTACTTTACTAGTGCTCACTCACCCTCTTTTCCATGACTACTACTGCTGCGACAGTTAAGGCAAAGGTGAAGCCAAAGGCATATTTTCGAAAATCTCCTTACCACAAACATGACCCTCGAGTTTTAAATAGACTACTGTTCTTAGTTTAGAGAATGTATGTATGTTCTGAAATTTTAATTCAATTTTATTTGTTCTACCAAAAAGCCAGTGCCGCAATATGCTTTTTCCCTGCTGACTTTTTTCTGTCTTAATTTTTGAAACAAGGGCATGGTTAGCTGATAAATATTGTTCGAAAGAAAATTCAATATTTTTCTCTTTAGTTTTATGTTTGACGCATGGAACATTAAGTTGCAAAACAAGATCTTAATATTCAAAACTAATTTGTAAAAAACTTAAATAAGCTTTGAATCATATCTTTCAAAGATCACAACTATTATAATGTACAGTGACTTGCCTAGTCTATTATTACTCATTTAGTGTGCCTTTATCTGCTTTGACCTTTTTGCTCTTTTTTATTGCAAATGAGATTATAATTAGCAGTTTGGTCGGTGGTCTAATTAGACATTTGCTGCTAATTAGCTGATCTCTTGCTCGCTCAGTGTATGTGGTCTATCGTTTCACAATAATATCTAAAACGATCATCTTTACATTAGCAATTTCAAGCCTCTCTTCAAATTTGCATAAAAAACAAATAAACTTTTAAAATATTCAACCCTCAGCTAGATTGACAATGTAGCTAATCTGTATGTCTTCACCATTTTTTATCTCAGACTGATAGTTTTGCTTATCAATACATAGTTACAATCACAGCCTAACCTTTTTCGAAACTTATATAAGCCAATACATTAATCTTGAATGAAACTCAGACTCTTTTCCAACTGACATTCTGAGGTAAAGGATTGGTAGTGGTCGCGACAAAATGTTTCCCAGGGTTTCGGTTCAAATTGGTTTGACATATTGAATAAGCCAACTTCCGAAAATGCCCTAATTTATAAATCACATGTTTTTCATTGTTTAATGACTCAATCTACTAGTTAGTCATTGATCTGTGAGTTTACTACTAGGTTTAAAAATGATGAGTAACAGCAATAGAAGAAATATACCAAGGCAGGCTAACAATCATCTGCAGCTTTTTGGATCATCCTCTTACTCACTTTTATTGTTTTTACTAGGCTAAAGGGATGGTTGTTGCTGCTAGCAGTAGAAGCTTTCTTTAACTTTTCACATTGCTCAAGCGAATAGATAAACTTCCGAAAATAATTCTGATCAATCGCCATGTGTCTTAAAAGATCTTTTCTGCCACCATAAAACCCTTTTTAAAATTTGCTTATTTTGATTAAAAAGTAATACTTTTCTGTTGGTTATCTTTTAGTTATGGCTTGATTGTACAATCACCCCACGCAGAAAACTCGGATTAGGAGATAATCTATATTCGTCTTTCTCGAACCCAATTTCGTAAAAAAGCCACATGTTTTTTATTCTGAGAAAAAATAATTTCGAACCACAGGTGTATCGTAGTTTTTTAGTTGAAATTTGTCAAAACTCTCAAGTTCCCGCGTACCCGAAAATAGCGCAGAGGACTTGAGAATTAGATATGTGCGCACTCATCAGCCTTAGACATGATTCCGAGAAGCACTCTTTATCATAAAATGCATATAGACTCTATTTTGCCTTGGACCCGATTGACCACTCCGATTGTCGCGAAATAGTCAACAATGTTCCGCAAAGAAAAATTTTTGCAAGACTTTTTTGACGTGGGAAAGAGTTGATTTTTCCAGGAAGTATCCACTTTGATCTTTTCTGCCGCCTTAAAAACCCTTATTTTGAAGCTTATTTTAATTGAAAAGTAATACTTTTTTGTCGGTTATATTCTTTAGTTATTTCTGTGTTAATAAGGTCATTTCTTGATAACCCGGTACTATTGGCTTGGCAACCGGACATTGTGGCTGAATGGTCGAAATGCCGCGCGGAGTGAAATTTTGTAATTTTCGTTTCAACGACGAAACGAGCTAATTTTTTAAAGACTAGCTCACATAGCCAATTGGATCATTTATGAAAAAATCAACTCTATAAGGCTTATAAAAAATTTACTTCATGGAACATTGTCGACTATTTTTCAAGAATTCCGGATCGCCATTGACTTCATCAAATCACGCTCGCATGGCGAGTATACATCTTTGAGGTCGATTATCTAATTTTTGAGTACGAATTTTTTTTGATTAATGTTTTCAGCAACTCTGTCATCCAGCTGAATACAACAAAAAGTCCAGCAGCAGTAACAATAACCAATTAGCCCCATTCTCTCTTTTTTTAATCAATCTCAGCCACTTCTCTTCCCAGTCCAATTATACACTGCCAGCCATCCACCTTCTGCAATTGAGACATTTATTGACTCCAGCAAAATATTCCCTTCCTTCCAAGATTGATTAATCAGATTCAACAGCCACCAAAATGTTTCCTCCTGCCAGAGATTAATGAAGTTGGTGTAGCTCTACTATATTGTTTGGCCAGTTAGCCCAAATACTCTATGTTCTATTCCTCTTATGCTGCTCATTAATTTTTCATAGCTGCTGCTAGTTTAAAGTGGGCTGCTAGAAGTGTTCTACTGCTTTGTTCTCCCCTGACCACTGCTTTAGTTTCCTTTCTCTATTTTGCAAAATGGAGTCGGAAGCTAGTTTTTGTCGTTAAAAAGGGGTAATTGATTCATATAGTGGCTGGATAGCCATCAAACCAATCCTGCTTATATGGCTACTTATACCAATGGTTCCATTTTATTTTGATTCACCTAATATCAATCGACCTTTTTTGATTAAATTATTTTTCAATTTAAAAAGTCAATAAGATAGTCATTTCTAGGAGGACACGAACTGAAGTATATTTTTTATAAAATATACTTTTTACCATTTGACTAACAAGCTTCGATTGGTGTTAGCTATTTATCGATACTAATTTAATATAAATAAACCAGCGTTTTCATAAACTGAGCCATCTATTTAGTTATTTAAGCTATTTATATTTGGTCAGTCGGTTGGATGGTTAATTATATTATGTGTAATAACCTTTCCACTTCTCAACCATACATTCAACATTGACCAGTAGTTGCGGTAAAAGAAATATCAGATAGATAAAATCTGTGTTGTATATATATCTGTCTAAATGATGTGCATGACCATTCACTGCCAAATACGCATATGCAGATATATCTGTTCACTTTCCTTGACTACTAACTGTGGCCTTTATATTGATGATTACTATTTTTCTTGATTTTTATACAAAGTCTTATAAGTAAAAGATTACTAAAATTTTAGGTATCTCATCATGATCAAAACGTGTGAAATTCTCAACGAGAAAATTGGCATTAACTGTGAAAAATAACTGTTCATGTTGGATGACAAAATCTGACCTGTAAATAAGTGCTTCTCTAAGTTATAGACTATAACCAGTCTGAAAAGTTTTAATGGGATGATAAATAGGTCAGACCTAAGTTAAACATGAAAAAATATCACTAAATTTACAGTTACTTTGTTTTTTATTTTTATTGATTATCTGAATCAGCTATTTTTACAAAAAAAAATATTTGGATAAATCTCACAATTCACTTCCCAAATATCATTGCTCTTGTTGGCTACCTACCTATCTACAATTACCTTTCTTTCTTCCCAGCAGCATCAGACAAAAGCCACCATTTTCCGCTCTGTGTGGTTTGATTGACACCATTTCAAATGTGTCTATTCACGACTACTACCACTTCTTTTATTTTTTTTGCGCAAAAAATATTTTGTATTAATTTCCTTGGCGATATATCCCCACTCAAAATTCCCATTGTCCTATAGTTTATTTTGAAGTAGAAATTTATTTTGACAAAAAATCAGTCAGCATTACCAATGGGCCAGGGCTGTACCGGATATCCGATATCCGACATCCGATATCCGATATCCGGCACTTTTTGACATCCGATATCCGGTATCCGATATCCGAAAAAATGGCCAATTTTCGGAAAAATTTTTTTAAAACTTTTTTGAAATTTAGAAAAAATTTCAATTTTTTTTTTAAAATTTCATCAAAAATATCCGAAATCAGATATCCGATAACCGATATCCGGCACTTTTTCATATCCGGTATCCGATATCCGATCCGATATTTTTCCATATCCGGTATCCGATATCCGATCCGATATTTTTTGGTATCCGGTACAGCCCTGCAATGGGCCATTCTCTTTCAAAAAAGGTCACTCTCGATATAAGCACACTCTCGATATAAGCACACTTTTGCCCGGTCCCCAGAGTGTGCTTATATCGAGAGTCGAATGTATATCATTTGGAGCCGTATTATATCGTGATTAAGAAAAAAACTGGAAAAACAATCCTTTAAGACATGGTTACCTATTACTGAGTTACACCAGAATTATTGAATTTCAAATGAAAAAATCATTAAAACTAAAATAGGAAAATTTTTCTCGAAAACCACAGCCTGAACCAAGTTAATGTCTAAATTGAGCGGAAACGTTTGAGAGGCTTCAAAGATTGCATGCGGCTCATAAATTATTCATGCCCTTGCTCTCTGCACCACTTGTCAATCAGTGGTCTGCCCACTCTTGGTTGGATCATCATCATCAAAGCGCAAACCCTTTTCAACGCTATATTTACCCTGATGCTCTACACAATTTTGCAGTGGTAGTTGTAGTAGCAAGTAACTGGTGATTGGGGTGCAAATATTTGCGTCTTGGCATCTACCCAATCTGTCCTTTTCTCAAAAAAATGTTTGTTAGATGTCCAGAGGGAATAGGCCAAAAGAACAGCCGCTTGAGATGAGGGCTGATTTCTTTCTTTTTATTTTGCGGAAATAGCAGTGGCAGTAGTAGTGATATTAGTAAAGGGTGTGTGTGTAATACTTGTGTGTATGTGTATGTTCAACAACACTATTCTTCTTCTCCTGCATGCTCTGAATCGCTTTTTCGAAAGAAAAAAAATAGCAAACGTGTTCTCTATCTGTGTTTTATATTGATTTTTGAAGAACAATTTTTTGTTTGAAATGTTTCACATAAAGTCTTGAGGTTATTTTAAATTTGCTTCAAGTTCTGGAATTTATGAATGAATGTGTATAATTGTAGTGAAGACAAAATTCTTGATTATTATTTTTGTCGACCAATGTCTCATTAAAATACTTGCTCGCCGAGAAAAAACAAATTCCGGCAGCCTTGCCGCCAATTTTTTGCACCATAACAAGGTTTTTTGTAAAAAAATCGTATGTTTCTGAAAAAAGATTTAACCAATTTAAATCCTAGCTGTAGACTGTCAAGTTTACAATCTTGACCGTCTACACAAAATGAAAAAAATTGATAAAAAAAGTAAGTAGTTGTTCAAATCAGGGCTGCCATTTCAGTTAATAATTTAGAAAGAAATTTGATTAAAGACACACAAAATTTTTGATTACCGTAATTCCTCTAATAAGCCGGCCCCCTGTGATTCAAAATCGTGTTCTTGGCATTGCGTTTTTGACCCATTTTTTGAAGACTCTTCTTTGGCAAGTTACCCTCAATTTGTAGCCAGTGAGATGAGCTACAAAATATATGGTCACTTGCCTAACATTGGTCTTCAAAACATAGATCAAAAACACAGTGCCAGAAAACCGTTTTTTGAATTTAGGGGGCCGGCTTATTAGAGGAATTACGGTATTTGATTTTTTGTTAATTATTAAATTAATCATTGAATTTTACCACGTAATAAAAGTCAATCAAACAAGTGATTTTAAAAGATTTAACTGGAATACAACTTCCCTCCAATTTAGTGGCCTCCTAGGCTTCTATATCGAGGTTAAACTGCACGAAAAACACGAATCTACTATTTTTTCATTATTTAATGCATTTAAAGGGCCTGACCTCTTCCTACTCGGTGGTCCCCCGCCAATTAAAAAATTTTCCCTTGATCATTGGACTTCTGTACGGATTTTTCCGCTAGGTTTCTAACAAAACTAAGCCTAAAATTTGATTTTAGGCTTAGTTTTGTTAGAAACGTGGCGGAAAAATCCGTACAGAAGTCCAATGATCGAGGAAAAATTTTGGAATTGGCGGGGACCACCGAGTAGGAAGAGGTCAGGCCCTTTAAGGGAGTGTGATAACTGCTAAGGAGGTAGTCTCGACACGGAAGGATTATCCAAGTTTTGTATTTTTCGATATATGGTTTTTTAGCCATATTTTATCGACAACTCGGTGTTGCGATGTCAGACAAACTTGTGTAGAATTAAAACTTGAATTAATATCAGAATTTGCGAATTCTCTAAAAAGTACCATGAGAATTGAAATGTAATAGAAAAACTAACCAAGCTTTTTCGATGTTTTTACTTTTCGATAGTGATTTTAGTGCATTTTTAAAAAGGATTTAGAAATTCTGATATCGATGTTGTTAATCCAACTTTTAATTCTGCACAAGTTTTATCAACATCGCAAGACCGAGTTGTTAACAAAATATGGCTCTAAAAGGATATTTGAAAATCACAAATTAGAAATCATGGGAGCTTTAAAGCCCATTTCTTGAAACAAAGTGCGTAGTATTCCAGTAGTTCAGTAATGGGTAAATTGTTGTTGTGTTTAGCTGTTCTTTTGTTCTAGAAGAGAACTCTTGTTGTTGGCTTAATTATGGGGTTAGCCACACCATTATCCACTACTACTAGTACTATTACTACATTCACTAGCGGTTAAGATTTGGGTGTGGGTGGGCGAAAAAGAAAGGACTAACAGCCTTCACCCTGTTCCTTGCTGGTTATTGTTGTGATGGCCAGGCACCTTGGCTGGCAACTGCTCTTGGTCACTATTACTACTGGCCAGCAAGCTGGGTGAACACCTTGGGTTAGAGGGTGTTCTGTTGTGGACGAATAATATTGTTTTGCCTGACTATCTTATCACTCTCACACTTTATCTGTTTCCTTGGTGTGGTGGTCGAATTTTCTGTCTTAATCAATTGTTGGTTGAAATGTTTTAGTGTATTGATAGTTGGGCTCGATATGTATTCTCACAATACCTCAATTTCTGATTTTCCCGCTTTCCCGGTATCCACCACATTTGACTTCAAAACTATTGATTGAAATTTCGCTTTGAGCAGCAGCATTCACATCTGTTTATGTTCTGCACCTGGTGTTATCTACCTATTTGTCCAAATTTCATTTTGTGACTTCATTACATTGTCACCCTGGTCGTATTTCCTTATTAATATTCTGGTATGGGTCGCTGGTTGATAATGATTTCAATATTTGATTTGGTGCATTCCACACCAGCCATCATGACTAGTCAATGAATGTTGAATATTTTTACTTTGTTACTAGTACTGACACAACTAATTGAATTAGTAGCAGTAGCCCTGATTGGAGAGAGCCTATTGATCAGAGGGTATTTATTTCTATAACCACACTTGATTGACTGGATATTTATTATTTTGTGTGAATAGTAATGCAAATGATGTGTAACAAAATGCCTTGCTGGTATATATGAAAAAGTCGACTTTTTTTATCAAGTCAAATGTTTCATAGTTAATTATTTGCGCAGTTAGTTGCTTTTCACGATCTTTTTCAACCAACAGCCTCCGACACTGGCTATGCTTACAGCTGGTATCAGAGGTTTGGAAGGTCGAGCTAGTAAATCCGGAAAATCTCGCTTTCTTGTTTGCTGTTTTGACCTATTTCTGATGTTTTTCGTTACTTATTTCTGAAAGGACACTCTCAAATTTCAAGTTCAAAATGATTACTTTTTAAATCAATAAATTATCCTGCCTTATCTGAATTAAACTGAATTTAACTGTAAGAAAAGTCAACTATGTCTACAATCATCTAAACTATACTCGATTCGGGTGGTACCTTTTCTAGTAGCAAAATACTTATTTCTATTACCAAATTTTTCATTTTTTTATTTTTCTCTTTTCTTTCCACTTTTTTTATTTTCACTTTTTGAAACTTTTTCTACTACCGTGTAGCTCTAAATTTCAGCTATTTAACAAGATATCTTTCTTCAATGGAATATTAAAAAAAGTTGGGAATTTAGAGAAGCCAAAAATACGAAGCCAAAAATCTTCAAAATCTTTTTACAGGGAATTGTGTTCTAGTTAGTAAGCTGAGATTCAGAGTTACACGTTCATGTGTCAATGAAAAAATCTTTAACTTTACAAATAGTTTTTCTATGCATGTAAATTTTGGCACTCGGAAAAAGTATTTTGGTACAGTCAACTCTCGGTTTAACGAACCCGTGGGACTGACTGAAATGTTCGTTAAATCGAGAGTTTCGTTAAATCGAGGGTTCGTTAAATCAAAAGTCGGCGAACAATTTTCATTCACATGTTCGTTAAATCGAATTTTCAAGGTTTTAGCAGCGATTACATGCTTGAATGTTGTTTTTAGGTAGCAATCGACATTTGTTGCCAAGAGAATTGATTAATTATTGACAAAAATTTGGCTTTTTGTCTAGTGGGAACACGGTAATTGAACCTGTAAAGATGCCTTTGATGCCCCTCAAGGTCAAAGAAGAAATATAATTTTGACAACTGGGACCTAAAGTCTTTTTAGCTTCATATTAGTCAAGAAAATCAGATAGAACAACTTCAAACCAAGCATTTTCCTGAAAAGTGTCGACCTCTACATTAAAATATGTTTGAATCATGTATTGGCTGCTAAATCGCTGAAAATGGTGTTTTTCTTACGTTTTCAAGATAGTCGTTACAGTGTAATTCAATTTTTTCGAAGAAAAAAGTTTTGAGCAGACAAAAAAACTCAATATTCGTTAAATCGAGAGTGACTTATTCAGCCAATTAAGTCTTCAGCCAATTAAATAATTGACTGTATATGGTTAATTGTAGAGCTAATTTATTTTTAACAATGGTTGAATTCATCCAAACTCAGCTATCCTTGCAGTTAACTAGTATGATTATCTTTTGGAATAGTAGTTATATAAATGACTAAGTGCACGCATAATAGTGTTATTGTTTGACTGTATGCCCTTTCTATTGTGAACTCTCTATCGTTGTCATCCATTGATTTATGCGCCGGCGGCTGCCTCAAATATGTGTTAGTTGACACACAACAATAACAACCACTACTACAAACATTGAGCTGTATTAACAGAAGTGAGTCAACTGTATTAGAGGAGGAAAAGAAGGAGGAGAGCAGAAATTTTCGGGAGGATGAATGAGGTGTACAGCTGATTGCAGCACGTCCACAAGAGAAAAATAGCTTTTTCCTCTGTCTACTACTGGCTAAAAAATAAGTTTTTGGCGTTTTTTCAGCTCTTATCTATCAGCTTTTACTGTTGATAGAAGTGTTGATCTTAATATTTAACATGGTTCATAACTCGAATTTTTTAAAATTTCTATCAAACAACCTTTTGTCCACCCAAATTTTGTATTAAATTTTGCAGTCGAAAGTTTTTTCATCCATATTTTTGACCCTTTTTCATTTGTATGTTCCTTTCTGTCTGTTCTGTGTGAGATGTGACCAAATAGCTGCTGCCTCCACCTTATCAGCTTGTTCAATCTGTTTTGGTGGCTAGTAGTGTAGCTATGTGCCCAACCAGCAGCAATATTTACTATTCGTTAGCTATTGCCACTGCCACTTGTGTTTCGGCCTTTGCAATCAATTCATTTTATTTTGCTCTAATCCTATGTCTAGATGCTGTTAGTGCATGTAATATATGCAACCCCGTCTGTTCAATTAATAATCCACCACTTCTTGTCATAGAATCAGGCTAAAAACACCGCTTGAGCCAGTTTTTTCTCAAATTATTTTATTCTTTTCTGTGCAAGTAGGACTGAAAAAACTTGGCCAAAAACGAGTTTTACTCAATCAATCATTACTCAATTACCTTAGACATAATCCCGAGCAAGATTCTCAAAGCATTTAGACGCTTTTTTGCCTAGCTTTAAAGATCGAAACAGGTATCCAGGTAATCTATGTTTTCGACATTAAGGGTGAGTACCATGGTTTCGGTCAAAATTTAGTCAAATATTTTTTCTCGGAAATTGTCTTGCCAATTGTTTTTCGTGTTTTCTACCCATATAAAGCCATGAAATGTTAGTATGAGTTCTTTTCTCCACAAAGAATTTATATGTATTTTGATTGTTTCAGATGCTTTTTTTTAATTTGATTCTTGCTTTCTAACAAAAACATGCAAGTATTTTACAAACCCAGTATTTGTGTCCAAAATAGATAAATTATATTTTTGTGCGGCAGCAGCCAATTTCTCAGTCCAATCCTTTTTCTGTCTTCTCGCCAAGCTACTCTTCTATTGCTCTCTCTTCTCACTGAGCGGAAGACAGAGCAGCAGCAGAAGAATAGCTGTTGGGGGGCGGTTGCGTGTCTACACACATTGACTACTATTGAAGTGGTGGGTTGGCTGGCTGGCCACTCTATGCAACTCAAACACCGCCACTAATTTAGGCTTAGGGTGTAGTGGACTGGTCAGCAAGGGGAGAATGGCTGATTTGTTGTAAAGAAAATATTCTTCGTCTTCCTCATATTCAAACTCACTTTTTACTACCTATAAGTGTATTAGTGTTTGTTTTTTTCACACCTAAAATTTAATTCTGCCAGGAACCTGATGCTAGATTGAGATTTTGGAATAATTTTTTTTCTGGTTTGAGTAAGTAATGAAACACCAAAAATATTTTGGTCTAGCTCAACTTCGCTATGTACTATGTGTTTCACACACTGCTGATTGGTTCATTATGGACTTAGAAACCTACCAATTTTTACTTTGTGAGAACCTAACCACCCAAATAACGACAAACGGGAGACAATACTTTATCTTCATATGCGTTTATTATCAAATATCATGCGCAAATATCAAGATATAGTATGTGTAGCCTATCTCAGTGTAGCATATCTCATTACAAAAGTCGCAAAGCTTTTTGTGGACTTCCAAATTTAATAAATTTGAATGGCCAATATAAACAAGTAAACACTGTAGTCGGGATGGAAGCACATTATGGAAGAAGTCGACTGTAAAGCTCAAACTATTTTGAAGCTAAGATTTTTTCGCTTGCTCTATGATACCAATTACTACTTGTATAACATTAGCGACTACTTGTACCATTATTGCTAGCATTGGTGCGGGTTGGTTTCATGACTAAATCAACAGATCTAATTTCAACAAGCTGTGTAATGCAAACAATACTAAAAGTAATCTAGCTGGCTGGACTGGATACACTGTTTGATTAGCAGCACTAGCCATTTTACTTTTCTTGAATGCCACTAGTAAAAGCATTGCTGCTACTAACGTGTAACTATGACCTTATTGCTAATGCAGCACTATATGCACTAAGGCCAACTGATAAATTTTTATAGTTAATGAAAAGTTATAGGCAAAAACCTACAGGATGGCACGAATAGAATCAGAAAATTTTGAAGCTCTTTTTATTATCAACTTTTTCCTTATTCCACGGTTTTTCATGTACATCTTTTGTTTTCGTTCCTGGTAAAATCGATAAGTCAAAGGGTTACCTACGCCAATTTTTTCAATTTTCACCAATTTTTTCGGGCCGCCTGTATAGCAAGCTTGAGAATGAATGTAACAATCCCTGCTCAAAATTAGCATTATATTCTCAAAATAATTTTTTTGGTGTTCGCTGTATAGCTTCTAATTGACAAACGGGGTGTCAGACTTTTGCCTCATGGAGTACTTTTGCACCATGATCTCAAGTTAATCTGTTGCTCGTAATATTTTTTAAAATAAGTGATGGTCTCCAAAAACAGGTTAATCATTTTCAGAAAGTCTCATTTTTCTTTTCTCTCATTTATTCCCCATAAAGTCTGCAAGAATGTTTTTTTTTCACTTTTATCGACTCTCTATTTTCTGCCTTGTTTATTATCAGCCGTTGCATTAGCGTGTGATGTGAAGGTAGTAGACAAACAAACACTTCACTATCACCAACTATTATTGCCCTTTTCATATATTAGCTCCACTACAACCACATTGTTAATAATTATTCTTCCTATTTTCAGCATCTGGTTGTGTAAATCCTTACTTCAAGACTTCATAGAACAACGCCCCTACTTGCCACCCAGCACTAGTTCTAGTATACAGACAGCAAGAGTATTAGAGAAGCAGAACAGGGATTGCCTACTGCCTATCCCTAGTGATTCACCACCAATTGATCGCTATAGACCAGCAACAACAGAAGGTGAGTCAAACTGAATTTTTGACACATTTTTTATTGTTGGCTTTTTCTCGGAAATTTTTGGTATTTTCTTTAAGGTGTGCTCTTATAAACATTGATTTATATATCTTTATATAGATTTATATATATATATATCTTTCGCAGAAAAAGTTTATAGGTTGTTTGACAAACATTCATAAATTGTGGATTGTAATAAGTAGGACCTGAATCAGCCATAAGCTTTGGCTGGCTAGAAACCCTCAATGGTTACCTTAAGTTGTTTAAAATTCACTGAGTAGGAAGAAAAGCTGCACAGCAGTATTAACGCACAAATGGTTTTTAAAGTTTTTCCTAGTTAAAAACAAATTGTTGCGTATCTTTGATGAAACGCTTGACCACGCCGATAGTCAAGAGCATAAACGCAATCAGCAGGAAGTTAACCTACCCTGTTGTACACCCCCCTCCCCCTGCCTCCTCCGTCATGATTCTTAGCCTTTATTACCCTCTCCGTCAGAAATTTTTCTGTATCCTGAGAGCATTGGGTAGTTGCAAGGTATCGATCTGTCTTTTCCAAAAATTTAAACTTCATGGTAGCTCAGTACTTTTTTTTCAAAATATTTTCAAAATTTGAAATTGATGGGGTCCATTAGAAAATGTAGTTTTTTGCTTCAAGGTAAGATTTAGCCTTAAGGGTTAATAATTTTGTCGATATTCTCATTTACAAGTTAATACTCGAATGGATGCTAGAGAGGAGGGCAACAATTTGAGCATAAGGCTTCGAATGACCATACAGTCGACTCTCGATATAGTGACACCCCTTGATACCGACTCTTAGGTGACACTATATCGAGAGTGTCTTCGCATCGGTATAATTTTATTCACAGAAAACATAACATTCATCAGTTAAACAGTTAAGTTAAAAAACTTAAAGAAATCAGTTAATTGGCTTTGTTTTTCGACTTTTTTCCAAAGCCTCGCTGTGACTAAGAATGCAAAACGACGAAAAAGGACTGCGAAAACTGAGATGTGTGTTTTCACTGTAAAATGCGCACTTATTTAAAAATTTGACCGAAATTCGAATGTGTCACTATATCGAGGGCTGATTCGTGGTCCGTGTTTGGGCTCGAGTGTCGACTGTCACCATATCGAGGGTGTCACTACATCGACTGTCACCATATCGGGAGTCAGGGGGGGGGGCACGGGCACTTTTTTAGAACTTTTGTTTTTTCAGTGAATTTTGCAGGTAGGCAGGTTGCAGTTGGTTAGTTGTGTTTTTTTTTGTTGTTTTTATTTTTTTATTTTCATATGTTTCAACTTTCGACTCTATATGTGTTCACGCGGACGCCGAAAAAATTTTTCTTATTTTTCTGGCTTACATATAAGGTTCAAAATAATTTAAAATACAAAACAAAAAGTTATCTCGGTGTGTCTCTCCACTGGGGATTTCCAGCCAATTTTTGAGCATGTCCAAAGAAGCAGCATAAGCTGCTGTCATCCAATCTTCCGCCTCTGCTTTTGAAAAGTCAAACATCTCGGCAACTGGTCTTGGACGAGGGTATTCTAAGTTCCTTAAAGCCAAAACATAGTCACCCACTCGTGGGAAGTTCCCAGGTGTTTGACTGACATTTGTGTCGATCATATCTATAATTTATATAAGATTAAATTTTTTTTAAAGGGAGCATATTTTTTTACTTTTGGCAAAGCAGATCCCGAACTCTGCAAACTTTATGGCTAATTCTGATGCTCCAACCAAAAATTCAACAAAACCTATGCGCGAGCAATCAGAAAAGGATCTTTGACTCAAATGTTCAGCTTGTCTATGGTTCCACCTTGACGATCCACCAAAGCAAATCCCAACATATATTATTGCGAATTTGTTATAAGGTAACTCCTTTACAATAATATAGGCCCTGCCATTTGACTTTCCCTGTAATAGAATTTGTATTAAAAAACTTGCCCTATCTCAGTCGATACCATTGCTTCTACCTTACTAGCCAACATTAATCGACTCACCCTTTCTCTGCACACAGCTAGAAGCCAGGAAACACACCAGATACACAGACAACAATGGGTGCAGGCACACCTGCGAAATCAAATAAAATTTTTTGTTGGACTTGAGCAGGGCTCCTTTCCAGGATACACCAAAATGTAAAATCAGTGTTTGTCCGACAGTGTTTTTATATTTGACTAGAGGTTTGCAGAATGTCTAAGAGGTTTTAGTAGCCAGTGTGTTTGGTTTGAGCTCAAAAAACCACTGCAGTAATAGTAATTGCTTGATTAGATTGTACGTGTGCCTCGACAGTCAACAAACTTTATTCTATCTAATGGTTGGGTGTTTGTGATTTTTATGCATGGATCAGCAAATTTATTGTGAAAAGTTCACACAGTGCACAAATTTCACATATTCAACAAATTTTAAACAGTTGACAAAATTTTCATAGTCGAATAATATTTCATAGTCAATAAATTTCAAATTTCAACTTTTTTCAAAAGTGCTAAAATATCAATTTTTAGAAATTAAATTGCCAAATTCAATATTTGAGACCCCGCCCTCTCAATTTTTTGTGTTCTACAAGATGGCTTTAACAGAAATTCAAAGTTTCGTCTCTACAAACTTTTGACAAATATTTACCCTAAGTTGACCCCAGTTGACCCTCAACATTTTTAACACCAATTTTTCTACGTCGAATTTTTTTAAATCACTCATAGAAACTGCCTCTATTTTCGTGTTGAGCTCAAAAAGTCGCCCTAGCTCATAAACATCAAAATAAAAAATATAAAGATAAACATTGACATTTTTTGATTTAAGAAAATTTGACCCTAAAAGTTGACCTCGACTATGATTACGGCCATTGTGCTGTTGTGTGTTGTTGTTGTAAAGTACAAAATAACAAAGGTCTTTAATTGTTGTTATTATTGCTTTTGCTGCTGATATAATAATCCAATGGTTTGATAATACAGATTGTGAAATTTTTTGGTTTTCCATTTTCTTGATACACCAACCAAACTTTTTTTTCATTTGATATTTTGATAAAAGCACTATTTTTGTTCCTCTTATTATATTACTCAGTTCGAAGGTTTTCTTGCTTGAGAAAATTAGAGAAAAAAACACTAATCTTTTTAGACACACTTTCATATTTCTATTCAAAAAGTAAATTGAAAAAAAAAACAGCTTAGGATTTGCCTATCTTTCCAGGTGTTGCTAGATATAAGCTAGATAATATAAGCTAGTTGCTAGATATAGCAGCAGCAGAAAAAAACATAGCTATCCATTTCTTGGTTCTCTATTTTATCTTAATGACCCTCTTCAGAGAAAAAGGACATACAAAATAAAAGTGAATTTCCCCGCTGTAGCAATACAAATTTTTCAAATAATTTCGTTACTTTTCTATGCAAACTTATTATATACTCAAATTTTCAATTATCATTTTGATGTTCGAAATCTGTTTTGAATTTTGTGTATTGCTTAGTACTGTTGTTTAGTGAGTGGTTGTTGAACACAACTTGAGCAGTGCATTACAACTTGAAGTGTTTAATGAAGTAGCTGTGGTTATTACTGCAGGGTTGGCACTAAAAGGAAGTTGTAATAAACCAAGATTGCATGGGAATCGAAGAGTATGGGGGTTCCTGTTCTAGGTTCTGGAATTAGGCACTTGAGCAGCAGTTTGCCACAACTACACACATACCTATATTTGAGCTACTAAATAGGCAGTAGCTAGCGTGTTAAACATGCATAAAAGCCAGAAAAGTCATGAATTTGTCAGCAGATGTATTTGCACAGTCCATAAAAATTGGTCCTTGCGAGTGGTAGAATCGCTGTTTGTCCCCTCTTGCTCTTGTACCACCAATCAATGCTATGGCTGCTGCTGCTCACAAACCTATATGCAAATATAAGAACAAAAACAATAGAATGTGAATGAAGAGGAAGATGACCCAGTGTGCCAACAAACAGATGTTTTTGGGTCGTCAACCGAAGAGATAGGGAAATTTATTGGAGTGCCAATATAAATTGAATCAATGCAAAAATTCGTAAAAGCTTGAATTTTCAGCAATAAAAATATAGAGCTTCTATGTGACTTGTGTAAGGAATGATGAATATAACACAGGACTTTGAATGGAAAATTTCAAAAAAAACATTTGGCTAAAAAAAAGAAAATTTTGACTGTGGGGGGGGGCTTGGCAATTAGAGGGGGCGGCGGCAGTTGGAGAGGGGGCGACAATTAGAGGAAATACGGGAAGTTAATTTTTCTTATTCAGATGAGTATGAATATTGGAAAAGCATAAAATTATATACATTGCAAAATGACAATCAGCATGTGTTCATGAATACTTTGTGCAGCCCATTCATCATTTTTAAAAATACCCTATAAACAGTGTAAATCCGCCATCCCTCTCTTATAATCAGCAACCTGAGTTTTTTTCCGGTAGATGGTCAATTTCTATTTGCAACCATTTTTTAATTTAAGTTTATTTCGTATCAATATTTCGACTTTGACGAGTGGAATTTCAGGCTAGGTGAGATTTGTCAAAAACAAAATTTCTCAAAACGAAATTTCTCAAAAACGAAACTTGTCGAGGCAAATTTCTCGTTTGCAAAGTGTTTTAGTTTTTTTTGCTTTTACTATCTGAATACTTTGTCATATGTATATCCAGTAAAAAAACACAGTGAAACACTTTGCAAGCGAGTAAATTTTGTCTTGACAAGTTTCGTTTTTGACAAATTTCGTTTTGACAAATTTCGTTTTTGACAAATTTAACTTGACAACTTACCTAGCCGAATTTCATTAATATTTTTCAATATTTACGCGTTTCTTCCTAACTTTTCTATAAAGATCCTTTCGGGCAATTAGTTTTTGTGATCGTCCGAGAATTTGGCAAAACCAAACAATAAGATCAAAGACATTTTTCCTTTGGCAATCAATATCTTGACGGCAGTCAAATAGAGATTTCCTTAAATAAATCTTCCTATTTTGCAGATCGCGCATCACCCTAACACAAGGGCACAAACAACTGCTGCTGCTCCTCCTGTGCCTCCTTCCTCCATCCTAACCAGTCCAACTGTTCTTCTTCCAGGAGAAAAAAGTTGGGTGTGTGGTTGCTGCAGTTTCCCACAAGTTGTGGCTGTTGAGTCAACTGTGCAATGAGAATACCTGCTTGCCCTCCTGATGAGGAGGGAGTGACCCATTGAGGGTGGAGGTGGGCACGCCTTCCTCTGCCACTAGTCACTGCTGCCTAGTCAGCAAGCAGCAGAGCCATCCATAGCCAGTGTTCAGCACAGACAGAGACCCCAGTGCCGCCAAACCCCAGATTGATATTGTGCGCTATTCCATGGCTAATGCTAAAGGTGAGATTTATGTTTTAGTGGAATTTATGATTCAACGTTGATTTTTTTGACTGAATTTGTATTCTTAAAGCCCGAAACGTTTTTACTACTGAAAGTTGCATCATTTGCACATAGTATATAACACTCAGATATTCGTTTCTTTAGTTATTATTCTCTTTAAAAAAACTTTGGGCAAACACCTTTCACTGCAAGTAGTATGTGCAGAATTAGTTGCAGATAGGGTCTACGCTTTACATTTTCTTAACAAAAAGCTTTTCGTCTTCATTTGACTTTCCATTAGGATTTATTGAAGGAGGGGTTAAAGCTGTTAAGGAAATAGTCTCGACGATTATATCAAGTTTTATGTTTTTTAAATGTGGTTTTAGAGCCATATTATGTCGACAACTCAGCGTTGAGATCTCAGACAAACATGTGCAAAACTAAAAGTTGAATTAGTAACATCAATAGCAAAATTTCTGAATTCCTTAAAAAAGTACCCTAAAAATTGAAATGGAAAAGGGAGAAAAGCATCGAACAAAGGTTGGTTAGTCTTCTATTGCATTTGAATTTTTCGGGAATTTTTCAAGGAATTAATAAATCTTGATATCGACGTTACTAACCAACTATTAATTTTGCACAAGTTTGTCTGACATTGCAACACCGAACGTTGACAAAAGATCGCTCTAAGCTTGGTACACAAAACTTGGTATAAACTTTTCGTGTCAAGACCATTTCCTCAACAGCTTTCACCCCTCCTTTTAAATTTGTTAAAGTCGTTTAACAAATTGGTGGTTTTCATGTTCCATGTAATTTTTTATTTTCAGATGACCTGGACCTAGACACAATTCTAAATGAGCTGCTAGAGCTAGAGAATCAGCTAAGCAGTGAAGCAGACAACCATTACCTGCTCCATGGCCTTCCTCTTCCACCTCCAATCAAAAGTTGAATGGAGTGTCCAGTCAACGACCCGCCTACATGCATTCACGGTGAATCCTCTTTCCTCGACCTCTTCGACTACAATTGGAGACAACAAAGCTCAGGCAAATAACTTTCTAGATCACAAATGTCTTCGATCAGAATCAGAATAAAACTAAGATCTTCTTATTTTTCAGTTCAACAGTTCTCTACCCCAATTTGGCTCTTCTGAAATACTTGCAAGTACAGCCAGCCGAGCGCTCATAGATACAGGAATCGGAGCAGTGGATTTATGTGCTAGTCCGGATGTTGACAGTGCCTTTGGCGACTCCTCTTCCACTGAATGCTCTTCTGGCTCTGGATCAGGAGCTGGATGCACAATAGCAGAGGGTGTAAATACAGGAACTCTGAGACACTCTCCAGTGCCGACTCTTACAGAGGATCACTTAACACTCCCTCACCCACTCACCAGGTGAGTATAGAAGGGTTGGCTACATATAACATACAGTATTGATTGGCCCTATATTATTGCACTTGGCCGGTCTGTTTGCCTATTGCCCTTTTTAAGCTATTTTTTTTGGTGGTTTTGGGGGTTTTAGGGTGGCTGAGTCATTGGCGCCATCAATCTGCTGATGTTGTTGTGTTCCCCCAATGCTCTTTTTTGATTGCTCAAAAAAGCAGTAAGCCGAGCAATAAGATGAGGAATGAATAGTTCACAGACATGTGGCTAGGGGTTTGCTAAAAGATGGCTAGATGAAGGCAACTGTTGCTTTTTTATTTATAATTTTGGATAAAAGGCAATTAGTAGTAGCAGATGACATATTACTAGCGGTGGCAGTATGGGGAACATCAGATGCATATGCTAATTAATCATAAATCATCGGGAGAAAAAAGTAGATTTGCATCCTAGACAATATACCTACAGAGTGAATAAAAATTTGTCTACCTTTTGACTACTTTAATTGACTACTTTTTCTTCACAAAACAAATCGAATTCAAAATCATTTGCTTGAATTTTTTTAAATTTGACGACGTGACCAGTGTTTCCGAAAATAACACCTACGCTAACACCTACATGTACTATCTAACCATACACCTACATTAACACCTAAAATCAAACGTACACCACCCGTGCACATACACCTGAAATTAAACGTACCATACACCTACATGTACACTTAAAATAAACCGTACACGTACCCGTACACCTACACTTGAAATTAAACAAACCCTACCCGTACACATACAGTTTGGCGTACTGTACCGTACAGTACGGTACACTAAGTGTACAATAGTACTATAGTACATTAGTGTACAATAGTATTTGACCGTATAATAGTACAACAGTACACTAATTGTACCGTACTGTACCGTACTGTACCGTACTGTACCGTACAGTACGGTACACTAAGTGTACTATAGTACCTTGATAGTACTATAGTACACTTAGTGTACCGTACTGTACGGTACAGTACGCCAAACTGTATGTGTACGGGTAGGGTTTGTTTCATTTTAAGTGTGGGTGTACAGGTAGGTGTACGTTTAATTTTACGTGTACATGTAGGTGTATGGTATGTTTTATTGTCAAGTGTACGTGTAGATGTAGGGTACTTTCCAAGTGTACGCGTACTGTATGGTTTGTGTAGGTGTAAGGTTACTTTCGGAAACACTGGACGTGACCCCCAAATAACTGTTTCCATTAAAAAATTTATTTTTCCTTCCAGGACAAAATTATTTTGAATTTATGGGGGTTATTTGAGGGCGGTTATTTGGTGGGGGGGGGGGGGGTGGGTTATTTGGGGTTTTCACGAAATTTGACACCACATGTCACGTCAATATCGGAATCATATTTTTAAATTCCATTCGAACTTGAAATAAATTTTCCGATAGGTTCTTAGTGCTTACACGTAAAATTTATTTTCGGTCAACAAACAACAATTTTGTTGCTCTTTCGAAAAAATAATTCAATAATTTGTTTCTCTCTTCCAAAAGAGCCTAGATTTTAGATTTTAGCTAGGGGTGAGACAAGAATTGCCAACCCCCTTAATCCAATAATGGCACTGCCTGGCCCTAATCCTGCCCCTGTGAGCTACTTCTAACTTTAGGCTGTGCGAGTCAAGTGGAGTGGGGGCCGGAGGGTCTAAAAAGAGGAGAGCACTAATCAATGCCAATCAAACCTCTAGTTAAGTGCAACAATTGAAAGGGATTAATAGGGAGAAAAATATAAATAGTGAACCATTGAATTGTTGTTGGACCTACCAATAATGGTGTTTAACGATTCCTGGTTTCAGACATCTTCCAACTCAATCACAGATGTGTCCTCGTGCACCATTAGAGCTCCTTCAGTCATGTCAACCTCCACTTCTGGAGAGGAGATTCAAAAGCACAAAAGATCAGGGAAGCTCTGGAGAAAATGAAAGAGGCGAAAATGAAAAAGATATATGTCAAAGTAAGACTTCGAAAAATATTTATGTCAGGAAACTCCTGAAACCACAATAAATTGACTATCACTTCCTCGTGTCTTTCAAAACGTTTAAACTCAATAAAATTTCTGTTAGGCTTAGTGTGAAATTTTTAAAAATTTAGAATACAGTTTTATTCCTCAATCCAAGACAATAATAATTTTTAAAATTTTTTTTTGGAAGCTATCAGAAAGTGATAGTCAAGTTAGGGTCTTTGTAAAACTTTACTGACAGGTGGTTATACAGGGTAATCTAGTATTTTCGGATTACCTTGAAAGCTCATAACTTTTTTTCTAATGTGTTAGAAATTCTCTAAACGCAGATCGACTGAGAATCACACAAGAACTTTTGTGGTATACAATGTCAACAACACCGTTTTCGCTCGATCTCCCTGCGGTTTAGGTGCTGGTCTATGTATGGTCTCTGAATGACCTCTAGGCAGGCTAGGCGCAAACCACAGGATGACTAAGCGAAATCGTGTTTTGACGTTATATATAAAAAAAATTCCACTCTAGTAGCAAAATCCCCCCCCAACGATTTTCACCTTTTTTACTTAAATAAAAAGAACCCAAATTGATGTCCCAGACCTAGAAAAAAGTGCGTAACACAGTTATTAGTCCAACTTCCTTACGCTGGTCTACCCCCAAGCCTAAGGACTGAGCCTAAACTTATTGTTTGAAAGCGTGGTTACAGCAATTTTTAAAAGGTCGGATCCTTGGGCCGAAGGGGGGGGGCGGTGTATTCGCTACTAGCGCCTGAAATTCTTATGTGATTTTGAGTCAATCAGCATTTACAGAATTTTGAAAAAAGACTAGGAAAAAAGTTATGTTCTTTCAAAGTGTTCCAAAAGTATTGGAGAACCTGTACTTTTGCGAAAATATTTAGTATAAATTAATTGATGGTTTCCAAAAGTTTAATTATTTGATCATATGATCTTGCAAAATCTATTTTTTATTTAGATTTTTTGGAAGACCAGACTAGCAAAGGCCTTTTGATAGACGAGAGGTGGACAGTGGGTGAGACAATCCGCCAACTGGCCGACAAGCTGAAAGTGGTGCTCACTCCCGAACATGCAATACTCGAGGAATATCCAGATTTGCATATAAGTAGGCACACTCTTTTCAAACCAAACTTGGGGGGGGGGGATTTTGTTTTGCTGGCATAAACATTTTGATATCCGCTCATATTGCTCTCCCTGTTTGTTCCTGCTTCGAGTGGACAATAGATAGATAGTGGTGGTGTATATAGTCTGTGTTCCCAACTACTGGGCCACTACGATCGGATTACAGATCCATCTGGTTAATTATAACTAGCAGCAGCAGGAGCACCACTTTCTTTTCTTTAGCACAAATACTTTTTAAGCCATATATAGGAGAAGGCATTTCTTATGAATGTTTGTGTAGATTTTGAAAGTTTAGTTGCTCTAGATTCTAGGAAAAGAACATTAATTATTTGGGTTGAAAGTTAAATTTTTACACCTTTTCGAAATCTCATAAATTCAATTCATATGTTGATCGAAAGGAACTTTTTTATTTGGGGGCCCCTTTTTTGGTCAATCGTAAATAGTGTTTAAACGTCTCCTAAGGAATTTTATACGCTTAAAACGATATAAAAGTTATTTCCTAACAATTTCCGCACTAAAAAATTGAGTTTTCAAAAAAAAAATTGGGTATTAAAAGTTGACTGACTGCCTTGGTCTCCCAAGGTAAAAAATTGTGTATCAAGGGTATCCTACCCGTTTTAATCACTGGAGCTAGGCAAAAAAAGTCTCTGTATCCTTTTTATGATCAGGAGTATTGCTCAGAATCATGTCTAAGGTAAGTGATAAGTGCATCTCTAACCAACCATGCCCCCCTGCGCCGCCTTCGGGGCTCGGGTTGAGACGCGCACACCCACATACCTTAGACACAAATCACTCGAAAGGGACTCTGGATGCATAAAAATGTATGCATACCAGAATTTCTTTATGCGGTAGGTCCCAGTCAACAAAACTATGTTCAAATCCCATCTTTTTGGTATTTTTAAGGATATCCAGGTACCCTTTTTGGTTTATTCAGCTTGCGGGACCAAGGCAATTGGTCAAGTTATGGTAACCAAATTTTTTTTTAAATACTTATTTTTTAGTACGCAAATCGTTGGAAAACAACTTTTTTTTATCTTTTTAGCGTATAAAAATTACTTAAAGGACGTCTAAACACTATTTATACTTGACCAAAAAAGGGCCCCCAAGTAAACAAGTGCCGATCGAAAGATGAGGTCTAGAGTTATGGCTAGTTGAAAAAAATTTTAAATTTTATTTAAAACAAATTCAAATTAAAAATGAAAATGAATTTCAAAAGGTATGACCATATGAACCAGTTAGAGTTACTAGCAAAGATTTCGAAGTTGAGCCACTAATTAAAAAAAACTCAAGATAAGAGTAATCAAACACGTTAAATTTGACAGATTAGTGTTTTTAAAAATTTGGGAAGACCTTGAGAAGACTTAAAGACCCCATCTGGCTTCCCTGAGGACCAAACCCAGGTGCCGGTTTCGAATGTTTCGGATAGACCCAACATCGATTGGAAATATACAAATGTTCCCATGGTTCCTGTTACCCGAGGTGAAATGGCTTAAGAATATAAGTAATTGAACACCAAAACATTACATATGGGTTATGCAAAAGATGATAGAGGCATAAAGGCGGCCAAAGTTTAGCTTTCTTATGTTGACTAATATTTCTAAATAGCTGTGGCAAACCTGTTAAATTAGTTAGATTTGGCGAAAAAAATGCTTCAGAGTATGGCTATCTAAGAAATTGTAGCAAATAAAAAGTTTTATTTTTGACAACTCCAGAAAAATATTTTTCGGGTGATGAAATGTAGTAACCGAAGAAAATTTTCTGCTGGTTAGGCGCCGACAAATAGTCACGCCTCTTTTTCAACGCTAAGTTTTTTTTCTTTCTCAACGAAGAGAGAATTTTCATTGCCAATCTGAATATTGACTCGAGGGAGCACATGAACTGATATTTAAATCATTATTAGAAAAAAAGTTTAAAAACAAGTTTTATTCATTTACAGAGCGAATCTACGAAGACCACGAATTTGTTGTGGAGAACATAGAGGACTGGTTGGCTGACTCTAGCAACAAGGTGAGGACAAACACACGCGAAGTTTTTTCAGCTTACCGAAGCCAAACCATTATCTCCTTTCAGTTGCATTTCCTACGTTTACCTGACAAATACTCATTTGTGCGCAATCCTCAAGAATTCCTGTTATCTGAAAAGTCTAACAATTTTGAGAATTTCCCACCAGCTCAAAACTCAGCTGAATGGACTGCTGAAGCTAAGCAATCTTTAATCAAGGTATCTGCTTGTAAAAAAAACGAAATCTCGGGCTTGGCTCTAGATGATTAAAAGTTTGACTGTTTGGCTGAAAAACTCATGTTATGTTTTAATTTTTAATTTTGAAGCCCTGATGTCAAGAATTCTGCTAAACTGTACTACAGCTGCCGAAATTGTATTACAGTTATAAACCATACTACATTTTTTACAACATTAGTACAGCTTTTCTGCATTATTGAGAACAATGATTTGAAAGGGCATAAATAAGGGAGAAAAGAACAATTGTCAGAAAAAGTAAATTTTTAAAAAAGGGATATTTTTACTATTTTTTATTATACTATTTTTTATTCATTACCGCAGAATCCAACTTTGAGGACTTATATCTCGGAGCAGAGTAAATATTTTGATCAGCTGTTAGATGCATTTTCCTGACTCCCACGAGCTCTACCGATTCCACTTTTCAGATCTTGGTTGATCACCAGAAAATCTCGAGATCAAATACAGAAATTTTTCGATTTTTGGGTGATTGAAAAATAAGCGCACATGTGCGGCAATTAGAAGAAATGCGGTATTTGGACATTCTCGGAGTAGTTCAGAGACATTTTCGTTTGTGTATGATAGATGAAGGTCAACTTTTTGACCATGGACAAAAATGAAAAAAATGTGGACATACCGTATTTTCTCTATTAATGAACCCCCTCGATTTTTTGACTAGGATTTCAGAGTTAGGGCCATTTTCGATTCACAATTTCAACATTTTTGAAGGGTAAAAAATAATGAACCCGGGTGCATTAATAGAAAAAATACGGTAGATCATAACTTTTACATTTACAGTTAAAATAAAATTAAGTTTCTAGACCTTCCTGGACTCCGAAAACAACGCCATAGTGCCTGAGTTGGAGGGCTGGCTGATGCTAAAAGCGGATGGCAAGAAGTGCTGGAAGAAACACTACTTTGTACTGCGGTCTTCGGGTCTCTACTACTACCCCAAATCCAACAAAATGAGGGGCAGTAAAGATTTGCAGTGCCTAATGAACGTCTACAACAACCAAATATACACTTGTCTTGACTGGACTAAAAAGTACAAGGCACCCACCAACTATGGCTTCGCAATCAAGGTAACCTATTTCAGTTACTTATAATGATTAATTTACCAAATTATTCATTTTCAGCACCCTAGAATCCAAGTAAAGACTTCCAAATACATCAAATATATATGTGCTGAAGACGAGAATACCTTTCACAAATGGGTGACTGCACTGAGGATAACTAGGGTGAGGTATTTTTTCTCACTCAAAGTTGAGATTTATCGAAAATTTTGAACCAACTGGTAACTTCAGTGCTTTTAAGTGGCCTGATTTTGACACAAAATTCATGTTTAAAAATGCAATAGAACCAGTGATCCAATTTCGATTCAAATCACTAGAATATCTATATGACGTAGGCTGTGTTAGTCTGTTGTGAATGAGCATACCGTATTTTCTGTATTAATTCCTCCGGGGGAGTTAATGTTTAATCTCAAAAAAGTGGGAAAATTTTGAGGTCGATTAGGAAAATTTTGGTTGCTTAACCGAAATCTGAAAAGTTGAATCAGGTAAACTCGTGGTAACTAAGAAAACGCAAAAAAAAGATTTGCAAAATATTTCTCTAGGATGAGATATGAGTCCATATAAGAATGACTTATCAGATAGGGAGGGGGGGTGGTGTGTTAATAAAGAACGATATCTGAATTTTGCAACAAAAAGTCTTAATTTTGGAGAAAAATAGCTTCATTTTGCAGCGAATATTTTGTTTTGCCTTTCCTTCTTAAATTTTTTTGTTATTTTTTCAAGGTGATAACACTATCATGTAGCCTCGCGATTCTAGTTTCCAACAAGGTATGGATCAGTGCGACATCTGTATAGATTTATAACAAAAAGGTAAAAGTATGAACCAAATTATTTTTCAATTTACCTCGTAATTTTTCGTTTTGGAGAAATATTTAGCAGAGATCTTCAACTGATCTATATCTTGCTAGAAACTAGAATCGCGGGGATGCATGATAGTGTTACAGTCAAACCTCGATTTAACGACCCCCACCTCAAGTTCGTTCCCACCTAAGGCCGCGACACTTTTTTTACCCAATTTTCAAAATATTTTAACGATTTTTTTTGACAGTCTGGTCGCAAATATCGTAAGGATTCCGACTTCGCCGATCGTTTTTTAGAAATCTAGAGTTTTCGCTAATAAAAAAACCCTTTTGAAAATTAGAGGTCGTTAAATCGGGTATTGATTTTTTAAAAGTCAAAACTTTAGGTTTTTGAAAAACGATCGGCAAAATCGGAATCCTTACGATATTTGCGACCAGACTGTCGAAAATGAATCGATAAAATATTTTAAAAATAGGGTTGAAAAAAGTGTCGGACCCTAGATAGGAACGAACTTGAGGTGAGGGTCGTTAAATCGAGGTTTGACTGTATAACATTAAAAAATGGCGATAAATGTAAGAGGAAAAGGCAAAACGAAAATTCACTGCAAAACTAAGATATTTTGCTTTAAAGTTAATACTTTTTGCTGCGAAATTCAGATATGCCCGTTTTTAATCCAAATAAAATATCCACGAATAAAATTTCGACGCTACTGGAATATATTCCTCCCAAAAAAGCTACTGAAATATACCCTCCCCAATAATTCTTGGAGAGTACCTAAAACCACCATTTTTGAAAAAAAAAAGTTGAATGAAAGACTCTGTCAGTAATGGATAAGCCCTTAAAGAACCATGAAACTTGATAAGCACAGCAATTTGGAAATTTTGAATTCGCGCGGGACCACCCTAATTTTTTCAATAATGTTTTTGAATTAATTTTTTTTGCGCTCATTGAAAATTTGAATTTCATTTATGGGTGAATTTTCATCACAGACTCATATAAGTAATTATGGTGCAGTGAAAGCAAGATAAGTCGTCCGATCTGGCACTGTCGAGCAACGTTGGGCTCGACTAGTAAACGGTTCCATATTTTGAAAAAATTTTACATGCAAACAAAAAACAATCCGAAAACACTATTGACAAAATTAGGGTGGTCCCGCGCAAATTCAAAATTTCCAAATTGCTGTGCTTATCCAGTTTCATGGTTCTTTAACCTAAGCCTAAATTATTTGGTCAGGTATATTCCAGTAGCGCCAAAATTTTGGTGAATGTTAGAAGTATTAGAATAAATCTAAAAAAAACCATAAAATATTCAATATTAAGCTAGTCTAGGTAGTTGTATTAATTTTTAGAATAGTCTGTATTTTAAAACCAAAAGCAATAGAATCATAAAGCATTAAAACAAATTTCAAGAGAACACTAAATTTGTCTGCCAATTTTTTTTCTGTACAACCATTATCATGAAAAAAGATATACATTCGGACTGTGCCATAATGAGATTAATTATATATTCCAGAATGGTTTTCAAGTGCTCTACAAAAACCACTGCTCATTGGCTGACAATGCCAGAAATATACCTAATTCATTACCTATTCGAGTAGAAGTGCCTCAGATATCGCTGCAGCGCTTGTCCTGCTTGGATCAGTCTGTATTGTCCACTTGCAGCCAACTTTCTGTCAAGTCGCAGACTAATAGTTCAGCAAATGGGTTGCCAGAAATGGGGCACAACAGTTCTAGTAGTAGTGTATCTTCTCCAGTCCAGTGCCTGTCAGCCAGCCGTGTTTCAGTGCTCTCCCATGCGACAAGTGACAGGAGACAGTCTCCGGCCAGTATAGTTTTCGATCAAGTGAGTATTTATGTTAAAAAATACATATGCAATTATCATTCTGATTGCAGGACGAGTGTGGGACAATCAAACGCCAACCTATGCCTCATGAAGTGTTCCCCAGAGTCCAGCCCCGTCTAAACACTCCAACAAGTAGTCACAGCAACCTTGATGATAGTGACTCGGATGAGGATGAACAATTTCCACCACCTCCACCTCTTCAGGAAGTGGCCATACAAAGAGTGCTTCTACCGGTGGCACACAAAAGTGTGGGATTTGTGGATGATCAGGTTTGTGGTTTTACTAGAGTTGTCAAAAATGCCGAAAAAGTGTATCAGTTTATAAGATGATTGTAGTACACTTTTTAAAACAATATTAGTCTTGAGCACAACTGTTAAACAGATATTATGTACTACAGTTGTTTAACTCTGCTACAATTTTTGTAACTATAGTACTAAAGCTTTTTGCAGCTATAACAGGTGTCCCATAACTCTTTTGCGGAATCTCGAGCTCACTTTTCATATTGCAAGTCAAAAATTCCAAATATACAGGGTTGTAGCCCAACTCCTCCACTTTCAAATGAAATATGAAACTTAGCTCGATTTTTTTGAAAAAGTCATCGTTTGGCTCTAAACACTTGTGAGGTCATTTTAAGAAGTTGGCAAGCATTTTTATCACTTTAAGAGATAAAAAATGAGCAAATGTTTTATTAAACTTCAAGCGTCACGGCAGCAACTTGTGAGCAGGATGTAGCACAACGCGAGAGCTACAAAAGCTGTGCTTCAGAGTTTTTTTCGATAATCTGAATGTTGAGATATGGCCTTTTGATAATAATCAATTCCTTCAAAAAGTGACTAAAATTCCAAAAAATTTGGAAAAACTTGGATTTTAGTATTTTTTCAAGAAATTAATTTTTTTCAAAAGGCTATATCTGAACACTTAAATTACCAAAAAAATCCTGTAACATGTATTTTGTAGCTTTTGAGCTGCGCTGCAACATAGTGATAAGAGGAATTCAATGAAACATTTGATCACTTGAAGTGATAAAAATGCTTGTGAACATCTTAAAATAAATTCAAGAGTGTTTGGAACCAAATGAAGACTTTTCCGAAAAATTCAAGCTTAGTTTAATCTGTCGTTTTGAAAATGGAGAGTAAGGGCTGCACCTCTGTATGTTTGGAATTTTGACTTGCAATATTTGTATTTCAAAAAGTGAGCTCAAAATTCCGCAAAAGACTTATTGGACACCCGTAAGTACATTTTCCTGCATTATTAAGCCCAATGGGGTCGGCTTCACTAAAATAGTTAAAGTGCCTACCTATATTAGGATCTTAAAAATTTATAAGTATTGAAAAATGAATTATTTTTCAGATAACTCCCAGCAGATCAATAGTCCCGGATCAATTTGACCAGAGTCGACCCATGATCCCACCTAAACCCTACAGCCTGCCCTTAACAGCAACCCCCAGAAAAGTTCCTCCACCTCCACCACCGAAACGGTCAGAAGTCACTCAACTACACAACCCCAACAAACCAGGTGGACTGCTATCACCAACACACCCACAAATGGAGCTGTATAGCGAACTACAAAAAGCTACTGCTAGGCAAAAGCAGAGGATTGAAGGCAATTAGAAGCTAGTAGCTAAGAAAGCAAATGGAAATTATTGATTGAAAATGACTTTTCATATAAATTGACATCTTTGATGTGCAAATATTTTAGAAATTGGTGAAGTTTATGAAAAATTGCTAGATATCGATCCCAAAGTCTTCTTTGGCTACTGTTCACTGATTGCCATTGTTGTCGCGTTGTTGTTTCCGTGTTTTTGCCATGCTAAATTCCAGCCTGTTTCTTTCTTTATCTTTCACTATTAATTTTCAACAAAACAAATATTTTTGAGCAAGTCGTAGAGAACAAATCCAGGTTATAGCTCTGACAAATACTACTACATTGCAGATAATATATTTTTTCATTTTTATGCAGCAATCTTTTGTCTTCATTTTTATTTTAAGCAAACACCTGTTTGTGCATGTTCATTCATTGCATAAAAAGATAAAATCAATGTGTATGTGCATCAATATGACTTTAATTACATTGATTTTAAAGGTTTTTGAGGTAGTCAGGGCTAGGCACGCGCTGTGCTGCTACTTCATCAAGGTAAAAAACTTGAAATATTTTCAGAAATTACAGAGAGAAACCAAAGAAAAATGCGTAGTTTTTCTCTAAACGTGTTAACATGGACACCAAAAAAACTATGACTTAGTGTCCACTTTTTTTACAGAAAGTTAAGTTTTGCTTCGGTCCCCGAGCTGATTTCAATGTCAGATATCTTTCAATGTATTGAAAATTATTTAAACGGGCATGCTCCTGCATCGAAAATTGGTTTGCATTCCTTTGCGCTCAAAAAACAGACAATTAAAAAATATATATGCACTTGTGCATAGATTTTTTAACTTGGTTTTTTAACAAATCTATACTTACAAAAAATTTTAGCCTTCTATTATTAAAAACCGAGTTGATAAATTCAGACAGAAATTCTACGATCAGGAAAAATTTTCGAATTGGTGGGCACCAATTTTCAACGCGTGGGCACGCCCCTTTAATGAAGAAAGTTATTTAACCATGATAAACTATAAATAATAATCAGCTACAGTTGATATATTCACAGTTAATTATGGTCAGCGGCAGAACCAATTAGTCGTAATCAACTATGCAAAAAGATAGATTATTGTGGTCATTAAAATAGTGAACTTTGTTAAAAAAAAAACTTAGTTTGTGTACGCATTTTTCAATTTCGTTCTGACAAAACTATACCTGATATTCAATTCTAGCCTTGTTTTATAAGAAACTAAGTTTAAAATTCAAACAGAAGTCCAATAATTAAGAAAAATTTCGGCAGGAGTACATAATAGCTGGATAATTATATCCGCAAGGAATTATGAGCACCCTAATTCAAAGATCGTTGAAGACAAAAAAAAATAGAAATTCACATAAAATTTAAAAAAATTATGTACATAGCGAGTGCTCGCAATAAGTGGTTTCAACTACTTTCTTGTGCGTTTTGCTGCCTGAAATGTGTGAAAAAAAGTTTTAGGCAAATGATTTTTTGAACAAATTTTGACTTTTTGCCTAAGGGATCAAAGCATCCAATTACTGGAGGGGGATTGGATACCTTCTGTTGATTCACATGAGGAAATTATACTTCTTTTCTGTCACTATATTTAAGAGAAAGAGACCTTATATGTTTTTAGGATTATGAGTATTGCTCGGAATCGTGTATGAGGTAAGTTTGTGAGCGCGTCTCTAACCAACCAAACACCTTGCAAGCGCAGGGGCTTTGAAGTACACACATTCATACTTTCACTGGAATCACTGGAAAGTTACTTTGGATGCATGAAAAGGCATGCATACCAGAGTTTCTATATGCGGAAGGCCGCAGTATTTAAAACTATGTTCAAGTTCTGTCTTTTTTAATTTTCAAAGTATCCATTATCCTTTGGGATGAGTCAACTTGGTCGCCCAAGGCAAAAAAGTCGAAGTTCAGTCAAAAACGTGTTGAAAAGTGCAGTCCCTCAATCACAATATGTTTTTAACACATGTTTTAGGTCCCAAAGCACACAAGAAAGTAGTTTTACCCACTTTTTGTGAGAATTTGCTGTAATATACTTCAGCCAAATTTTCGAATAAATCAGTGAAATATTATAAAATAAATAGGCAGGCCCTTATTTTGAACTCGTGCAAATTACCCTTTAATGAAGAAAAGAAGAAGAAGAAAAAAACAAGAAGATAAGAAGAAAATTAAATTACTATTGTTAACTATGAAAAAAGTCAACTACAGTTAACACTTTATACGGTTGATCATGGTTAGCTATTAAACATATAAGCTGTAATTGACTATCACAAAATTTAACAGTGGTTAATTATAAATAGGCAACTAAAATCAACAACATTTACAATTAATTATGGTCGGTGCAAAACCAACACTTTACATTTTAAAGAACACTAAAAATTAAGAAAAAAGACAAACACAAGAAAAAATTAAAGAACAGCAGGGGGCCAAGGCACATTTTTGCCTGAGAACAATCAAGCGAAATGGAGCTGTGAGTCAAAAAAGTCACAAGATTTGTTGTTCTATGCATTTAGCTGTTAGGTTGATAATGATTAGCTATCACACCAATTAGCTGTAATTAACTATCGAAATGAATTAACTGTGAATCACAGTCTGTGATCAATTTCAAACAATAGTCAACTACAGTCAACAAGATCCACAGTTAATTATGGTCAGCGACTAAACCAATTAGCTGTAATTAACTATGCAAACAGATAGCTTATTGTTGTCATAAAAAGTAAACTTTGTCAAAAAAAACTTTTTATTCAACTAACTTTTGTGTATCTGGCCATTCTCAAACCCAGTGACGGCCCGGACGAAGCTTTCAAAAGTTAGTTGAATAAAAAGTTTTTTTTGACAAAGTTTACTTTTTATGACAACAATAAGCTATCTGTTTGCATAGTTAATTACAGCTAATTGGTTTAATCGCTGACCATAATTAACTGTGGATCTTGTTGACTGTAGTTGACTATTGTTTGAAATTGATCACAGACTGTGATTCACAGTTAATTCATTTCGATAGTTAATTACAGCTAATTGATCTTTCCCTGCGCTAAGAAAAAAACAAAGAAGAAACTTATCGATCATTTTCTTTTAATTGAGTAAGATGTTGTTGTTATTTGTCATGAATGTTATTCATTATTTGTCTGAATAAATTGAAAAATCTCGATAACCTGACATCCCAGGGCCGTGCCTCAGGGGTGGCGGGTTAGCAAGAATGGACTGTAGCTATTTTATAAGCTAGACTTTTAAATTTTTAGCTAGCTTTTTTTCTACAGACTACATCTTCTTTGCTGTAGTGTTTACACGTTATGTCCGCCTATTTATTCGAGCCAACCAAGTAAATCAGCAAAGCAAACAAAAGTAGATGACAGTCTTGTATCTGCTATTGATACAGCCAGGTCTTAGTCCTCTGCGCACAACTTAGCTGGATAAATGGGTGGATACTTGCCTAGAACCCCTCTTTCACTTTTTGTTTTCTCAAAAAGTGAGTGCAGATGAACGATTTTGCTACTTCTTGTCTCCACTTTCCTAGAAATTGATTTTTGTTTAGCTGCTGCTGCTTGTTGAGCGCCAGCTTTTCTTGAGCCGGAAAGCTTTTTTTCTTTTGGAGAAAGGATAGGAACACAATTTGCTAAATAAGGCAGTCATTTTTTTCTTTTGTTACACAGGCCCAAAAAGTGTTTGAAAAAGATTAGACGGATTAAATATTGCTTTTATGAAGTTTTCCAGTCTACTTTTTCAGTGTAAAACTTAAATAACGTATCAAATGTGAATTTTTGATTTTTCATTAACACTTGTTTTTTCACGAATATTTTTCAATAATTTTTTCGTACTCAATCATGTAAGAGTAAATTTTTCGCTAAAAATATTCTATTCTGAGACAGTCAACTGGGACAGTCATTTAAAATATTCGCTATCTAACTTACGAACATGCTAGGGTCTGCAGGCGCCTATGCTGTGCGGCAACATTGGCGGTTCGGGCACTATTCCTGTGGTTCAGGAACATCAGTGGTTCATTTACATTAGTAGTTCAGGCAGATAAATCTTTCGAGTGCGTTAATGGTTAGGCTAGATCATACACCCTACCTGTTAACCACTTATTCTACCTCGCCCACCCTCGCCTATCCTCGCCTACCCTTGCCTATCCTCGCTTTTCTTCGCCCACCTCGCATAGTCTCGCCTAGCCTCACCTAGCCTCGCCTAGCTCACCTATCCTCGCCTACCCTCGCCTATTTCGATAATATGGCGGCTAGCGTATGTTAGGAGGGACTTCTAATCCAGCAGGACAATTTGAAGCCAACCCTGTACTTGTCTTGTATCTTAACGTGAAACCCTAAATAAAACAATTGCATTCCTTCTATGGCACGAATAAATAAACAAAAAGTTGAGCGTAGGGATTTATTTTTTATTTCGCTTTTGCTCCCACTCAACTTCCACTACAGCAATATCTTCGAGTGGTTTAGCTTGCTAATTCTTTGCTTTTATATAATGCTGTATCATCTATGTTTAGTGATGATTATTTGATTGTAACTTTCGAACCAATTTTCGTGACGAAATCACACATAAGCTTATTACTAATGCAAATATCAAACTTATTTCACTGTTTGTCTGACTTTGTTATTTTCTTTGTGGTTTTATTTTATTTTCATGGGTTTCACCTGAGTTCAAAGCGAGTTTGTTGACTTTACTGTTTGCAGCTCAGTAAAATGTCACTCCCGATAAACTGCCAACAAATAAGAGCCCCAAGGGCAGTGTTTTCAAAATCGAAATCGGAGGCTGAAAACAGACCACTCGAAGTTTCAAAAAATTGCGCGCCGGTAATGACTCTTCCAGAGAAGAAATTACAGGAAATACGGTGATTTCGACTTCTTCGACTTCGCTTTTGAAAACACTGTCTTAAGGGTGGAGGTCTTTTTTCCAGGTTTGACTGTATATGGTGCTTCTAAAGCCCGCAACATCTCAAGCTTCGTGGCAAAATATTAATACAATTTCCATCAACTTACATACTGGGATAAACTTTCGATCACATAATTAGAGAATCTTACACTTACTGACTCTTTCACACAGTTCATTAGTTTTACTTTTTGAAAGTTTTACATTTCTAATATTGGGTTGAGTAACAATGAACCAACTTTTTTTTAAAATTCAACTTAGCTTTGGCATAGAGTTTTTGACATAAACTATTCAGGTAGCTCTTAGGTGCTATACATAAAATGTAGCTTAGATTCTTTGCTAAATTTTAATATCAAACATGCCCCAAGCTACCTGGATAGTTTATGGGAAAAGCTTTTTGCCAAATCTGAGTTGTATTTCAAAAAACGACCATTAATTTTCACTCAACTCAATACCTTGTTTTCGCACTGCTGAGCTAGTTTTCACTTAAAAGATTTTTCAATTGAATTTTTTTAACACATTGCTAATAGTTTCATCCAGTATTTAACCTCCTAAATAAAACAATGGGTCTCATTACTGCATTTACTACCTCACTCCTCCTTATACACCCAAAAAACAATAGAAATGAAAACCAAAGCTCTATAGTGTCTCTTCCCTCAAGCAACACACTGTCCCTCAGCCAGCCAGCCAGTCTGCTAAGCACTCAAAACAAGCCCTGAAAACACGCTAGCTGGCCTTTTAGAGATTTTCTTATTGCCCAAACCAAGGGCGTAGTCGCTGGTTCAGCCTATCCCAGCTAATGACAATATGTTGGCGAAAGGAGCCCTCTTTTTGGGGGTAATAGGCCTAGTAGGGTATATGAATGATGATGGGTTACATTGGCAAGGAGTGAGGTGCTGAGATATGGGGGATAAGGAGCAGAAGATTTGCCTGGGAGCTGGCTGCAAGTAAGTACTACTACTACTGCTACTTCTTTTCCTCTTTTTTGTTCCTAGTGCTTCGGCTGCTACTCGCTGGTTTGCTTGCTTTGTTGTTTAGCCGAAGGGCTGCTTTGGCTAGTTAGAGCTGTTTTATATATTGATTAAAAGGTTTGTTCGAGACCTTGCAGCAAGGTGCAGGTATGCGAATAAACTGCGCTTTGAATGATTTATATTTTGATATGGAATTGTTAGTTTTTTCAGATGTATTGGAGGTTTTCAGGCAAAAAAGTTGTCAATTCTTTGCTAAAATTTAGGTTATTTTGCATTATTCTATATAAACATTTATGCCGCCTCATAAGTTCGACCTCACCCAAGACCCGACAACCGTTAACTTTTATTTTTCTATTTGTGTTTTTTGGAATTTAGAGCAATATACATATTATTATATTGGCAATTGCCTTTAATAGCAACATGAAGTAGTGGTAAGAATTGAATGGCCAGTTCTACTATCGCCATTGCTAAACTTCCACTGCATTGTGGCGCTGCTTATTTCTATTGCTGAGCATATCCAAGCACATCTTTTGGCTTAAACTGCGAAATGTTGCAACAACCGGTAGCCAAAGAGTTGCGCTCCTTCAAGTCCCTGTCTAAATTCTCGGGAGCGCCTCAAAAAAGGTAGTTAAGCGATTAATGCTTCTCAAGTAATTGTGTTTCGCTTTGCAGAAACTTGACTCAAAGAAGGCAATCCGCTGGTCTGGCAAGAAAACAGTCTCAGACTAGGAGGAAAAGAAATGATTCTTCGCTCAACGAAGACTCCGAGGTATGCAGACAGCTAAATATAGTATTGCTTAATACCGTGTTTTCTCCAAAACCACATTCACAGCGAGTGTCGACCCAATTTTCCTTTTAATCCGGAACACTAAAAAAATCGATACAGTGAATTTTTTTCACAACCTTGTAGCTAATATTCAGGACCACAAAATGAGTTATTAACAAGCCAGGTCTACTATAATATTTGTACTGAAAATAAGTATGTCTACTGTTAGGTAGACACTCAACACTTGGATATACACCGCCCGCCCCTCCCACAATCAACTTTTTTTAGATGTTCCCAAACACCCTATATTATTTATGGATTGAACTGAGTTTCAGCTAGGGATAAAGGATGGCCGATTCTGGGACTAGATGGGACAATAATAAGAAATAAATTAAGCAATGAGAAAAAACCCGAAAAATCTCTATACAGTCAAACCTCGATATAACGTACCCCCGATATAACGTACCCTTTGAGACCTTTTGGTTGGATTCATTTCAAACTAAAATAAGTTCACCCCCGCTATAACGTACCCTTGATATAACGTACCCCTTGCAGATAACACTGATATTTACGTTACCCTCGATATAACGTACCCTTGTAAAATTGGTGTGTTATATTTACGAATCCAATACAGTTTTTACTCTTTTTCTGCTTTTGCAACATTTTCTCTAGTCATCAAGTTTTTTCATTTTCCAAATGAACATCAGCAGTGAGTAATGCTGCTATAGGTATGAGTAATAGACTATTCGATAGCCCAACTCTCGCTGAATCACGTGGTTAATGCCTTTGTTCCAGATTCCAATAAGTTAATACAAATCCAGATTTGGCTTGTCCAGATTTAGTCGATAGAACGGGTCTAGTTGCAAAGTCATTATTCTATTTGTGGATCTTGATTTTTGAAGCTTGCTCTATCTGATGTCTAAGGTTAGTGAGATTAAAATTGATAGTTTTGGTACGCGCTCAGTTGAAATCACTCATGACAATAAGCCGTGCCAATCCAGAACATTATTTGACTTTGGCTTCCAAGTCATCACTCCAGTTATTGCTTCAGTTGAAAAGGCTAAGCCTAAATATTTCAGTATATTCTACCCGGTCCAGTCTAATCCAGATTTCTACACTCCAGACTTTAAGGTGTCCTCCATTCAGGCGCCTCCTGTATTTTCAGGTATTGCAAAGAAGATGAATCGTGTTCCGACTCCGGTGAATGGGAAGATGCCCTAGACTACTTCGATGGATCAACAGTGCCAGAATTTCGAATGCGTCAGATGAGCTCACACGGGATTCCCTTCGTATGGTTTCATCTTCCGCCTCCAGTCTGCGCTCCCACTTGCAATACGAAGACGATGGTGGTCAAGCTCCAGCTGTGGTGTCCATGGTGCCTGCCTTGGATGCATGGGAAACAATCCAGCGAAGTTGAATTTGGTTGCTCGCCAAGAATGGTTCCAGCTGAAGTGGCCGAAGGCAGAGCTCCAGTGTATAATTCTCTTATTGTTAATACTCCAGATTGTATTCCCATTCCCTGTGCTCCATGGTGTACCAATAAAGATACCCAGTCTATCGAGTCTTCACTCCTCTTGGTTACTGGTAGCCCTCGGGTTACCACTTACCTTTTGTTTAGTTATAGCCAAAATGTCAGGAAAAATCAGAAAAATTTTCGAAAAGACTTTTCACAAACACTGTTTTAGATGGGGATGCCTGAGGGATTAAACCCACGCCTCGTGACTTGAATTTTTTAAAAAGGACATTTGGGATAAAAAAGACGTTTTGAAAAATAGCATTTTATCCAGTGCTTATGGCTATTTATAAGCGAATATTTATAAGCTATTGGCTATTTACCGTATTATTTCTATAAAACGGGCATGCCCGTTTATTTTTCAACACCTCAAAAATCGGGAAAATTTGATGCTGATCTCGAGATTTTCGGGTCCTCAACTAAAATCTGAAAAATGCAATCGGTAGAGCTCGTGGGAGTTAAAGAAATGCAGAAAACAGCTTTAAAAAATATTTACTCTGTGCTGAGATATGAACCCTCAAAGTCGAGGGGGCCCGTTCATTAGAGATTGCCCGTTTAATAGAGATAAGACGGTATAAGCGAACCCTCCTGGTTGAATCTGCCCTTGATTGTGGTGCATTATCGGCATTATTGTGCATTATTTGAGAAAATATAGAGCAATTGAGTGTGCTTTTGGAAGTTTTGTTTTGGTTTAACCGACCCCTGGTAAAACTTACCCTATATCTAACCGATGGGTATATTCCCTGCAATCAAATTCGGTATGTCCCCAGCACTCAATTTTGGTATACCCCAGTACTCAATCAAACAACAGGAGGGACCAATGAAGACAAACCCTTGATATAACGTACACCTGTCATCTATTTGGTTTCTGCCCTCGATATAACATACCATCAATATAACGTACCTCGATATAACGTACCCTTTACCCGGCCCCCAGGGGGTACGTTATATCGAGGTTTGACTGTATAAGAAAGATCGGAAAATGACGGGACAGCCTCAAATACTTTTTCGGTACGGGATACAGGACGCGAGAAAACCCCAAGAACCCTCCGGGACGGGCCACCCCGTCCTGACCACCCCCCATTCTAATTAAATCCAAACAATTTTGGATCAGATAAAGCTTGAAGCTTGTTAATAGCTGATTTGGTAGCGCTCTAGCCACAATACGATACTAACAGAAATTTCATAAAAAAGATTGCGATTTCAAAGCGAAAAGATACTTGGGTCGACAGTCATCGGTGACGTATCCGACAATTGAAAACCTTTTTTAGCATTGTGTGTTTGACTTACTTTTCGAACATTGTTCTCAATTAAGTTACCTCATATTTGTAGGTCAACTCAGTGGCTACGAAATGAGAGTAACTCGCCAAAGAGATTTTTAACAAACTGATCCAAACATAATGCCGAAAGCACTATTTTGAATCAGGAACAACAATTAGAGATGAACAATTAGGTTGGCTCCAGTGGGCGGTTTCCAAAGAAAAAAATGAAAAAGTACGCAAAGTCACTACTACTGCTTCCATATTCCCACAATTTATTAATTCCTGCTTTTTGGTAGCTTTCATCGCCTCAAAAACACAAACAGAGATTTGTGGATGGGAGCAAAAAAGCACTCCATTCATTGTTTTTTCGCCTCCAAAGTTTTCTTTTAATAAAAGTAGAGGGTAACCCCCAGCCGAAATTGCTCTGCAGTCCCCCAAGACCATAGCAAAATCGATAGACACAAACTTTAGGTTCGCATATATTGATAGAATTAGGGGGAAGGCTCTAGAATTATTAATCAGTGGGTTGGTCCATTCTCATGCTTCACTGAAAAAATTTCTCTCTTGGTCGTTTATTGAACAGAAATTCTGCTAACACTCTAGAAATATTGGGACAATTGAGTTTGAGGTGACATAAACTGGCTTATTTAATGTACACTAAGCTGTTTATTCACCGTTTGTGGAGGTTAAATTAAGCTTTTTGATAAAAAAAAATTGATTATCTGAAGGGAGCACTTGAACCTGAGCCTATTCGAATTACATTTCGGAAACCGAAAATCTATGAATAATGAAACAAATGTTGGTTTCAAATATTTTCGATCACAATGTTCTTGGATTTCTATCACCCAACGTTGTTATCTCACCATATTTTGAAATTCATTTGTTTGCACGAGTCAAGTTTACAATGATCAACTTATTTTGTAACAGACCTATTCATACTCCCCGGAGTCACGCTTGACTCCGGAGTCATAGGCCAGAGTCAAATTGATGACTTAGGGGTCAGATCGATGACTCCAGAGTCAGACTCCGGAGTCAGCATGAGCTCGGAGTCAACCTGGTTTTGTCATGCAAAAGTACTGTAATAATTTGTTTTTTTATTTTTCGTGAAGAATTCTGTGAAACTTTGATTCGAAAAAATGGTTTCGGCATTATCGAGCTGCCAGAAAATGAATTTTTTTCAAATTTTTCTGGAGATACCACAACAGTAGTGGGAAAAATAATATCTGAATCGTAGATATCCTATTCACTCTAATTTTGGCTATTTTGATCTCATCTGATCTTTAGCGATCTGATTTGAACTGATCTGAACTGATATGATCTAGATCGATCTGATCTTTGCCCACCTCTGAGATATACAAACATATTGGGTATTAACATAAGTTCTAGAAACGCTCATGTGACCTTTTTTTCGGGAAAAGTTTTAGAATCTGATTTTTATGGCTAATAATACTTTGCTTATAAACTGATGTTTCCCACCATCAGAATAGAGAAAATCGAGAAAATCGCCCTCGACTTTGAGGGTCTGTCACCCAAAAATCTCGAGATTAACCTCAAATTTATCCGATTTTCGGGAGGTTGATTAATTATAGACCCGGGTATATAATTAGAGAAAATACGGTAGTCAGGTGCGATTGGTTGTCGAATATTATATACTGGCGCCGGGTTTTCTATTAGAAGTCTTAAAATAAACTTTTTTTTTGGCTGAATAAACTAAAGTGTTAGTTTTTGATGATCTTGATTGACATATCTATTTTTCTTTGACGCAAAAATGAGATAAGCTTGAGTATGCGTGACACATTTGAAAGCATGAAAAGTTCGCATTTTAATCTTTGACTTTGTGACAAACTTCCTGTTTAACCACGCTGGAATTTATTTTTAGGTTTTATATCTGACCATGCTTTTTAAACTTTTTTCAAAAAATTTGTACGAGGAGTTGTGTTAGCAATGGTTTTTTTTCAAATTCTTCAATTCTTCGGTGCATAATTATGTGCGATTTTTGAGTGCCACCCAGTAGCCAAAATTTTTTGCCAAAATATAATTTCGGCAAATTTTGGTTTTGCTTGCTTAGAACAGCACAAAGTTAAATAAATCAAAAAAACCATAGGTAATCGGCTATCGCTAGCTGAATAGTGTCAGGGTGTTCCAAAGAAATTAAAACAATTTCAAGAAATTATGAAAAAATGATTTTCAGGGAATGGACTCCATAGGACCTGGCCCCTCTTCTATATCCGACTCGCTTACCGCTGGTGCTAAACCTGGCTTAGGCTTGGGCTCCTCAGTGTCCAGGACTTATAGTGTCGCCGCTCCAACATCAGTAATTTTTTTTCGATACAACTGTAGATATCTGTCTGTTCCTATAAAAATTTATTTGCAGCACGAAGGGGACCATAATGCTTACCAATCCAGTGGAAAACGAGTGTCTCTTCCGCTAGCCAGTCTAACCACTGGTAAAATGCCATCCACCTCAGCCATTGATTTGGTAAACCTGACCCACCAGTCAATTTTGATTTTGATCGAATGAAGTGGCTCTCCCGTCATGGCTTGGACAAGGACATAGGTGAGGAGGAAGACAAGGGAGGAGGTAGCATGCCCACAAGCAATAGAAGACAGACCACCCAGGTGGAGTGGAACGAACAAGCTGATTTTATTGAACAACAACAGGGTGACGAGGAGGACGAAGACGAAGAAAGTGATTTGCCTTACCCTGGGTAAGTTTTGTTTGGGCGAATTTACATTTTGAACAGTCAAGCTTTTAAGAAATTGCAATATTTAATAGAATTGCTGGATCTAAAAGTATTCAGCAAAGATCTGGCTTAACAAGCAATTTATAAGACCAGTTATGATTTCGGACTGAAACAGTGATGTCAAAAATGCCGAAAAACTGTGATACAGTTGCAATAACTGCAATACAGTTTCAGACTGAATCACAGTTAAAAAAACTGTACTACTGTTTTGAAAACTGTACTGTAAAAATTGTTTCGAGACAATTGCAGCATAGTTTTCTCAAAACAGAACTGAAGTTTTCAAACCAGTAGTACAGTTTTGCAATTGTACTACAGTTTTCAACTGTAATACACTTTGAAACTCTATGGCAGTTTTCTTCAACTGTAGTACAGTTATAATTAGTTTCACTGGGACAAAGTCAAGAGTGAAAATAATAATTATTAAGACGATTGCTATTTTTTCAGACTGTTTTTATTATTTGAAGTCAGATTTTTTTTAATTTTATTGTTTTGAACAGCCAGATCTAACATGGTATTGTATCATGTTTGGATAAATAATATTATACAGTCAAGTCTCGATTTAACGAAACCCCGATTTAACGAAACTCTTGATTTAACGAACCTTTTTTAGTGGCTATTTGGCCACCGATTAAATAAAATGACTAAAATAAGCTCTCGATTTAACGAAACCTTCGATTTAACGAACATTTTTGGCGGTCCCCAGGAGTTCGTTAAATCGAGACTTGACTGTATTACAGCTTTGTGGAGCCAGCCCTGCACTGCCTTAGGCAATCCCAGCCACCAAGGTCTTGGGCTCTCCAAATGGTCACTAATCCATGGTTATATTAAATAATAGGTATTTTAAAGCTTTCAATCTTTATCTTGAATTTCAGGTTCGATCGGTTGACCATGGGTGTTATTATACTTAATTGCATCACCTTGGGTAAACTTTACTCTTTTTTGATTTTCAATATTTTAAAAACGATATTTTTCAGGGATGTATAGACCTTGTGAAGATGGAGCCGATTGTCATACTTATCGATGTTTTGTGCTTTCTATGGTTGATCACTTAATTTTTGGTGAATACTCATCTATTCTCTTACATTGACACATTTAGACTTAAACTCAGCACCCACCATTAGTTGCATATCAGACGGCAGTTTTTTGTCTCCCATATATTTTTCATAAGCATTTTACCAAACCCAATTAATTTTTGTGTCTAATTTTTGTATAGTAGTCTAAGGGCCTCACTATCAAAAATTCACCAAATGAAGACTTGCGAAATTTTGAAAAGCAGAACATAAATTAACGATTTTAAGCTTACTTTGCCGCTGAAATGGTATCTTTTTTCACAAATTTGGTCTATTTAATGATATAAATAGTAAATTGTTTGAGGTTGTGAAAGTGGTAGCACTCGGTTTTTACGGTGATGCTGCCTATTTATCTGACACTTGGTATGTATTTTACGAGATTTTCATATAGTAGTGAATATAACTTTTGAGGAATCGCCTTGACTTTTTTATTGTAAGTTTTCTTTCTATATGGCAGCTCCAAACATGTCCGAAATTCATGGCACTATACTTTTTACTTATTTGTGTTTTGGCTAAACTTAATTTGAATAAAAATTAAATAAGCGAAATAACTGATAAATAACTTTTAGGTAGTGGCTGGTGTGGCAGAATATCTCTTGCAGGAATATCTCGGGAATATCAATTTAACTGCGATTCGTACTATTCGGTTGGTTTTACTTATATTTTGGCTACGTTGCAACTGAAAAATATATTTTAGGGTATTGAGGCCTTTGAGGTCATTTTTATCACAATTTGGATTGAATTTTTTTCAGTTATGAAATTTCAGAGCCGTCAACAGAATTCCTTCTATGAGAATTTTGGGTAAGTTAGCAAAACGCATCAGAAAAAAGCTGAGGAAACTAATTTACCGCACAGCTGCTTTTCCTGTAAACTAGCTTTGATTTGTCTTCCGCTAATTTTTTCAAACCTTTGACATAAATTAGATATTCGGTGGGATGACTGAGCCTAAATTCTTGCTCTTTTCAGAAGGATAATCGAACCCTCTAGCAATTCAAAAAAAAAGTTATCAACATACTTAAACAAGTCTCTCATGTCAAAACATTTGACAAAAATGACCAACAACCGCGATTAAGATCACAGATTCCGAGTTTGGAGTCTTTTGGAGCTTAGTTGATTAACTATATGTGAAAAAAAAAGCGAAAACTTAGTGACTGGTTAAAGTTTGGACTCACGAGAGATTTGTCAATATCATTACTTTCTCAACTCTAAGTTTATAACCGTTGAAAATTTTTGAAGATACTGGAACATAACCCCCCCCTTTAAAGCTACTCAAATATACACCCCCACCCCGCTCCATAATTTTTAGGGGTACCTAAAACCAAGATGTACGTGGATGTGATAATATATTCCAGTAGTTCTAAAATTTCAGTAAATCTATTACTGGACACTCTACCAATGCTTGGCAATGTTCTCTTACTGTGCTTTTTTGTCTTCTTCATTTTTGGAATTGTTGGAGTGCAATTGTGGGCTGGTTTATTAAGGTAAATTCATATACTTTTTCTACCATGTCTCTGCAATTTTTCGCTATGCAGAAATCGATGTGTAATCAATCTGCCAAGGACCTACCTGACAGAGAATCTGACAGATATGGCTTTTGAAGATGTTTCACTTACCAGGTACTACATCCCTCAGGAAACCTCGCTGGATTACATCTGCAGTCAGCCGGACTCTTCTGGAATACACACTTGTCAAAATCTACCGCCTTACACCCACAACGGCATCAAGTTGGTTCTTTAGTCAGCTGAAAGAATACAAAAAGGGCAGTTTGGGTATATACTTTCAATACTAAATTTCAATGTGCAGTCTTGTTGCCACTGTAAATCGTGAAATCTAAATATTACATTAATTCAGTTATAAAGATATCGGTTTTGAAAAAATGAACCATTTATTGTGGTTTTTACTAAAGCTTAGGCTGTGAACCTAGGTGTTTATTTTTTTCTTATAAATCATAGGTGCAACTGTATAAATTATTAGAATTAATGAGAGGGAATATATGACACTAGCTTTTCTGATAGAGTTAGACGGGATTGGGCGTCTTAATTTAGATGATACGTGCGTTAGATCCCATCACTCTTTTAACAATCTCGACTTCATACATTTTAACTACTTATCATATTGTGAGATTTGTGGGTACGTACAGCGCCCTGTTTCATAACCAATCCACTATATTTGCTGCGACGTATCAAAGTTTTTCATATTTTTTCATGATACATACTCATGCTAAGTTTTTTTATTAGAAAATTCATTTTTTATGAAATCTAAACTGATGCTATGTTTGGCTAAATAAACTGAACAATTGCTGTTTGCAGATGCAATCTTACACTAGAGCAATATGCCCAGGTGACCAACGAGAGCTGTATCAACTGGAATATTGTGAGTCAGCTAGAAACCTTTTTCCGGTTTGATTTGAAATAGAAACGTTTAAGTACTACAACGAGTGCCGGGTGATGCACAAAAATCCGTTCCAGGCAAATTTTATTGATATTTTTTTTTATTAAAAACAAAAAATTATATTTTCAGGGATCCGTCTCTTTTGACAACATTGGTTTTGCCTGGGTGGCCATATTTCTTGTGAGTGGTCACAGATTTTTTCCTAGAAGTGAATGTGTAAATTTGCAGGTGATCAGCTTGGAGGGCTGGACTGATATTGTAGGTTTTTTATACTGGTTTTGTCGCGTAATTGAGAATAAACAGTTTGTCTGTTGCAGATGTATTATGTGCAGGATGCTCACTCATTTTGGAACTGGATTTATTTTGTATTGCTCATTGTGGTAGGCCATCTATTCTCAGATTTCTGGAAAAGTCCTATCGAATTTTTACGAGGTGTGGGTCCGTTTCTAAAATTCTATTTTTTATACCCGAAAATGGGAATGTTTGTTGTATTCAGTACTGGACATTAGTAATAGGTCAAAAAACTTCTCAGATCAGTAAAATGACAAAATATAGCTGAGCTAGATCATTTCAAAGACCTAGAGCTCGCAACTACCACCTCTATTGTGGTCAACCTATCAATGACTCAATGAATCACGACAGAAGTGTCTTTTTATTCATATGCCGTTGCCCCTCTTAAATTCAATGGCTTACAAGCAATTTTAAAATGCGAATTCCGAACTGAATAAGGGTAGAAAATTCTGTGGATCATTCTTTTATTTATTTCACTTTCATGTTGTAACTTTTATTTCAGATCGGGGCCTTCTTCATGATCAACCTGTGCCTTGTGGTTATTGCCACCCAATTCGCCGAAACTAAGCGCAGGGAAACTGTAAGTCCATGGGAAAATCTACTCTTAGTGAATAAATTTTTTAGGAGAGAATGTTGCAAGAAAGGCGTAGAATGCGCTCTCACGGGTCCCTGAGTAAATTTTTTTGCAATTGAATATTTTATTCGTTGACATTTTGCGTTTTTAGCCAGCAGTGACCAAGGCGGTGTAAACTCGTCCAAAGATGGAGGTGGAGATAGGTAACGTTTTTTTTATTAAAAATATTAGTAAAAATGATTTTTCTAACGGAGCGCCAAACGTCTTCCATCTTTATCATTTGTTTATTTGACTATAGTATTTATAGACTGTTTATTACCATACTTTTTGCGAATGTTTTAAATGAAGATCATGCTTTCCGGAAAGTTCCGCACAAAGTCTAAAATCGCCTTTATCTTCCGATGGGTTCTGAAATGTGTAGGTGCGAAATTCAAAATCCAATTGACTTTTTGTTGCGTCTCAAAATTTCATTCTGTAATTTCCAGCTGCTGAATTTTAATACTGAAAGTTAACAGAAAGTTCAATGTGATTTCATAATGCAAAAGGTGATGAACTCATTAGAAGTGATGGCTACTTTAAGTCGTTGCACAATTTCTCCGACGCCCTAGTATGCGATGAACCACGAATGCAATTTTGAAAACTAATCAGAAAAAGAAATATTAGAGATGGAAATATAAAAAATTCGATAATCGCTTTGTCAGAAAAAGAAAAATGAAATCAAAAAATCATTCTACCACTTGGAACGTGTTCACATCATTTTTTCACAATGGTTTTCGAAGAACCGCGAGGCTATGAAGAAATGTGTTAACACCGAATAGTTTCCACCGATGTACCTATTTCAGCGAGCTTTCAATTGCGGATTTTCAAATGCGGATTCCATTTTTTCGGATTTCACATTTGCGGAATCCACTTTAGTGACTCCACATTTGCGGATTTTTATTTGCGGATTTTCCTTTTGCGAATTTACATTTGCCGACATTGAAATGCGGATTTCACATTTGCGGATTTCACATCTGCGGATTTTCAAGTGTAAAAACACTGTTTATTCTCAACAGATAGCCTTTCAAACACAGAAATAATTTCTGCTTACATTTATATTTCACCCCTTGTAGTTGAAATACCCAAGAAAACTCTTTTCAATGTGTCCTAGTACTTGTACTTAAGATTTTACTTGTGTAATGGTATCGATGTGGTCTTATGGCTTTTTCACGTTGCTCGAGTTATAGTTCGAGCTCGGGTAAGAGGTGTTCATTTACTCAAAAACTCGAACTCTTACTCAAACGAAGTGAACAAGCCGTTACCTAGTTTGTACGGGTACCAACAATTTTTTATAGGTGTAAAATCGTAAAATCGATGTTTTTCATGATAACGCCATTAAAATGGCACGATTTTGGACAGGGTATTATTGTTTTTCATTACTTTTGCTTAAATCCAAAATATTTAAATTCTAGAAGTAGTGCTTTTTCATAGTGATACCTGGTGGTTTCTCATCCACTTTAATGCCTACTGTTCTTTTAAAAACTATTTTGCGAAAAATATCTGAGAACCCGCAGCTTTTAATTTTCAAATAAACTATTTGAAAGGATATGTTAAGGATATGTTAAATACTTCAAATTTTATAATATTTTCAAGTAATTAGGCTGGATTGAGGTTGTTTAGGGCAGTTTGGGGTATCTAGAGCTGTTTTAATGTTTTAGTGGTTCGGGTTTGTTAAAAGCAGCTTGAGTTAGTTAGAAGTGGTTTGAAATTGTTTAGAGTAATGCACCTTTGAGGATATTTACTCATTAAGAGGGCACATCTGCTGTCCGTATATAGTATCGCATGGAAATCTTTAAAATTCAGCTCGAAACTAATCTAAAGTCTCTAGTTTGGATCCCTCTGGGTGCACACTTTATGTTTTTTCATCGATGGAGTTGAAGTTAAATTGAACTAAATATTTCCTTCTAAAACTCAAGTAAAGACTACCTAGATATATTTCCTAGACCCCAGAAAAATACCGTCACGCATTTATTAGTCACAACTTCCGTAAGCCTAAATTTGTTGTTCCAAAAGGTAGTTACAGCAATTTTTAAGGGGTCAGCTTTGGAGGTAGGGGTATTCGCTACTAGCGCCGCTTTTCTTATTTTATTGATGTTTGAAAGGACGTTAGCAAATTTATAAACTTGAAGCTGCAAGAAAAACTTGATGGAAATGTTTTTATATCAAAATTACTTAAGAAATGTGAGTAGCTTGGGAAGGCTTGCTCTGGTAAGGAACGGTTCAAAAAGTCTCCTGTTTGCATAGCAACATTTTCTCGGATAAAAATCTAGGCTGCACCGAGGCTGTGCAAGAACATCGAAAATAAGCACGGAATTATTAGATCATAGGATATCGAAGCAGCAAGTAACAAAAATGGGCGATTTTTTTGATAAAAAGCATGTTTGAAATCTTAAGTAGGTATTAGCTTCAATAATTGTGTAACCGCTGACAGTCTACTTGGGCCTCTAAGAGACTAAGGATCCTTTTGATACCAAACTCGTGAATAAAATATTAAAAGACATAAAGCATGCACCCAGAGAGATCCGGACAAGCAACTTTTAAATGGGGTTTAATTTGAAATTTATACGGACGATGGATGTAGCCTTTTTTGGAAAAGAGGTATGATAAATGAAGATATCCTGGTATCAATTAAAACGTTCTGAAGGATTTAGTTCGGTTGACCTAGGTATATCGCGCAACAATTGTGTTTCTTTGAACATCCATGCTCACCCGAAAAGCCTCCATTAATAAATCCAGCGTTATTGACTTCAAAAACCACATTTATTATATGAATAAAGTTGCGCTAGAAAAAAGCGAATTTACGGCAAAAAAAAAGTAAATTGGCGAAAAAAAATTTGGCGGCAGAAAAGAGTGAATAAGCGGCAAAAAAAAAGTCTTTTTACGGCAAGAAAAAGGTTTGCCCCTTTTTACTTAAGTAAAAAAAGTGAAAATCGTTGGGGCGGGGATGTGGGGGGGGGGGGGGGGGGGGTTATTTGCTACTAGAGTCCCTAGAATTTATTTTTAGGTATAGTTTTGTTAGAAACCAAGTTAAAAAATACGTACAGAAGTTCAATGATTAGGAAAAAATTGAATTCCCGGGCACCACCTTTTATTAGCGTGGGCATGACTCTTTAAAAAAATGCTCCAGACGTTTTGGGTACCCACCAGGTGGCTGAAATACCTTTTAGATAGTTCAAGCACTGCCAGGCAGTTGAGGTACACTCCCGGAGATTCAATTGCCATTCAATTGCTTTTAACACAAAAGTGTGACACAGGCCCGGTCCCAAATACTATTTAGAGATCCCAAATATCAAATCCTTCGTTCATCAGGTGATTGGAGGGATTTTAAATGGGACACGGTTTCGTTTGCGGCAGGGTTGGCAATAGGTGGCTTAAAGCCAAAAAGTGAATTTTTGAAAAAATCATTTTTTCACTTTTATTGCTTGTTTTCTAGTTTATTCTATCAGCGCATCTAACATTTTTATATAAAAATCTAAAGTCATTTTCCTTATTTTTTTCGGAATCTCGCAAGCATATATTATAGCGGGAAAATCGAAGTAATACGAACCTTTCTAAAATTTCACAAAAAAATAAGGTGCACTCAGATGTGGCCTGAAAAACCACTTCTTGCCAACCCTGATTTAGGGTATCGTACGTCAATATTAGGTCTCTGATTGCTTGATCAGAGCGTGGACGGCTGGATCTATTTCATATTCGCTCAACTTAGTTTCCACCGTTTGCTCATTTTTAATAGCTCTAGAAATAAGTCATTTATGGTGAAGAAAGGTAGAATTGAGTACGCATATGAAAAACCGCAAATGCAGAGTACGCATGTAGCAAGTCCGCAAATTTAAAACAAGAGTCCGCAAGTGAATAATCCGCAACTGTGAAATCCGCATTTAAAAATCCGCAAGTGTAGAGTCTGTAAATGTGGAATCCGTAAAAAAAATCCACAAATGTGCAATTGGCAAGTGTAGGATCTGCAAGTGCATATCCCCATTTGAGAGTACGCAAATCTGGAATCCAACTGTGTGAATCCGCATATGAAAATCCGCAAATGTGGAATCCGCATGAAAAATCCGTAATCGAAAGCTCGCCCTATTTTTTGTCTAGATGTTCAACTTGTTAAAAACTTGCTAAAATCAGCCCTATATTTTTATTAATTTCACTAATATGACTAATTTTGCACTATTTAGTGTGTACGCAGCATTTGTCCGCTTTGTTGGCCAGATGTCCAGACGAACCAAAAGGTATGTAGTGCGCAGATATGAACTCTACCGGGCCAACGCTGCCAACAAAAAATTGGATGCTGCCTCTAAGGAAAACAATGCGGCTAAACCATGGACCTTAACCAACACAAACTCAGCTACCGAAAGCTCAGCCTTGTTCGATGATGCTAGTGCTTCACCATTGAAACGCTTGGCTTCAGCCTCTTCTATTGACTCTTCTGATGGTGAGACAATTGACAGGATTAAAAAGCAAAATGGACGGATGGAAAGTAAGTTTAACGCTGGTTTCAGAAGTAATAATGATAAAGATCAGATTTATACACCTTTAATAAAGAGAAGTATGTGCACGAAATATATTTTAAAACAGCAAAAAATGTTTCAGAAATATCGCGAAAAATCCATCAAAATTGACAAAATATTACCAAAATATTTTGCATAGTCAACAAGTTTCACAAACTAAACCAATTTCACATAGTCAACGGAATCACATAATCACAGGGTGCGCATATGTACTTTATTTGAAAATTTGTTCTAAAATTCTAGACCATTGATCTCTGAAATTTTTTATTTTGAAGAATAAAACTCAACAAGCAACTGGATAAAATGACACTTTTTTGGATGAAAAGGGGCCAAATTGTACTTTTTATTGGCCAAATGTACCTTATTAAAATCGTTGAGTTCCATACCTTGCATAGTCAACATGTTTTACATGGTTATCTAAATTTTCATAGTCAAATAATTTTACATCGTTAACCAACCTCAAAAAAACATAGTCAACATAGTTTACATAGTTAGGACAAAATTTATAGTCAAAAAAGTTTCCTACTCAACCACTTGTACATTGTCAACCAAACTTACATGGTCAAGCAATGTTATTAGGTTGGTGCATAAATTTTAAACCATACAAATATTTAAATAAAAATTCATTTTCTTATCCAAAAATTTCTCTTATAACAAAATCCAAACATTAGGTTTTGTAGCCCTGACTCTCTTCTTTAAAATTGCATATTGCTTTTAGCTTGATTATTTTAGATAAGTCACCATTTGGCTCCAAACACTTGTCCAGTCATTTTGTGAAGTTGACCAGCGTTTTCATCACTTTCACTGGTCAAATGTTTTATTGAATTTTAATCGTCATAACAATATGTTATCACCATGTTGTAGCGCAGCTCAAGAGCACAAAATGCACTTTACAGAATGATTTTTTGAAATCTGAGTGTTGATATATGACCTTTTAGAAAAAATAGATTTTCTGAAAAAATGGCCAAAATTTGAAAAAATTGGAAAAACTTGGATTTTGGCCATTTTTTCAGAAAATCTATTTTTTAAAAGGCCATATATCAACACTCAGATTTTAAAAAATCATTCTGTAAAGTGCATTTTGTAGCTCTTGAGCTGCGCTACTACATGGTGATAACATATTGTTATGACAATTAAAATTCAATAAAACATTTGACCAGTGAAAGTGATGAAAACGCTTGTCAACTTCACAAAATGACTGGACAAGTGTTTCGAGCCAAATAGTGACTTATCTAAAATAGTCAAGCTAAAAGCAATATGCCATTTTAAAGAAGAGAGTCAGGGCTACAAAACCTAATGTTTGGATTTTGTTATAAGAGAAATTTTTGGATAAGAAAATGAATTTTTATTTAAATATTTGTATGGTTTAAAACTTATGCACCAACCTAATACATAGCCAACATATTTCACATATTTAACAAGATTTCCATAGTCCCCCAATTGTACATTATAAACTGATTTTACATAGTTAACAAGTTTTGAGTGGCGCCAGGTTTTTGCGAAAATTATTAAATTTTCTACCAAAAATAGTCAACATATTAATAAAATATGCCCCATAAAAAAGTAAAATTTGCAGTAATATGCAAATATTTTTTAAAGACGGGAAGTATGCGAAAATATGCTGCATGAAACATCACGAAAAAGGTCATTTTTTCGCTCATATGATTTAGTTAAAAAAAGTTAGAGCTGAGCTTAAAAGCGTTTTCAATGCATATGCTGTCTGAATCAAAAAAAAATATTCAAAACATTTGCATCAGGTCCTCAGCAATGATAAAGGCTGGTTTCAGGCACTCACAACCGCTCCACAAGCCTGAATACTGGAGCGGAACTGGTCAAAACTAAAAAGAAAAAGATCTCGAGACTGACCTTTTTTCGCAACAAAGTCAAGAAGTAACTTTTAAACAATTTTCGCACCAGCAATTCACCCCTCAAACTGTTTTCTAACTTACAGATTTGTGGTGTGTGACCATTTCACTAGAGGTATTCTAGTAGCCATTCTGGTAAATACACTGTCCATGGGTGTAGAATACCATCAACAGGTATGGATTTCTGAAGCTTCGGGCGTTCAGTTGGCGCAACTCGGTTCTACCCCCCCCCCCAAAAGTGCTACTCGGGAATACACCCCCCCCCCCCCCCAAAAATCATCATTTTTAGGAGTGGTCAAAACACATTTTTAAGCAATAATTTCGCCATAAAAGGACCAGAAAAGCAATTAAATAGGGTTCAAGGGCTGTATTGGGAGGGAAATGGACAAAACAGGGGCCACTAATTAATAAGGGTTTAAGGCACCCTCAAACCCAGCAACTTGTGGAGGACCCAAATACATTAGTACTCAAAAGGCTCTGAAAGGCCAGCCGGGTGGGTTCGGAGGTGGTTATGCCTGAGCCAGGACTCTGTGGAGGTGAAGGCAGTGTTTTTGGATGGCTGAGCCTCTGGCTCGAAGCCAAAGGCCGGAAAAGGTGGGAGACCCTTTTCGGCCGAAAAATTGAAGATGTTGAACATAGTTTTGAATACGGGGGCCTTACCGCATAAATAAGTCTGGTATGCATGCTTTTTCATGCATCCAGAGTCACTTTCGAGTGATTTGTGTCCAAGGTATGTGGGTGTGCGCATCTCAACTTTAAGCCCCTAAGCCCCCTGCTTGAGAGTTAGAGATGCGCGCACGCACTTACCTTAGACATGATTACGAGAAGTACACTTGATAATAAAATGCATATAGAGTATATTTTTGCCACGGCCCGAGTTGAAAAACATGGTAAAGCAGCTAAAAAAAGTGGCCCCTGTATTATTCCCTTCCCTCCCAATACAGCCCATAATCCCTTTTAAATTGCTTTTCTGGACCTTTTATGGCGAAATTATTGCTTAAATATGTGTTTTGACCACTCTTAAAAAACTTGATTTTTGGGGGGGGGGTATTCCCGAGTAGCTTTTGGGGGGGGGGGGGGGGGATGGTATTACCGAGTAGCGTCGTTCAGTTTTTTTTTGAGATTTTTAAAATTCGAACGTTTTGGCGTTGTGTATTTCAGTGTTTTTCCTGCATTTTTTTCTTTCTTTAGCTTAGGGCAAGGCTTAGGCTCAGGCACAGATTAGGCCAGTGTAAACTAAAATAGACTAAAAGGGAAGCAAAAGACAAAAATTATGACAAGCACGAATTCAAAAAATGTCCAAAATCAAACAAATGCCTATGCATCCTATTTGTAATAGCTTAGCTCACACAAAAATCATTTTCAGCCAGAAATCCTAACAATCATTCTGGAGTACAGCAACTACTTTTTCACGGCATTGGTAACTTGCTTCGATTTTATGTGGGGCAAAAGCAATTTTTTTGTTCAGTTCGCACTGGAAATGCTTTTGAAAGTGATTGCCGACGGACTTTTCGGGTTTGTTTTTCATTCAGCAAAATAAGCTGTACTTTTTTATTGCAGATATCTAGCCGACGGTTTCAACCTGTTTGACGGAGGCATAGTAGCGTTGAGTGTGCTAGAACTGTTCCAAGAAGGCAAGGGCGGATTGTCGGTATTGCGTACCTTTCGGTTGCTCAGGATTCTCAAGCTAGTCAGATTCATGCCTGCTCTGCGATACCAACTAGTGGTCATGGTAAGTTATTTAGAAGTGAAGGAGGTGGGAGCCAGCAATTATCGGCATAATAACGTTTAGATCTCTTTGCTGGTTTCCGATTTTTTATAAAAATCCTAAAACAGATTCAGAGCCAGTTAAGGAATCAAACATGTGGTCGCTTAAAGTGGCTGTGGAACCGAAAAAGTGAAGAAATTTTGGATAATATATTTTTTGATCTGACTACTTTGTGGGTCTTAAAAAAACTGAAATTAGTGCATAAGCCTTCACCTCTTTGATAAGTTTCTGAATTGAATTTTTTGACGCTACTAGTTAAAACCCGCCAAAAACAGGGAAATACAACCGCCCCCAATAATTTTTTAAGTACACCTGAAACCATACTTTTATTTTAAAAAGCTGAAACTAGTACTGGTTGTTTCTGAGCCTAAGACCTAGGGCTCAAAGCCTAAGCATAAGAGCTAAGCCTGATTGCTAAGCCTAAAAATTATTGGTGGGAGAGGTTGCGGGTGGTTTTCCGAGTAGCTGTTTTTTAAGGGGGTGGGTGTTAAAACGAGTAGCACCGACTTTTTGAAAAATAGTTATATTAATAACGCCAAGTACCTTGTAACTCAAACTATGTTTACAGCTGCGAACCATGGACAATGTGACAGTCTTCTTTGGCTTGTTAGTCCTCTTCATATTTATCTTCAGGTAGGAAAAAAGGGATTGAAACTTTTTTTAACATCATTTTCACTAATCTTTTACTCAACTAGAAAACTTTTAAAACTATCTATTCAGCTGAAATTGATTTTTCTTCTGTAACTTTTCTCTCTAACCCTGGTTTTGCAGCATTCTTGGCATGAACCTGTTCGGCTGCCGGTTCTGCAAAATGGAAGACAACCAAATGGGAATTCCAGTCAAGCGGTGTGAACGCAAAAACTTTGACTCATTGCTTTGGGCTCTGATTACTGTCTTTCAGGTATGTGTGCCTTCTATTTAACAATACATCTGTTGCGAATGTGTTGCCTAAAATGTGTTGTCGTGTGATTACTGACGATACTTATAGATGTTGTAGTGATTGTGTTTCAGTGTGAAGTCAATCTAACCTTCCGTATTTAATAAGAATAACTATCTGTATTTAAGGAAGAGTATTTACGGCTACTTTTCTTAATTTCTAGTATGGCTCCTACGTTTATTTGCTATTTCTGAAAGGTCTTAAGGTCTATGGGGGTTTTGTTAAGATTTTAGGCATACTAATAGAAATATTTGCAGCAGAAGATCCAACAAAATTAATAGTGAACTGTCACATTTATTACATTGCATGGCCATATCACATATCTGTTAGTAGAAAAAGCTCGGTTAGCAAGTTTCACAATGCGACCTAGCAAGAACTTTGCTGGCCGCCAAATATATTTGTTTCGGGGAAAGAGAGATAAAGTTTCGGAAACGGGAGACAAAAAGAAAGTGAACAAAGGACATTCTTCGTTTTTTGCAAAAACACTGCAATATTTTATAGCGAATCTGATAGGTGAGGAATAGATATACGTTAATCATTAAATAGTTTTGTAAGACGGTTTTAATAAATTACAAGTCAGTCACATAGGGTGAGATTTCAAGGCAGACTTTTTTTTGAATGTTAACATTAATTTTTTCAAGCACACACTTAAAATTAGGGCCAAACTTAGGCCAAACTTTATTTTCGAAATCACACTCTAATTTGATTGCTTGTTTGTTAAGTAGCTGTGCATGTGCAATAAATCTGAGCTTTTTGTGTTTATTTGCAGTATCCTCGGAACCATGCTCTTTGGCTGTCGATTCTGCACTCGCATCTCGGACGAAGGGCAGTGCACCAAGGCAGAAGTCAACCAGGATAGAACCCTTACTAAGTATGGCACCTACTTCCAGCCCACGTGTAATTGTGATAGAACGAATTTCGACACTGTGTTTACCAGCATGGGCACTGTTTTTCAGGTATTGTGATTGCGGTTTGTAAATCTGTTGTTGTTGGTTGCACCACTTAATATGTACCTATTGTTGGAAATCTTGATATTTCTTTAAAGTTAATTTACAATTTTTTAGATATTGACACAGGTAATTTTAAATTTGGCTTTTCTTCATATAAATTTCACATAAAGGAAGACTGGAACATGGTGTTATTTAATGGAATGAGTCAGACCACGCCCTGGGCTGCTCTCTACTTTGTCGCTCTGATGACTTTTGGGAATTATGTAAGTATTTACTAGATCAACATTCCAAAAAGCATCTAGCGGTCTTTAAATTAGGTGCTTTTCAACCTACTGGTGGCTATTTTGGTTGAAGGCTTTCAAGAGAGCAAGGAAGAGGAAAGGAGATTACTGGTAGGCATTGCATTGCCACAAAAAAATTCCCGTAGTAGGCTGGACATTACTTTTTGACTATTTGAATCAAAGCATTATTACCAAAAAGTTTTGCGCCTATTCCCGCTTTTCTATCATTAATAAGGAATCGGGAGAATTTATTAAAATCACAAAAAACAATTTCGTAAGTTACAGAATCGAAATTTCTATCAAAAAATATAGCAGTTTTGTTGCATTTTTTAACACAGGACAGGCTGAAGGTGTCAAACTATACGTTTTGAGCAAGATTTCACGCTGAACATGATGGCTGAAAAAAATTTTGGAAACAAGACCTTCAAACGGCTAAAACATTATTTGAAAATAGTTAATTTCCGCCTTATGAATTTGTGTCTGAGTGATTGAAACTTCGCAGATAATTTTTGGTTTTCCATCTAAAAGTCAGTTTTCAAAAAATCCAAAATTTTTTTGAGTGTAAGGACTTTCGAAAACTGACTTTTAGAAGGAAAACCGGCAATCATCTGCGAAGTTTCAATCACTCAGACACAAATTCATGTGAATTAAATAGCTCTGATTACGCTCTGCATTTTAAGATATGACACGCATGGGGATACATAAATTTGAGCAAGTATCACTCATTTACAGGCGGTAAACAGGCGAAAATTAACTATTTTCAGATGCTGTTTTACCCGTTCGCAGACGTCGCGTTTTCGAAATTTTTTTCAGCAATCGTGCTCAGCGTGGGATTTTGCATAAAAAGCATTGTTTGTCACCTTCAGCTTTTCCCGTGTTGATATCTGTATAAAATGATAGATTTGATCACACCCACAGTCAAGAATTTATTTTTGTTGCAGGAAGAGGAAGCACGCAAAAAGCTGACGAAGAAGAAAAAGAAAGAAAAAATGAGCTAGAGGTACAAATAAATTCTTGGCTAGACCAAATGAAATTGTTTCTTAGATGCTGATAGCCAAGACCACCTCGCCCAGCTACATGCAAACCCAGGAATCAGACTCTGTTTCCACTTGCACTTGTGGAGCTGCCAATCTGTCCAGTGTCAGACAACAGTTAGAAGGACGTCCAAGGACTGACTCCACTGCTGGATTAGAAGTGTGTTTCTTTGATATGCTTTTCTGCAAATCAAAACTAGACATTCGAACACTTTTAATGTTTAGTATTTAACACCGCTGAACTCGAATAGGTCCACTCGTCGGAGATCTGAAATGGTTGGACGTTTTCACCAACCACTGTACACCGGCCAAACACCTCCTTGTTACCCGTCCAGAACAATCGGTCTCTGTGCCTTCAAAACAGTCTACCTCCTGTATCTTCGAACCCACTTCCACACTAGAAACCTTATGCCAGAAGACAACCAGCATCAGTCAAAAATGCAGCGGCTCAATCGGCACAAGTCTCTGTTTATGCCAGATACTCAGGACAGCCTGCTGTATAATGGACCCGGTTCAGAATCTGTTAAGTCAGATGGGTTGCCGAAATCTAGTACAAGACAAAGGATGAACAGCTGGTGTGGACTACATGGTGGACATGGCATGCATTCTTCTCTGTTTAATCCTTACTGTCCTATGCACGGCAGAAGAGCTCTACTAGAAGCTTATGCCAGGGAAAATTTATCAAGGTTAGTCTAGCTTATAAAATAAATTTTCTTTAAAAGTACCGGAGAAAGTTACAAAAGTAAATAAGAGGTCGGCAACTGGACAAAAGCCTTATTTCAGGGCTATCGTTGACCTACAAAAGAACTATTCTACGGAATTTGTACGAAGAATCCTTACTGCGGTTAAATTTTTTTCAGTATAAAAATCGATATCGAAAAAAAATCAATTACGACATTACAAGAAGGTGATTCTCGGCTTTCAATAAGCAGACTAGAAGAAATTGACGAGCGCGGGAAAAGCTCAAAAAGCACTACAGTCAAGTCTCAATATAATGACATTTGTTCGAGCTCAGACTTTTTTTCACATCAATTGATTTGGTTTAAATATGATACTTTGTTATATCCTAACACGTATTTTGCGCTGCCACCAGGATTCTTCAAGCGACGGCGGAGCGCCGGCATTTTAAAATAAGCTCCGGTGCCTCGTTAGCGCCGGCGCTCCGCCGACACCAGGCGTAGCGCCGGCGCCAAGTGAAGGTTGGCTCTATATTTGCTATATTTCAAACACAAAAGTGAGCCCAAATTTCGTATCACTGTGTCACACTGTGACATTTGGATGCTTTTAAGTCATTTAAGAGAATGAAAATCCTAAAAATTAGCTAAGAACCATAGTCTTTGGAAATAATCGCCGGCAACTTAAAAGCCCTGGCGCTTACAGTGAAGGCGCTTGGCCGGCGCTCCGCCGGCGAACATTTTAGCGCCGGCGCTTATGAGAAACATTCTAGTGGAATAACAAATAATTTTATAATCAAGATTTGCGCGTCTTGATACCTATTTAAGTTAACTATTGAAAAAAGTGACACTGCAGTAACACTTGCGGGTCTTAAAAGGGCATGTCTACGCATTCACAATTCGTTCTCGGCGGTTCGAAATTTGTCCTACTCATAGAACTTCTGTAGGGATGATTTAACTGGCCTTTTTAGCAAAACAAGGTCTAGAAACAATATTTTCAAAAAGAACATACACTTAGACATAAAACTAAAAAAAAATAAACGATTCGCATTTACATAGTCGTATTGTGCAGGTGTAAGTGCGAATGTAAGTGTAAGTGTAAATATTTTTGGTATAGTAAACACCCCTTACATTTATATTTACACTTACATCAACACATACACTTACATTTACACATATCTTCGTGATAGAGCCACACTTCTTTTTCAAAAACAATTTTTATCGCAATTTTTTTCATCTTTTAGGCAAGTCAAGAACTGCAACAAGCATTAATGGAAGAAGAGCGTCGAGCGGAAGAACTTAAGAATACTAGCCTGCGGAGATTCATCAGGAAAACATGCCTGCACTCCAGATCTGACTGCTCTCTCTTTTTGTTCAGTCCCAAAAACAGGATTCGACTAAAGTGCATCAAATTGTATTTTAATCTTTAAAAGCAACACCGTCTATTACCAACTAAATATGTTTAGGACTCAAAGAAAGTGGTTTGACTACACAGTGCTAATGTTTATTGGCATCAATTGTGTGACTTTGGCCATGGAACGGCCATCTATACCACCAGGAAGGTCAGCTTTTGCTGTTTTCTTTGCTTTTAATCTCTTATTTGTTAAAATTTAGTCCAGAAAGAATGTTCCTGACCACTGCTGGCTATGTTTTCACACTCATTTTTACGGTGGAGATGTCACTAAAGGTAATTTGATAGAAATTTTTTATTACTCGCCTTGAATTAGGCAGATTTTTTGCTTAAGTCATGAATTCATAACAAAAGTGAATCTAAAAAAATATACCGTATCCTCTCTAATAATCCCACACACCCACGTGTTTTTGTCATTGTGTTTTTGACCCATTTTTGAAAAGGCTTGTCTGAGGCATATCACTACCGATTTTGTAGCCAGAGAGATGAGCTTTTGAATGGGTGGTTACTTGTCTTAGACAGGTCTCCAAAAAATGGGTCAAGAACACAGTACCAAGAATACAATATGAGCTAGGGGTTGTGAAATCATTAAACAGTATACGGTATTGAGTGTACCTACTTTTTACTTCAGGTCATTGCCAACGGTTGCTTTCTAGGCGAGGGAGCCTACTTCAAAGACGGTTGGAATATTCTCGACGGAGTATTGGTCATTATCAGGTAAATAATTCACCGTACTTAAGGAAAAGGGTTACCGTATTCGCTCTAATAATCCCACATCTCTAATAATCCCACACACCCCGATTTTCTGACTAAGATTTCAGAGTTAGGGACATTTTTCATCAGCAGTTTCGAGATTTTTTGGAGATAGAAAAATAATCCCATAGTGGGATTATTTATTATTTATTATTTATACCTACCGTATCCTCTTAAATTATGCCCCTTTATTTAATTCATGTGGTCTGAAATTGTCTTTTTCTGAATTTTCTAATTGACTAGAATACGGTGATAGCCTACCTTATTTTCAGCCTCATCAATGTGCTCATGGAATTTTTTGTCAGCGGAGGTATGTCGAATACAGTTATGCCATTCCAATATTTCCTATTTAGATTCTCCTAAAATCTTCGGTGTGATCCGCGTGCTGCGTCTGCTAAGAGCCCTTCGACCCTTAAGAGTCATCAACCGAGCGCCTGGAGTGAAACTAGTGGTTATGACCCTAATCAGTTCTCTTAAACCCATCGGCAATATAGTGCTCATTTGCTGCACCTTCTTTATCATATTTGGCATTCTAGGAGTTCAGCTGTTCAAGGTAAGTAGACCTGATAGTCTTCGATTTAGTTTAATGTCTTTTTTGTTTGAAGGGTATGATGTACCACTGTGTAGGTGCAGACGTGAGCAATGTCACCACAAAAGCCGACTGTTTGTCTGCAGACAAGAAAAATAGGTAAAAATTTGGATAATGTCTGGCGTCTCCTCTCTTTGGTAACTTCATGGGTTGAAAATTCTTGTCAATTAAATTAATTCTGGCCTACACACAGCGAAATTACTTTTAAAAACTATATTAGGCACATTTTGTAAGATGAAGCTTGAGTTGACGCTTGTTTAAAGGACCCTGTCTTTTCCTTATCATGGCAATTTGAAAAGTTTGAAAAGGACCACATAGATTTTTGCAATAATAATTTTGAATTGTTTTTTTTATTTGCGCTCATTGTTTAGAAAATAAACCGTAAATTTGTTCGAGATTTAGAACCATTCACTAGTCGAGTCAAAATGCAAACAAAAAAATAATTCGAGAATATTATCGACAAAATCTATGTGGTCCCGTGCGCATTCAAAACTTTAAAATTGCCATGATAAGGAAGAGACAGATCTCAAGGTATCTTCTCGAAGCCACCTTCGGGCGCGCTGTGTCCTGGTAGGTTAGTGATGCGCGCACTGATTTACCTTAAACATAATTCCCAGAAGTACTTTCTCATACAGAGTCAATCTTTGCCACGGTCCTAGTTGAAAAACAAGGTGAAACAAACAAATTCTAAATTTTACTCAAACGTGTAACTTGATCTTTTAAAAAAGTCCACCTGCTCTTTAAAGCCAGTTTTTTTTAAAAAGCACAGCTTTTTGAAATGCAATGGTGTAGGCAGAAGTAAATGAAACTTTTTGCATTTTGAACAATAAATCCTGAGAAACGAGAATTGTAATATAGATATACAGTCAAACCTCGATTATGCGCCACCTTCTGTTAAACGTCACCCTAAATATGCTGTATTTGGCTGAGGTTGGCCTATTCTTAGTTACCGTATTTATTCTAATAAGGCCCCATGGGGCCTTATTTTTCAACCCCCTCCAGGGGTGGGCCTTATTAGAGACTGGGGGATAATAGAGACTGGGGCCTTATTTTTGAACACTTACAGTAGCGGACAAAAAAAATTGAACACATGGTTAGATTTTATAAATCGTGAAAGTTTTGGAATTTTTCCTGCGTGTTGAAAGTTCTGTTCCTAAGGCATATTTTATATTTCCAAAAAAAAAAGGTATATTTCCCTAAGGCATTTAAAACACTAACTTGAATTTACTGAGCTGCTCTTCCTGTTCCATCCATTTGCGAACACACTTCCGATCAACATTGTAGCGCTTGCTGGCGGAATTGATTGACTTGGCCTTCTTTGCATAAGCGACCACCTCGAGCTTCTTCTCAATCGTATAAAACTTTAGCTTCTTAGCATTGCCATCCAAATCGATTTGCTCAAAATCGCTCATTGTTAATTTCCTAAAATAAATTTGATGGATAAAAATAAATGACAGATGAAAGCGAAAAAACTTGGAAGACAAATATAAATACGAGCTTTCAAGAAATTCAATTCAAACAGAAAGAAAAGTTTCGCACAAGACTTATCATTTCAGGATTTTTTCCAAACCGGTGTAGCAAATCGGGCTTAGGGTGGGGGCTTATTAGAGACTGGGGCCTTATTTTTCAACCCCCTCCAAGGGTGGGGCTTATTAGAGACTGGGGGGATAATAGAGACTGGGGCCTAATTAGAATAAATACGGTAACTGACACCCCGGTTATGCGCCACCTTAAAAATGGTCCTCTGAGGTGGCGTATAACTGAAGTTTGAATGTACAGAGATTTTTTCACTCTAATACTGCACGACCCAGAAATTAAACACTTGAAACATAAAAAACACTTTCACATTTAGATGGATAAACCACCGCTACAACTTTGACAACCTAGGCCAGGCCCTAATGTCTCTATTTGGTAAGAAAACTAAAAAACCGAAATCTGACTTCAAATCTCAGCTTTTTCATCGTTCAGTTCTGTCCAGCAAAGATGGTTGGGTTTCTATAATGTACCAAGGTAACTTATCTTCATCTTAGAATCTCTTTCAAATAATCAGTTCAGGCATTGACGCAGTGGGTGTTGACATGCAACCGTATGAAAACTTCAACGAGTGGCGCATGATCTACTTCATCTCCTTTCTTTTGCTGGTCGGCTTTTTTGTTCTGAACATGTTTGTGGGTGTGGTGGTCGAAAATTTTCACAAGTGCAAGGAAGCTCTAGAAGCTGAGATGAAGGAAAAGGCTAGGCAAAAAGGTTGGAGAGAAAGGTTAAGCGACAGCTCTATGAGGTCGGATTTGCTTTTTGAGATTTGGTTTAATGTGTTTCATTGCAGGATAAATATGGACCGCAGTTAAAGAAAAAAGACAAGGAAAAGAAGCCAGCATTGCCTTATTGGTTAGTCAAGTTAGATAAGGACTGTCGTTAAAAACATTATAAAATCCATATATTTTAGGCATCACTATGGCCCACTAGATTGTCGGTGCACGCCATTATCACCTCCAAGTACTTTGATCTTGCAATTGCTGCTGTTATTGGAGTCAATGTAATTTCTATGGTCAGTCATTTTTGCTGTAACGTTGAGTTTATCAGATAATTTCTTGGTTTTCAGGCCATGGAGTTCTACATGATGCCTCTAGGACTCAAATATATACTTAGAGCTCTAAACTACTTTTTCACTGCCGTTTTTACACTGGAAGCAGGTTGTCTAATCCCACTTCTCATAAGTAGTTGATTTTCATTAAAAAATTTGCAGGCATGAAACTCTACGCCCTTGGATTTAGGAAGTTTTTTGAAGAAAGGTAAATTTTATCACATGCTTTTTTGAAAAGCATACTTACACCGATAAGTTTGATTTTGAATGTTTGAATTCTCGGGCACCACGGTTTCATGCAGACCGCATCAATTCAAATTTCGACCTCTATTTCGACGAAAATTATTTGGTTTTTATCAGGATGTCCAGAAATTATTGCTTTGACCCCGTAGTGACCAGGACGTTCAATAAGTTCCATCCGTAAAGGGAGGGTGCATATTGCGTGGGATTTTTTTCTTTTTTTTCGGTTTCTTTTCTTAACCATATTATTCGATTAACACTGGAACGGCGGTGCGTGCTAAACTATGCGTCTTGTGCAGAATTTCACGCTGAACACGATGGCGCAAAAAAATTTTGGAAAGAGGAGGGATTGAAACGGGTAAAACAGCTTCCGAAAATAGGTAATTTTAACCTATTCCCAACCATCTGAAATTTGAGCAAAATATGGGTGGTACTCGCTCAATTTGTGCGCCACCTAGGTGTGTGACATCTCAAAATACAGGGCGTGATCAGGGCTATCTATTGCGCATAAATTTGTTTCTGAGTGATCACAATTTCACGGAGAATTTTCGATTTTCCCTCACAAAGACAATTTTCAGAAATCCGCAATTTCCACACTAAAATGGTCATAACTTTGGGTAGAGATGGCATTCAGCTAGATTATCATATCGAAAAGAAAGAACAGAATCTGACTGTTATTTTAGTTCTGAACACATCAATAGCTTGTTATAAAATCTTGACAAAATTGGCAAAAGGAATGTCTAAGTCGTAACACAAATTTTCTATAACTTCGCACTTGCCAGGAAAATCATCTATTCTGACAGCGGATTCGTGTTCAGCGTGGTCGATTTGCTTATGAAACTGCCTTTAAAATGAGAAAATCGCTGTCAAATGTTGAACTCCGTTCAAGACAAAAAAGATTTGATTTTCAAATTTGAATATTTATTGTCTTGAGCGGAATTCGAAATTTGACATTATATTTTGAGTTATAAAGGCAGTTTCATAAGCAAATCGACCACGCTGAACACGAATCCGCTGTCAGAATAGATGATTTTCCTGGCAAGTACGAAGTTATAGAAAATTTGTGTTACGACTTAGACATTCCTTTTGCCAATTTTGTCAAGATTTTATAACAAGCTATTGATGTGTTCAGAACTAAAATAACAGTCAGATTCTGTTCTTTCTTTTCGATATGATAATCTAGCTGAATGCCATCTCTACCCAAAGTTATGACCATTTTAGTGTGGAAATTGCGGATTTCTGAAAATTGTCTTTGTGAGGGAAAATCGAAAATTCTCCGTGAAATTGTGATCACTCAGAAACAAATTTATGCGCAATAGATAGCCCTGATCACGCCCTGTATTTTGAGATGTCACACACCTAGGTGGCGCACAAATTGAGCGAGTACCACCCATATTTTGCTCACATTTCAGATGGTTGGGAATAGGTTAAAATTACCTATTTTCGGAAGCTGTTTTACCCGTTTCAATCCCTCCTCTTTCCGAAATTTTTTTGCGCCATCGTGTTCAGCGTGAAATTCTGCACAAGACGCATAGTTTAGCACGCACCGCCGTTCCAGTGTTAATTGGCTCATCTGTTAATACACTACTTGGGCAACCTTTCACGCAGAATGCGAAAATATTATCATAATCAAAATTTTCTGTAAAATCTTGTGGGTAACATGAAAATTAACTGAAATCTTCGTACTGAATTCCCCCCACATATTCTTTTTTAATTCAAAATCATGTTCTCGTCACTGTGTTTTTGGCTGCTTTTTGGTGACAGCCACTAGGCAACTTAGCACTGAGACGGTATCTAAGACAGCAAGCTACATTTTTAGTGGTATATTGCCTAACAACTATCTGAAAAGCAAAAACCATAAAAAAAGACATTACTCAAGAATCCTAAAAAGGTACGTGAGAGAAATACGGTATGAATGTTTCGGTAACTTTCACGTTTTTCGTGAGCTTTTTCAATAAGTATTTTGCTTCTGATAACATTTTTGAATTCTGCGTAAAAAATTAGCTGAGTAATGTATTAACAGATGAGCCATTATCAATAAAAAATGGGACGAAAAAAAGAAAACAACAATGGTTGAAAATCCCATGCAACCCCTCCCCCCTCCCGTTTGAAGAATACCGTATTTACTCTAATAAGGCGGCCGGCCGCCTTATTTTTCAACCTCCCTCCAGCAGGCCGCCTTATTAGAGCGGGACGCCTTTTTAGAGCAGGCCGCCTTATTAGAGAAAATACGGTTTATAAATATGTAAATCATACAATAAATTTGCTATTAAGTTTTAGAATTAAAATTTTTATTTTGAAAATGGTACGAAATTGCAATGACAAATCACAACAAAATTAGTGCTATTCAAACTTATAAAGATCTTGTAAAACTATCAGAAAGTGTTAGTCATATCGTGCAGATCGCAGGGCATACTGTATTATATGTTGTTAAAAGTTATAGGGATTTGTCAATTTTAAAAGATAATGGGTTACACAATTAATAATAGCTCAAACATCTTCTAAACAGCCGCCTTTCTTACTCACCTTGCTAGCTGTAGCATTGATTCGTTGTTAAAACTAATTTTACAGTGACTCCCAGCTTGATTTCTTCATTGTTATTCTCTCAGTGTTTGGCATCATATTTGAAGAGTTTGAAGCTTTGGAACTGCCTATCAATCCGACCATCATAAGGGTGATGAGGGTACTCAGAATTGCTAGAGGTATTTTTCGCATTTAAACGATAGTGAAATTTGAAAACGTCTTTGCTTTCAGTGCTTAAACTTCTGAAAATGGCCAAAGGTATTCGATCTCTTCTGGACACTGTGGGTGAAGCTCTGCCCCAAGTAGGAAACCTGGGCTCTTTGTTCTTTTTGCTCTTTTTCATCTTCGCAGCCTTGGGTGTTGAACTGTTTGGCAAGTTGGAGTGTAGTGAAGAGCACCCATGTGATGGACTCGGTGAGCATGCTCACTTCAAGAACTTTGGAATGGCTTTTTTGACCTTGTTTCGCATAGCTACTGGTGATAATTGGAATGGAATTATGAAGGTGGGTATCTCATAACGAGGTTCAAAATGAAATTATTTTTTTACACATTTTGTTCATTTGTTTCCTTACCCAAGTACTAGTCACAGACCCTGGAAAAAGAGTAAGGCATTTCTTAATCCTAGCTAGCATATACTGGCCTACCCTGAGCCTAAGACATATGTCTAAAAAAAACAGTTACAACAATTTTTTGCGGATCGCATTTTTGAGAGGGGTATTTGCTACTAACGCGACAAATCCTATGCTGATACCGGAAAACATTTCTGTTTTTCTAAAGTGATCCACGAATTCGTAAGGGCTATAACACATAGATTTATATATCGATAAGAATTAATTATAGGTTTTAGAATCACATGAAAAATTAAAATATAAATCCACCAAGAAATTTCAAGGCATCTATATATTATTAATTTCAATCATGGGCTTTAATCATGGGTGTCAAAAAAAATTGTGTAACGCAGCAAAAAGGCTCTAGTTTTTATGCTTAAATCCCGAAAATTTTCGGCTGTTGACAAGTTTTGCAGAGTGACCTATTTTGAATTGCAATTGACCTGAAAATTTCAATTGACCTAATAATAAGTCACAAAAATAAGGTCACTACAACAAGCACTTTCCAAGCAATAACTTTTTAGTGTAACTGTACATTTAGGATGCTTTGCGAGACGACTGCGATCCATCTGACCACTGTGAAAGGAATTGCTGTGTGGATCCCATCCTAGCGCCTTGTTTCTTCGTCATCTTTGTACTGATATCTCAATTTGTGTTGGTCAATGTGGTAGTGGCTGTGCTCATGAAGCATCTGGAGGAAAGCAACAAGAGGGACGAACTTGCTGAAGGTCGGTTATTTGCTGAATTTTTAGATACATCCCCACCCCATTTTTCCTTCTTAAACTTAAGTAAAGACTACCCAAATATATGTGGAAATGTGCGTGAACTATTTATTAGTCACAACTTCCGTAGGGGGCGGGATATTTGTTACTAAGACCAATTTTTCTAATTGCTTGCGAAAAGAATTATAAGCTAACCAGAAAACCTTCAGGATCGTTTTCCTTATACACCACGTTGAGATTTTTTTGCAGATTTCTGTGGAGCGCTCGGAACTTATACAAAGAAGTGCTGCCCCTTTTTCCACATCACCTCAAAAATTAGGGAGATAGGTCCCCGAAGTTGCCGAAAACCATGATGTAAAGATCTTTTTGTGAAACAAGTGAAAGAAAGCGCTTGATTCTTCATTTCATTTCTTCATTACGCCACAAATTCATAACAACAGAGGAAATAGAAGTCTTCCAAAACAACCCCGCAACATCTGTGTGTAAAATGAAGTGTTAAAAAAGTGAATAAGTCATTAGTTTTAAAATTTTTGCGCTGCAATTTAAACCGATTCCGACAAAATTTGAGGTTAATAACGAGAGAACCCACCTAATAATCAAATCTTCAGACCATCTGAAAGATAATGGAAAGTACTAACGAATACCCCCTTCAACGTTTTTTACTTTATAAACTTAACAATCGAAAGGCCGAGCGAAACTTTTGCTTAGTTGGAACAAAATGTTGTTTTTAGTTCTGCAATTTTTCATCTAAAAAGTGAAAATTTTCTTGACACGTAAGAACGTTAGATGATCATAAGTTTTGATACACTAAAAATTTCGTGCCGAGTCAAATTAAGCAAAAATGCCGCTTGGCATTTCGAGTGTTAAGTGAAAAGTACCCAAATATATGTCTCAGACCAAGAAAAAGTGCGTAACACATTTATTAGTAACAACTTTCATACGCTGGCCTAAACTTGTTGTTTTGAAGGATAGCTACAGCGAGTATGGAGTGGTCAGGTTCAATCAAGCCGATAAATCTAAACCCTTTCATGTCTGATTACTAAACACTTTTATTGAGGCTTTGGTTCCTTTCCTTTTCATAATCTTATTAACAATATAATTTACAGCTTCCGCAAATGCCGTTGGAACAGTCGCAGAAGTGGAAGTCAACCAAACAGAGACTGATGCTGAGGATGCTGAAGAGGAAGATCTACAGCCACCTGAACAGATAGTTAGCTTTTTGGAATCCCAATTACTGATTAGATTCTTTTTTCCTAACCACCTTGAATTCAGTCATTAGCCAACGTCGAAAAAGATCTCTTGGAGGTGGAAGAAGAACTAGTGGAAGAGAGTCGTCGGGACGGGTCTATCTCCAACGAAGCCATCCACATTTACGATGTGACCCCAGAACTCAGTCTAGCCTCAACCACTTACCGCCAACCCAGAAGACTTTCTTCGCCCTCTAACTCCAATCCTAACCCAAATGTCAGAGGTCGGTGTCAGGAGCCAGTAATTGGATGGAAAAGCAGCAGCGGTTCTCCAGACATCAGTCGCTAAGGTGCTCCACCTGGCTCAACCAGAGCCAAGCAGCTGGCCAACGCATGGGCTTCGTCGGACCAAGGCCGGAGAGCTTGCGTTTAGATGATTCACCTAGGCAAGAGAGCGTAGGGCCAAGTCCCAGGAATTATAGTGTGCTGCATGAGGAAATGGGCTTAGATGAGAGTGTTATTGGAACTGGAAAATGAGGGGCTCTGGCGAAGGAACTTGATAGAAAAGCTACCTCATACAAAAATAGATTATATTATTGAATTCACTTATGTTTGTAAAGCCCAGAATATCTACAAGCTGAGATATGATCATTTTGCCACTTGCAGACTCTTGGTCATATCTCAGCTGCTGAAAATATTTTGACTATTTTGAAAACAAAATTAACATAAAGAAAGACTTTTAAATCCTCAGTGACCCTTTGAAAATAATCTTCAGAACGAAACTTTTCACGCATTCTTAGTGGGTGCCAAATAAAGCTGATCTTATGGTTTTCTTTGGAGCCAATTTATTTTTTAGGGCATATTTAAATAATAAATTACAGTCAAACCTCGAGATAACGACACCCAAAAAGTTCGTTCCCACCTAGGCTCCGACACTTTTTTCAACCCAATTTTGAATGTTTTTGTCAGTTCTGTTTTTACAGTCTCGTCCCAAATATTGTGAGGATTACGATTTTGCCGATTGTTTTTTAAAAAGAGAATAAACTTTGGATTAAAAAAGTTGTTTTCAAAAAAGAGGTGTCGTTATATCGAGTTTTGACTTTTTTTAACCCAAAATTTATTCTTTTTTAAAAAAACGATCGGCAAAATCGTAATCTTCACAATATTTAGGACCAGGACCCGTAGCAAATATCGATTTAGCAATTAGAATTTAGAGTTTAGCATGCTAAAGTCTAAACTCTGAATTGGCGGAAAATTAGTGGTAGCAAATATCGCTGTCTAAATTCCACTTTAAAAGTAGTGTCTAAATATTTAGAGTTTTTGGTAGCAAATATAATTAGACTCGAATAAGTAGACTCTACTTTTTTTAGACCTCTACTTTTCGCAGCAAATATCGAGTCTAAATTCCACTTTTGGTAGCAAATATACGCACTAAACTCCAAATTTTTACAGTAAAAAAGTGGAGCGGTAGGGGGCTGTCTAAATTTATTTAGACTCAACTTCTTGGCTGTTTTCGGTCTATTTTTTATCTTGTTGACCTAGTTTTTGATATTTATGTTCCTATACCAACTTTCATCGCTCTTTCTTCCTGTCATATTTGTTTTTCCGTTACTCGCGTATTTTTTCGACGAAAAAATGATTTATAAAAATAACCATTTAGAAGCTCTTCTCGCTATGAACGCAAGCCTGCTCGTGGACAAAAGTCGTTTCAGTCCGGATATCTCTGCAAAGTTGTCAGCGTTGTTGTCCGATTCGTTTTCTCTCCTGTTCCCGTCGTCGCGCTCGGCCGAGGCTCAATCGAAATCAAACAAGGAGTGGGAGGAGGTGACGTCAAAGCTTAACAGGGCCTTCGTGGATAAATCGGTCAGCTTCAGTAGCGATCAGGTCAAGAAGCACTGGGTGTATCTAAAAAGCAAAGCGAAGGAGGTGAACTCGAGCAAAAAAAGTAGGCTGTTTCTATATCTGTCCTGTAATTGGTTTGTTTATTGCTATTTAGGCATGCTAGGGGAACTGGTGGAGGCAAACCTTTGGCTGAGGATAGATTGAAGGACGTTATCGAGCTCTACGAAGATTCGCCTGCTTTCTGTGGAATCCCGGAGGGGAAGGAGTCGAGTATTGCCATGCAGGTTGGCTTTTGGTTGTGATCTTTTTGGAACATCATCTCTAGCAACCACTGATTTAGGGTACGGTTTCTGATGGGCCGAAGTGTGTCAAGCGCAAATTTTCCTTCCTCGATACGCCTACTCCATCAAAGCGTGTCAAGAGTGAAGGTGATGATCTTATCAAGCTGCAAAAGGGGGTGTTGCTCAAACAAAGCCGAGTTGCTGATCGAATGGAAGAGGTGCTCAGTCAAGCTTCGGTGTTCTTTGCCGCCGGTACGAATTACTTCCTTAGCATGGGTGAATGTGTAGTGGAAAAGCCAGTGAAGCAGTCAGTCGTTGGACCGATGGACAAATTTGTCGTACGCAAGGAGGAGTCTAGTGATGACGAAATGCTTCTATCGTCTTTGTCACATCTTCGTGATTATTGAATTTTGTTTTTGGCGTTGTTATTTGATGTTGGGCGGCAATGAATATAGTAGTTTCAAGTGTTATCTGTTTGTCGACTATGCACAAGAGAACTAGGGTCTGTGTGGAGCAGAGGATTGGGCAGTGGAAGCGTCGTTTCGCGATTCTTCATAGTGAAGTTCGTCTAAGTCTACAGCACTTGGCTGATGTGGTCCTCTCAACATGCGTGTTGCACAACCTGGCCGTGGAGCTGCGTATGCCTGAGCCTGAAGAGGAGGAGGAATACGAAGATGAGCAGCCGGATCCGGAACTCTACCAAGGACGTCAAATTACTGGGGTTCAGAGAGAAATCAAATTGTGCGTGAATATTTTTGATGTAGTTAGATTGAATAAAACGAGGCCAGAGGAAGAGTGGAATGGTGATTGAAAGGCAGGAATTGTTTCGACGTTTAGACTAGATATTTATAGAAGAGATGTTTTTGCTGAACATGAACTTGTTGATTGGTGATTGAAAATAACAAAGAGGAAGAAACATTAGATCGCGATATTTGCTACGACTAAATATTTAGAGTTTAGCATCCCACTTGCTAAAGGCTAAAGTCTAATTCGATATTTGCTACGAGTAAATATTTAGAGTTTGGCCAGCTAAATTCTACTTCTTTATATGCTACCGAGAAAGTAGCGTCTAAATATTTAGAGTTTAGATTTCTATATTTGCTACCGATTTGCCACTTTTATTTAGTGACTAAATATTTAGACACTAAATCGATATTTGCTACGGGTCCAGACTGAAAAAACAGAACTAACAAAAACATTTAAAAATTGGGTTGAAAAAAGTGTCGGACCCTAGGTGGGAACGAACTTTTGGGGTGTCGTTAAAGCGAAGTTTTACTGTAGACAAATTTCCTGTTTGAACAACAGCATTTAAACTCGAAAAGCAACGCAAAAAAATTGTGGTCAAAATAATTTCTCAAATTTTATCAAATGAACTACGGTTACTTTAAGAATTTTTTCATATATATTTTTTATAGGTTTGCTGCTCAACTTCTCATAATTTTTTAATTGTTTTGTAACTGCAGAAACAAAGGTCAACTAAGATTTTTTTGCACTCTTTTGTGTGCATATATAAATAGACTGCTTGTCAACTTGTTTTTTGTCGTTATTCACTCTAGTCAAATTCGTTGTTGTTTAAAGATTTGTTGTGGGGCGAAAGAAAATTTGACCTGGGGGAACTTTGATGACAAACTCTTTTTCGCGTATTCTTGTAGAGCATCCCCAAGTTCCTGACAAATCTCTCTCCCCAGCTCTGAAGTTATATAAAATATGGTACAAGGGATATCATGCTTTTTCACCCCTATCATGGTTTTTCATAGCTGACCTTTAGGCCATAAGTTATTCCTAAAAAAATTTTATCGAGTTTTAAAGGTGGGGAGCCAAATTGAATTGAAGAAGCCAAAAAATACGTTCATAAAAAATTATCGAAAAAACCCCATGTCACAGTTAGGGTCCCTCCTTTGTGAGTCAAATTAACTTGGTTTATTAAGAAATCCTTCATTTTGTCACTTGTTTTGTTTTTTGTATGGGAATAAAATGTGTTGGAATATCTTATTCGAAACTGTGTAGAATTTTATTTTTCAAGAAACGAATTTCTACCATGCTGAACATAGTGATTTCAAAATACCGAGAAACTGTCCTTTAGTTGCAATAACTGTAGTACTGTAACTGAACTGTACTAGTTGACAAGTTTTGCAGAGTGACCTATTTTGAATTGCAATTTTTACAGTAGTATTGTTTTCGAAACGTACTTTCATTTTGACTGCCATTTTTAACTGTAGTGTAGTTTTGTAACTACCCTACAGTGTTTTTCAACTGTAGTACAGTTTTTTTGGCATATTTGACACAAAGTTATGAACTCGGCACCTGCTAAACTTCAAGCACCTGTCTATAGCAGTTATCAATATTACCCAGCCAGTGCCGCAGGTTATCAGGTAGCTCAGATATCAGCACCGCGGGGGTGGTAGTAACAATCAACGGATAAAATCAGCGGATAGAAATATCAGCGGATAAAAACCCGTAGTAACAATCACGGATAGAAATATCCGCAGATACAGATGAAATCCGCGGATATATCCACGGATTTATCAGCGGATATTCTGATTGTTACTACCACCTGCGTTAGGAATAAAAAATTAATCATTTGAATATTTCTACATAGCGGCACCAGCCTGGTGCCAAACAAATTATGACGTAGAAATCCTTTGTAAATTAACACGGCATCAGGCAGGTTTAGAAAGGTTTAAATGATTAATTTTTTTATTCTTAGCCCGCTGCCGATACCTGAACTACCTAATAATCTGCAACACCGGGCTGGGTAATATTTATAACTGCTAAAAACAGGGGCCTAAAGTTTAGCAGGTGCCCATATTTACAGCACTGAATAGACATGGCTGGCTGAACATGAACTTCTGATAGGTTGCAACAATAAAATAATACTAATGTGAGTATGTTATGATTTTTCGAAGGCGCAAATTGAATTTTTCACTAAATTTTGGGATTTCGTCACTAAATTTTGGATTTTTTTAATTAAATAAAGTGATTTGTGTATTTTAAGTCAAAATTTTGCAGGGATTTAATTTTTACAGTCAGAAAATGACTTGGATAGTCCAGAATCTCAGTCAAAAGCTGCTTAAAGCTTCTAAAAACTCTTTTTCTGGGTTTACTAAAGAATTCTGAGTGATCTAAGTAATTTTCAGATAAAAATCGATTTCCCGCAAAATTTTGACTTAAATTGGACAAATCACTACATTTACCGAAAGAAAATTCCATTTACTGGAATAGAATCACAATTCAGACGCCGTTATAGCTTTTTAGCTTTCTTAGAAAAACTAACTTATTTTATGAAAGTTGAAAACTTTAAGAAAAAAAGTGTTGAGAAGTACAAAAAATTTATCCAAAAAAAAAGGTCTTTTCAAAAACCTAGCTCTCCAAGTTTTTAAATTTTGTGTATGTGTAATAACTCTCAACAACTGAAATCCGTGTCTTAATTGTGGCTTAAACATTAAGAAAAAATCATCGAAAATAATTCAGAAAAACAAGTCTTGACATTTGAGTCATAAAAGCGAAAAATGCTCTTATGGTCGGATTATGATCCTAATATATATTTTTATGCCTTTTTTATTCTTTGATACATACCTGGCACAATTAAAGTTGAAAACACCGATTTGAATACTAACTGCCAATATAATCTAAAAAACAGTACAGAAATAAAAGCCGGAACCATATTAAGCAGTCGGCGACAGGTTATCTTGAAATTCCAAAAACCTTGCGGCACAACTACTTAGTATGATATTCCAGACATTCAGCAAGCAATATGTGTTCAATAAAATACATTAGAGTCTGAAAGCAATAGGAGAATGAGTAGTAGAGAAGTGATTTGTGGTGAAACCTTCGTCCAAACCAGCCCTATAAGAGGAGATCAGAAGGTAGACCAGCTGCGCACTAGGCTAGGTCTCCACCCCTTGAGCACCTGCTTGTTTACAAGCCCTCTTGTACATCCTCACCTACATCCCCAACCACTTGTATTGATTTGGGGCAAGACTAGCTCAAGTCATATAGTTGATGGATAGATGATAGCTGGAAAAGCTCCACGTATTTTTGAGGACACCTGCTTGATTTGGACTTGTGTGCAAGCGAGATGGATGGATATGTGCCGATACTGCTGTGCAAATAGTAGGCGCTCGCCTTTTTGTATGCTTCTCTGAATGCTATTGACTAGAGATTTGAAATAAAAAGTTTTGATTGCCTGTGGGAGTCGAACTCGAGATAACATTTTGTGAAATTATATTCCTGTTGAATTGGCTGGCACCAATTTAGAACGTTTGACCGTGGTCCTTTAAGGAGATCTATCAGCTTTTTGAAAAAAATATTTTAAGCTGAAGTCACATTAATTTGTTCGCAAAGTCTTGTACAAAAATCAACTTAGTATCACCTAATTTTTTTGCCACATTCGCCAAAAAAAGGCCAAGCTGAATTTTGTAAATTGGCAAAACGACAACATTGTAAGTCCGGAAATTTTTGTATCCTAGAGTGTCTTAGAATCTTTGTTTTTTTACTTTTTCATTTGACTCTTAGTAAAAAGTATTTCTATTTCAGACCTTTCGAACTGCACTTTCAGACAAATATGTTAGCAAAATTTTATGCACATTTAAGTTTAGAACTTTTACTGCTGCACAAAAACTTAGTTTAGATTTAGCTTATGAAAGAGACTTTGGTGGACGGTTATTTAGTTTGCTCATCTGCTGTGTGTTTATGTGTCTCTTTCTGCATCGGGAGTTGTTTGGCAGAGATTTTGAAAATAGAACGATTGTTGGATCAGCTTGATTTTCGGGACAAATCATGTTTTACATGCTTGTACCATTTGGTTGTCGGATATGAACAAATAGACATGTTTGAATTACAAGCTCTGCTTCGCTATACTAATCGGAGATGATTTAATTTATCTATTAATAGTTTCTTCAAACGAAAGGCCAAAAATTTGAAAAATAGTTGATAAAGGTTTACTTGTTGAACAAAATTCCCAATTTTAGTAGCCTTAAGATACGATAGCTGGTAGTAACTGCAAAGTGTCCCGAAAGACGATGTAGCCTGTACCAGGAATACTTCTATATCTTTTAAGTTTCTAATCTTAGAAAAGAAGATTTTTATTGTTTTCTTACCTGAAGGTTCATCTTACCCAGGGCTCCTGATCGTACTTATCAATAAGATTAGTACTTATTTTGGGACCCAAATCTTATATTTGTTTAATGTACTTATTAATAAGATTTGTACTTATTTTGTAATTTTGTACTTATTTGTACTTATTTTCTGAATTGACGCCTTAAATGTAAGAAAACACTTCGAATTTCCAAAATTTCGCCTGCGTCGCATTTTTCATTTTCTCGAAAAAGACGAATTCCATGAATTCCGTTCCATGCAAAGACTAAATCAATTTTGCTTCCACGGGAAAAAAATGGCTAATCCCGGAAAGGTCATTGAAAGAATTGTGAAGCTAGGAGATTTACTGACTGTGCTCTTGTCGTCTGCTGAAACATTGACTGCACTGAAGCTGATGATCTGGCGAAACAAGTCGCGCCTAAAATTGCACAAATAAATGAGCTCTTCAACTAAGTGGCAAAAGTCAATCGAATGCTACGCCAAATTCCTGATGAAGTTTTCAATGTGGATCCAGCGAAGAACAAGTAGCAGAAGATCTTCAACAAAAGTCACAACAATTATGTGAAAAATTTCAGATTTTGTCTTTAGAATAACGAGTAATGATTATACAGTGAACCCTCGATATAAAGGCACCCCTGGGGACCGGGCCCGGGGTGCCGTTAATCGTGGGTTCACTTTTACTAAATCTCAGTCAATGCTGATCAAATTGGTCTATTTGTGGGTGCCATTAAATCAAGGCTTGACTGTTTATGGGAAAGCAAAATGATTCTAACTATACAATCAAACCTCGATTAAACGCCCCTAGATTTAATGGCATCCAAAAATAGACCAATTTGGTCGGCATTGACTAAGATTTAGTCAAAGTGAACCCTCGATTTAACGGCACCCCGGGCCCGGTCCCTAGTAGTGCCGTTAAAATGGAGAGTTGACTGTACAAAATTGTCAGCATCGTACTCTTCATTCAGCTGGCTAATGCATTTGTGCAGCAAGTCTTCGCGTTCTGCAAGTCGCTGTGGACAAATGCAAGGAATTCTCTGGAGGTGGTAACGCTCAAAGCTCCTCTCTAAGTGCAGGTGAATTTGGATATGAATCGCGCCGGCGTCTCTGATCGGCTTATGAAAAAAACGAGGACTGCGAAAAAAAATTTGAATTTTTCTGTTTTTTGCTTTTTTTTTGAGCAATGTATTCTGCTCTGTTTTTCGCTGATAATAGAAAAAAACGAATTGAACAGAAAAATTCAAACAAAAGAAGATACAGTGAACCTCGATTTAACAGCACCCCTAAGGACCGGGCCCGGGACGCCGTTAAATCGAGGATTTACTTCGACTAAATCTTAGTCAATGCCGACTTTTTGGGTGCCGTTAAATCGAGGGTACTGTTAAATCGAGGGGCCGTTAAATCGAGGGTTGACTGTTTATGGGAAAGCAAAACTGTTTCCATTGTTTTATTTCTTTAAAATGTGGTATCTTTATCGAGAAAAAAGTGTTTGAAGCCGATTTTCGCGTGTTTTTGAAAATTTACTTATTTCCGGTGTCAAAATCTTACTTTTTGAAAATGTACTTATTTTTAAAAATTTTCACAGGGAGCCCTGATCTTACCCAAAATCACAGAAAGGACCAAAAAATTAATTACTGTTCTCAAAAAAAACTGTTTCCTTAGTAGGCACCACCCTAAATGTAGCCAAGGAACTAACCCTAATCCACTTGTTCAAAATTAGTGCCTGCGAATTCAAAATGTTTTCCTATGAATAAAAATTCTGTACGGATTTTTTAACTAAAATTCGAACAGAACAAGGCCAGAATCTAATGTTAGGTGTTATAAATGTTAGGCTTAGGCCTAAAGGCTTCGGCTTAGGCCTATAAGCTTCGGCTTATGCTTAACCTTAACCACTATTTTTCTCAGATCAGAATACCCGCTGCAGTACAGTCGACTTGATAGAACATAATAAAAACTAAGTTGAAAAGTTAATATATTTGTACATAAGTTCAATGATATTTACACGTTTTTTTTTCAGAAAATTAAAGGCGCTTCTGTGATATATACGTAATGTAATATATCCTTGTAAAACGAGGGAAAACGCTCTTCGGTGAAAAAGCAATGATGTTGAACATAGTTTTGAATAGTGGGGCCTACTGCATAAATAACTCTGGTACGCATGTTTTTATACATCCAGAGTCACTTTCGAGTGATTTGTTTCTAAGGTATGTGGGTGTACGCATTTTAACTCCAAGCCCTCTGCGCCCCCTTCGGGGGCGCAGGGGCTTGAGAGTTAGAGATGCGCGCACGCACTTACCTTAGACATGATTCCGAGAAGTACACTTGATCATAAAATGCATATAGAGCAGGGTTCCGATTCAAAAATTCCAGAAATCAGACAAATTTTGGAAAAAATCAGATTTTGGCACTAAAAATCAGATTTTGTGAAATCGCATTATATAAGAAGTAAAATGAAACATTTTTATTGAAAACATATTCAACGGCACAAATAATGACAAACAAATGTCAACAATCGTACTTTTCACCACCATGTATCTTTTTTAACAACGAGTCAGTTTTCAACAATAAATTAAACATTTCAGTGCAAGAGAGATCATAATTAACGCGAACTTGTAGAAGTGACTTGACGGTTCCTACTCTAAGCAGATTTCTTTCTTTTGTCCACTGAGCGCCGCACAAAGAGAAGACACGCTCGATGAACTCGTTTGCCACCGGAATTGAAAGACTTTTACTGACCAGAAGGTATAAGCACGGAAGCGAGTCATTGCCCTTGAAAATCTTTTTCCACTTTTCCTCTGCCGAATCCACGTCGAAGACTTCTCCAAGAATTTTCTGAACAAGGTGGTTGAGTTCAGAGACTTCATTGAAGAACGCATCCATTTCTGCCAGCTCTGGTGCAACTTGCTTGGCCAATTCCAGCACTTCATTGTAGTCGGTCTCATTGTTCGCAAGCATAATCCACGAAATGCTTGTAGGTAGGGCTTCGAGACGGAACCACTTGTCAATGTAGTCGATCACTGTTGTGTAGAATTCCTAAAACAAGCGTATTCAACAGATTGAATGATCAAACAAAGTTTACGTCAAAATTGCGCTTCAGCGTCAATGCTTTCGTTGACAAGCGAAGAGATGTAGCCGTCGCTGCTCCGTAGAACTCCCTCCTGCGACGATCACTGATTTGAGACTTAAACATTTCGATAATTGTGAGCAGTTCTGGAAGAAGCGCAGTAGATTTCTATAACAAAAAAATTCGTACAAGATCGCATAATAAACATTGATTATTTACCTAGAGAAGTAGAAGAGGCCGTTCGAACACTCTAAGCACTCTTTGAAGAAAATGAAGCACAATGACAGATTCTTCCGATTTGAAAAATTCCTCGAGCATCCTTGGCGGCTTGTCGATTGATGTGAAGGGCGCCAGAAGAGGATCCCATAACTTGAGCATTTTATCGACCACTTTCTTCAGAGTCAGCCATCTTGTTGGTGCATGAGTCGGAATCATCTCGTAATTCACCTGAAACAACATTTAAAACTCCAGGTAATTAAAGGAAATCTAACCTCCAAATATTCGCAGAAATCTTTCAGTTGCTCGTGACAACGTGTTGATCCTTTGAAATAACTCGATAGCTTGAAGGTGATGGACTCAATATCGAATGTGAGACGTTCGGCGGCTTTCTGCGCGGCGTTGTGAAGTATGTGCGCTGGACAACCGATCGGAATGAGATTCTTCTAAACATGCGATAAAACAAGCGTTAACAAAAAACAAAAAAAAACTTGCTTTGTTCTCCTTGATGTTGTAATGTTGTTAGGACCCTGATGAAAATCTTGTTAGGACCCTGATGCTTCGGACCGCCGAAATTTACTGGAGCATTGTTGGCGCAGAATGAGACGAGATTCTTGAAGAGAAGGCCGTTTTCTTGCAGCACAGATGCAATAAATGTAGTAACTAGCTGAGAGTCCTCTCCCGGCAGCGACTTCATATCCAAAGACGAACTTGTACTCCATGAGCGGCAGTAAAGAACCTGAAGGAAATTTGTGGAAGATAAACAATGCTATAAAACAATACCTGATGATGAACGGAAACAATTTGACTTCCCTGTGATCCGACGCATCAATCGAAATGGAAAACGGTTGCGAACCCAATTCTTCCAACATGCAGCGCACGGAAAAAGGAGCAAGCACACCGAAAAAAATTTCAAATATTGAATTGAGAATTCATTGAAAACCAACCTGTTAGAATTTTGGCGGTTTTATCTTGAGAACTTCCAAACTTGTTTGCCACTTCAGAATCCGGAAACATAGTGCGAAAGAGGCCAGAGAAAACACAATCGGCAGAGAGGAATGACTGATTGTGCCGCGCAATGTGATAAGGCCACGTTGCTTCAGCAGCAGCAGCAGTTTTGTCATCGGCAGCAGTCGGAGCTGATCGGCTTGGCATGAAATTCGCGAGAAAATGAGTGTTTGCTCTAGCTTAAACACTCAAAGAAATAAAGCAGATCTCAAATATAACAAAATATCTCTTACCTTGGCGTTTTCCTTGTGCTTTGTCTTCGCTTGGTGCACTCGAATTGCGGCTTTGCCCATGGACGTCAGATTAATATCGTCCTTGCACGGGATACAGAAAGCGTGATGTTTGTCCTTTCCTTGCTTGATACCACCGAAATCTTTGCCATACTGCGCCTTATACTCGAGCTTTGCATGCGGAGGCATATTTCTAAAAAACGAAATGCAATTGCTACGCAAACACTGTTGGGTAAAGATAAAAAGCAGCGATGCAGGCAAAAATTTGAACAAAAAATTTTGGTGGGAATTTAAAAATTTGACGCTACTGTCATATACCCCCCCCCCCCTAAACCGAATTTTTTGGGAGTGTCTAAAAACCATTTTTATGCAATAATTTTGCCATAAAGGGACCAGAAAAGCAGTTTAAAAGGGATTATGGGCTGTATTGGGAGGGGAAGGGAATAATACAGGGGCCACTTTTTTTTAGCTGCTTTACCATGTTTTTCAACTCGGGCCGTGGCAAAAATAGACTCTATATGCATTTTATGATCAAGTGTACTTCTCGGAATCATGTCTAAGGTAAGTGCGTGCGCGCATATCTAACTCTCGAGCCCCCTGCGCCCCGAAGGGGCGCAGGGGCTTGGGGCTTGGAGTTGAGATGCGCACACCCACATACCTTAGACACAAATCACTCGAAAGCGACTCTGGATGCATGAAAAAGCATGCATACCAGAGTTATTTATGCGGTAGGCCCCCGTGTTCAAAACTATGTTCAACATCTTTATTTTTTCGCCGAAGAGCATTTCTCCTCGTTCTACAAGGCCGGGCCAAAGGCGCAGCATCCAAAAATTCAGCCTAGCACTCAAAAGTGCTAGCCCTTTGAGCAAACCCGCGAGGTCCACCCTGCTGATCGGCTTGGTCCATGAAAAGTACTTATACTTATGCCTGCACCACAAGTTCCTGGGTTTGAAAGCACCCTTAGACGCTTAGAGAATTATTACTCTAAGGATCCCAACCATCTCGAGAAGTGGCCCTGTATTATTCCCTTCCCATCCCAATACAGCCCGCAATCCCATTTAAATTGCTTTTCTGGTCCTTTTATGGCAAAATTATTGTGTAAAAATGGTTTTTGACCATCCCTAAAAAAGTCGGTTTTGGGGGGGGGGGGTATATGACAGTAGGTCGATTTTTCGGGGGGGGGGGGCGGTATATTACAGTAGCGCTTTTTGGGGGGGGTATATTACAGTAGCGCCAAAAATTTGCTTCATTTTTATTTTACCTTGTTTCTTTTTCAAAAATCAGACAAATCAAACCTCTTCATTGGAAATCAAACCTTTTCTGATTAATCAAACTTTTCAAAAAACGTAAGATTTGGCCTCCGAAAATCAAACCTTTTCTGATTAATCAAACCCAATCGGAACTCTGATATAGAGTCTATTTTTGCCACGGTCCGAGTTGAAAAACATGGTAAAGCAGCCGAAAAAAAGTGGCTCCTGTATTATTCCCTTCTCATACCAATACAGCCCATAATTCCCTTCAAACATTTTTTCCGGTTCTTTTATGGCAAAATTATTGCATAAAAATAGTTTTTAGACACTCATAAAAAGTCGATTTTGGGGGGGGGGGTGGTATATGACAGTAGCGTCACATTTTACTATTTTTCATACCAGGATGAGCATTTTTTTTCTCATATTTGATCACAGCTAACTAGTTTTGTCAGTGACCATAATTAACTGTAGATATCGTTGACTGTAGATGATTATTATTTATAGTTGACCACAGTTATTTTTCTTTATAGTTAATTACAGGTAATTGGTTCGACAGCTAACCATAATTAACCATATGAAGTGTCAACTAAAATTGGTTATTTTTAATAGTTCATCATAGTTGAATGAATCTCTGTATTAAGGGCGTATAAAAATTCTGTACGGATTTTTTAACTAAAATTCGAACAGAACAAGGCCCAGAATCTAATGTTAGGTGTACAGAAGGTGTTCAATGACATTAATATATTTTTTGACAAAGTTTACTATTTTTATGACCACAATAAGCTATTTTTTTATAGTTGATCACAGCTAATTGGTTTTGGCACTGACCATAATTAACTGTGGATATTGAATAATTAACTGTGGATATTAACTGTGGACACCATAAGCTACCTTTCTGCATAGTTGATCACAGCTGATTGCTTTTAATAGTTAATCACAGGTGATTGGTTTCAAAGCTAACTAACCATAATGAACCATATGAAGTGTAAACTGTAATTGATTATTATGCCCACGCATTCAAAATTGGTGCCCGCCGATTCAAAAAAGTGCTATACGGATTTTTAAATTGGTTTTGAACAAAGTAAGGATTCGAATTAAGTTCTAGGCTTTGCTTTGTTAGAAACCAAGGAGAAAAATTTGTTCAGAAGTTTTAATCATTAGAAAAAATTTTGGATTGGCGGGCACCATTTTAAAAGCGTGACCATGACCCTACAAAAATTATCCACGGATACACAATACTTTACTACAAATATTTTAAGTTTTTTTTCAAACCCATATTTTATTTTTCGTAAATCATTTTTTATTTAACATTACGTATATATCACAGAAGCGCCTTTTATTTTTTGAAAAAAAACGTGTACCGTATATTCTCGATTAGAAGGCCCCTCTCTAATAGTAGGCCCCTCTCTAATAGTAGGCCCCCCTTGAGGACCTATATATCAGCATAGAAAAAGAAATTCGCAAATCTGTTTTTCGCGTTTTCTTAGTTAGCACGAGCTCACCTGATTCCACTTTTAAAATTTTAGTTGAGCACCCAAAAATCTCAAAATCGAAATATTTTTTTTCCGACTTTTTTAGGGTTGAAAAATAGAAGGCCCGGGCCTTCTAATAGAGAATATACGGTAAATATCATTGAACTTATGGGGTTTATGGGAATCATTAGAAAAAAATTTGGATTGGCGGGCACCAATATCAAAAGCATGACCATGACCCTACAAAAATTATCTACAAAAAAGAACCCTCTACAAAAAAATTATACTTTTTTAAATCATTCTTCATTTAAAAGACCGATGAAATGCAAATAGACACAAGTTCAATCATCCAGTGCTACAAAGTTCATCTAATTTCTACTTCTAAACAAACAAAACTATTCACAAATGGTCTCTATGCCCCCTGAAAAGTGATTGATGCACAAACAAGTGGAAGTAAATGCCACAAAAGTATCAATTTATCTGATTTCTCTGCTTATTTGGCCCACTCAGCGCTCTTCTCGTGCACTTTTTCCTGTAACAAACATGTAGGATGGCAGATAAGAATTGAAGTTTGAGTAAAATATACCTCTTCCATAGCAAACTTTTGATGTTCGACGGTCTTGAGAGTGGCTCGGAAGTCCACTTTGGCGGCATTGATCTTCTTGATTTTGTCAAACCTGAAATTTGGATCAAAATTTAAAAAAAAACAGGTAATGTACCCAATGTATAACCGCATGTTGCCAAAAGTGTATTTTGACCACTTTTTCATAACGAAAAGTCAAATTTTACTCAAAATTATTTTTCCAAATCTTCGCCCGCCACCCAAAAACATGTTTTCTACCCGAAAAAACACCTGGGAAGCTGAACAGTTGTCAAAACACGCTGTTAGGAACACGTGGTATAAGGTAATCCTGCCACAAAATTAGGGTTTAGATTTTTGTCGTATTAAACAGCTAGATACTTACTGTGTCTCCGTCTTGGAAATGCGTTTTAGGGTGGGCTTCACACTAAAAACATAAAAAATATAAGCAGTCATTTGGAACATGTAGAAAACAGTTCATTTAGGTCACTTTATATTTCATGCAAGAATTTTTTTTGTTGAAATTTTCACTTCACTTTACCAAAGTGAGAATTTATTGACACGTCTCCGCTTAACCCAAGCAATTTTTCCGGGCTTAGACAAGCCACGGCTTGGACAATGCTTAAATGTGCCACTAAAAAGATGATTTGTGCAACAAACATGTAAAATATTGCAATTTTTGACCCTACCGGAGTATTGCGTGGGTTGAGATGCGCACACCCACATACCTTAGATACCAATCACTCGAAAGTGACTCTGGATGCATAAAAAAGAATGCCTACCAGAGTTTATTTATGCGGTAGGCCCCAGTATTCAAAACTTTGTTCAACATCTTCCTTTTTGGAACAAATTGGCCTCTTTTTGGTCCCTTCCCACCCCAAAACAGCCCTAAGTCCCTTTAAAAATGGTCAAAAAAAGTAATTTTGGGTGGTCCCAAAACTCGATTTTTTATTGACCAAAACTCAAACATAATGCCTTTTTCGAGTACCTGAGGCGATTTTGAATCGATATAGACTGTTTGGAAACACTTTTAAAAAAATTCCATTTGGGGGGGGGGGGTATACTCCGGTAGCGCCCAATTTTTAAAAGAGATTGCTAAGTATGCTAAAGGAGCAAAAAATCTAGTTACTTTCAAAAATTAGCTTACAATTTGCCCCTCAAATCATTGACAGCGATTGTAAGCTCGTTAATCTCAAAGTCTTTTTGGCGGACAATGTAGTTGAGGTCATAGATCTCGGACTCTAGTGCCATTATTCTGGCACAAAAAGTTTTGCCCAACTCTAATAGATCTTCTGAATTTGTTTTAATTTATGAAACTTTTCCAATTTTCAGGTGAACCTTGATTGCATACGTCAATGCCTTCAGGCAGCGACAAGATGCGTTCATCTAAAAAGAAATAATTTGTTTGTTTATTTTTAGGATTGGCACATAGTTAACTTTACTTTTTTCAAATTTCGAGTCTTCTTTTTGTTATTCATGAGTGCCTTTTCCCCAATCTCCACAAATGAGAGCCTAGGATATTGGCTAGATAATGGCATTAAAATTTCTCAATTAAATTCACAAAAATCGATCTATTTTAATGAAAACAGTTTCGAGTCAGGCTACTTGATCTGTAGTAATAACCTGAAAAATCGGTTGCAGACACATGCTCGAAATTGAAGAAAAATCACATATAGAAACATTGAACCGAGTCTAAAAAAAGGCGAGTTAACTGTGTGCCATCCTTACTTATTTCGACAGAATTTTATATACAGTTTCACATATAATTAATGTTTGCAAAATCTGTACTCATGCACATCATTGGAAAAAACTAAATATTTTATTTTTTTCACCCGGCTGTCAAAACAGGGCCAATAGAAACGTTAGAATCAGATAAATTAAAATGGTCTTGATTGTCCTTAAACTTTTATGAAAAACACCCGAATAACATAATTTTTGCATTGGAATCCGTATATTAATTGTTTTTAGAAAGGTTTAGGATACCGTTAGTTTCGCAAATGGGCGGCTATTTAAATATTGATCGTCCAAAAAAACTCTCAACGCGAAACAATTAAATGAATTCTCGTAATACAAAAGTAGCATGATTCGCGGGATTTTCTTATCAAAATCGGCCTGTAGATGGGCTTAGTTTTGGTTTATCGCTGAAATTTTTTTAAGATCTGATCGATAGAGGTATTATAGTTTAAAAAACCAGGAATCCTCCTAGGCAAAAATAGTTATTTTCGGAATATTTTTTTGGCTGTATCACTGTTGGAGTGACACGAAAAAAAGGTACTCTTATAAAGAAATTATTTTTACTTAGTATTCTTTGTCGCTCCTCAGCCCTGATTTCCTGTTGTAGTTTAAGATCTTCTGTGGCTTTGAGCATCAACAGCTTCTAAAATCTATCTGTCAGTCTTTAGTTTCAACCCAATGCGAAAATCAGCCTACCCTAAGTTTCTTTTTTCGCTCCGGTGTCAGAAACCCTTTCTTAGCCTTCTTCATTCGACCAGCTTCTTCCAACCGTTTCCTCACCTCTGCTTTCTTACGCTCACGCTCTATCAGCACAGCCGACTGAAAAGTTTGAATCATAAAAAAATTTATGTAGTTGAAATAATTTTTTTGACTAGTTTTAGGAAAATTCCAACAAAAATATTTATGTAGTTTAAGCTAAAATGGGTGAAAGTCAATTGACTAGTAAATTTACGGATAATCTTTGTGAACTTTCCATTTTATCGAAAGCCAGTAAATTAGAAATGCTGACAATTGTTTTATCCCTCATAGCCCACAGTTTTGAACGCACAGTTATCAATAGCTAAAAAAGTGACACGGGATGGCAACTCGTACGTTGATAACTGTTGAAATTCTCCCATATTATATGAGAAATTAGACAGTTAGAAACGCAAAAGTTATCAGTAGGTTAAAAAATTAGTTTAAGCTAAGATGGGTGATAGTCAATTTACTGGTGAATTTACAGGTTACTTTCTGTGGCTTTCCAACTTATCCAAAACCAGTAAATTAGAATTTTATTGTTAGAATTAGAATTAATATATTACATATTTTTCGGTTAAAAAACCATCCTTATCAGCAGTAGAAAAACTAATTCAGGTTGACAGCTGTACGTTGATGAATGTTGAATTTATTGTATATTATATGAGAAATTTTACAGTTATCAAAAATCATAATTTAGCAGTCTTCGGTAAATTAAGGATGCTTCAACAGAAAATAAAATTGTAAATTTCGGTTAATTTAACAACCCTAGTTGAAACTATTTACAATTTAATAAGTGATTTAAACTTACAGAACCCTGACTTTCTTCCTCATCTTCTTCACCAGAGCTTTCGCTCTGAAGTCCACCGAATCTCTTCGCATTCTCAAAACTGAAAATTAAAAAAATATACCAATGAAGAAAATCAAATTGCACCAAATACCGGCGAAAATTCTCCATTTAAATATAAATCCGACAATTAGGATCAAACTCAAAGTGTTTCAGTGTAGAATTCTGATTCGACAATTTTCAGATTTGAATAGCTTTATCTAATAAGCAATCAATGCAGCAATTGATTGATAGGAGTGGATTGAGTTGTGCTCACTTCAAAACTACCATTCACTTTTCTTCATTGCCAGTCTATAGCTAGAAGTGCTTGCGCAACTACTAGCTAGATTAAACACCACCTACTACTCCAACTGCTAATTGTTCGTGGATAAAGAAAATTGTGCACTGCTTTCCCTAAGCACATTTACCCATAGCAACTCAAGTGTGGAAATCATTTCGATGCCTTCGATATTCCTTCCATAAACATTTTTTTATTTAAAAAAATATTATAAAGATTTTACCTTTTTTTCATTTGTTAGGCTTGAGTAAAATAGCAAGAATGATTTATTAATTTTAGTAAAGTGTGGATTTAAGTAATTTCATGTTGCAATACTTTTTGATCAGCTGAAGGCAGGGTTGCCATCTCAATTTTTTTTAAAAAAGGTCATTTGGGCAAAAAACCTGGTAACGGGTAACTTTAACTTTCGGGTAAAAGTGAGAGAAACGGGTAAATTTTTTATGGTACGGGCGATTTACCTGGGTAGTTTTACCCGGGTAAGTTAACCCTCATCTTATGGTACGGGCCATGCGGACCGCCAAAAACGTCGTTTAATGATGAGTTTTGTTAAATCGAGGATGGAATATAATAATAATAAAAAAAAACGAACGGCCATAAATGGATACACGCAGAATTTTTGCGTGTTTTATTATATTTAACATAGTCAACCGTTTTCCGCGCGCAAGTAGATTTACGGGCAACAAAATATTTTCGATAAAGTCGAAAAATTTGGAATTTCGAAAATTACCAAATTTGTCGCACGACTTTTTCGATAATTCATGTCAAGTTAATTTATATAAATTTTGCTGTTCTGTGTTTTGCAATTGTTCCACCAATGTTTCTACATATATTATCTATGTTTTAACGGCGGTCCAAAAGTCCATGGGACTTTTCGAGCTCATTTTCAGTAGTAATTTTTCAATTGCGAAAACAATCCAAATAGACGGTCTTGTACCCTTTTTCTTTTTCTTTCAGATAGTATATAATTTATATTTGTACATAAAGTATATATTTTACAGAATAATTTTTAAAATCTAAGTGTGGAGATCTGGCCTTTTCAAAAAATTAATTAATCGAGAGTTGACTGTAGTAAGGTTTTTTCTTCAGGCTACTTAACGATAGACTGGTTTCTTTCCGCATCTTTTTGCAATAATAATTCTTTTGACTGAAACTTCATTTAAATTTTTGCTTAAAACCTTACAAAATGGAGTCTCACAATCAGGGTTGCCCTTTGAAAATTTTTTCTATCTTTTGTGTAAGCTTAGCTTCGAACACCTTTTTACGTTAGAAAATCGACTCGAGCGCAAAAACTATTCATGTGTGATTGTTTAATGAAGCAAAGGCCTTCTATCTAGGACAAAGTGGACTGCTTACTAAAAGAACATTTATTAAACTATAAGGAATTTATACACACTTCAAAAATACAAAATAAATATTAGTCAATGGAATTAAAACATAATAAAAAATAAAAACTTGGACTCAAGTCCAACTTATAAAAACTTGGTCCAACATAATGATAGAAACCACAACAAGGCAAACAATAATAAGAACAAGTAAAAATTGAACAAATACAGATTTCAAAAGGCACACCAATCAACTAAATTACGAGTTTTCGACTACTACCTTACGCACATCCATATTTTCTATATTGCACATTGTTAAGTGGACGAACTTTATGGGATTAACGAATTATGATAGACTGAAATACTAAACATGCTTTATTGTGTTCACATAAATAATGGGTTAGGACTGAACCATAGGAGAAAAATATTTAAAATAAGCTCTATCAGACACATTACAAGCATTTGTAAAAGTTAACATTACAAATACAGGTTCCAAAAGCAAGTATATAATCTTGAATTTTATGATGAGACTTATGCTGATAATTCCAACAATAAATAGAATAAGTGGAATGAATTTTTCAAAAAAAACTTGAAGTTAGCAAAAAATTTGAGTAACCTAATAGATATTTTTTTATTACCCGGTCGAATTTTTTTTCAGGAATTTCTCGTGCAATTTTACGAAGAAATTCTTATTGGGGGTGAAATCCGGCAAAATCTTTTTCATCAACTACATACTGTACGTCGATAACTGTAGCATTTGTCGTATAATATAGAAGTAATGCTACAGTTATTCACGTACAGTTATCGATAAAGTTCTATATTATATAAGAAATCACAGCGTGTCAAAACCTTACATGCTGTCAACTACACATTGGAGTTGTGTTTTTTCACATTTTTGCAACTTTTTTATTTCTATTACGTAACAGATGATTCGTAATAATTGTCGTCATCAATCATTACTAGAATTTTATTAGAATTTTATTGAAAAGAGCATTTCTAGTGCAATTTTTGGTGTTTAATTGCTGAACTATAATTCCTTTATTTTTTCTGCAGCATTTGCTTTCTTTTGATAGCCTTTTATTTCCTGATTCCTTCTACACGTTTTTATTGTCTTTTTTATCAAAAAAAACCCAGAAATGTAGTGAAATTTGGTAAAAATATAGCAGCAAAATTTTGCCAAAAAATGGATTAGCTGCTTAAACAAGTAGTCACTCTGTCAGATAAGTAGATAAATTAAATTTTGAAACACCATTCGATAGCCCAGAAAAAGAGCTACTCACTTTTTTTCATAGAGCTGCCAGGGAGATATCGATAAAATCAGTCTGCCAATGAATCTCTACAAGAACTGATTCAAAACAAAGTTAATGAAATGAACAGAATTTAAAGGTTCAATAAATAAAATAAAAACACAGAAAGATGAATGTGGAACTTAGCTTTCGATTGATATAATATCTTTAAAATTAAACATCAAAAATTTGTTTAAAAAAGTGAAAATTTGGGATCCATCGCTTATCGTTTGGTCTCGACACGAAACTGTTGATTTCAAACTGAATATGAACTTGTATCTGACGCTTGACAGACTGTGGAATTTCAAAGATCATCGTACAGTTATCGAAAAGTGGAACATAACCAGGATGATAACTTTGCGTCAATAACTGTAGAAATAAGTGTGCAATTTCCCGTAAACTCCGAAAAAAGTTTTTGCCCGATATCCAGTGCACCAAATTTTTTCACAAAAGAAAACCAAGCGATTTATCTGGCAATTTCTCTCAAGAATTTTCATGCTGACACACCTTAGTTTTAGATCAGCATAAATCAGCATTGAATTCTGAACGTAACAAACGTCTTTTCCCTGTTAAGTTATTTATGAACTCTTTAGCTTCAAAGCCTAACTAGATGGGCAATCAAATTTAACAGCATTACAGTCCATTCTCGATAAAGTGTAGCTAGCGGGGATCGGAAAAATATACACTATATCGATGGTTACACTATGTCTAGGGTACACTGTAATCGAGTTTGGCTTAGAGATGACTAAGTAAGGTTGAAAAAATATACACTATATCGAGGGTACACTGTATAGAGAGTTGACTGTATTATTTTAAATGACCAAAAAAGGTTTTTTAATACCTGTTACTCTTACAGCCAGCTTAGAAGGAATATATCGATTAAAAAGTTGAGACGGATGTTACTGAGATATGAGAAATTCATAAGCAGGTTGAACAAGTGATGATTAAAGTGATTGACTAAGAGAACAAGACTTCTGCCTTCGACGATTTTCTTGATGCTGTTTCTAGTGTGATGACTGGAGCGCTTTGTCTCCGCTTCTGAATTTTATTTATTTTAAATTTTTTCAAAAATATATAACTCAAAAATTACCCTAAGACGATCGAATGCTGAACCACTAGCATTGCTTCCATCTGAAAAAGGAGATCTGTCGAAAGCTGGAGAATTCCGCCTTGACCATGGATTCTTGGTATGCAGCATTAGAGAATGGGAATATTTACTGAAGTGGCTAAAAAATTTCTATAGTTATTTGATATTTTCGAGTGAATATTGAAAGATACCTTATGGACATTCTGGCCTAAAAATAATCAAAAAATTATATTATATTATTATACTTTTGAAAAATAGTTTTGGAAATAAATACCTTTCTTGAAGCTTCAAAAGCCTTCACCCGAATTTCTTCTTGCAAAATGAAGTAGCACATGGAAAAGAGAACCACACCCATGACAATAAAAAACATATTGACCAGAATTATGCGAGCTTGGGAAGGAAAGATATCGCCGAAACCTAAAGATCTTGACATTGGGTAAATCAAAACGAAGTGTTAGTAAAAAAAACCAACCAATCAAAGCCACCGAGTTGAATAAGAAGTAGAAAGCCGTAAAATAGTCCCTGAATTAAAATATTGAGTTTGACCGTCTATTGTCTAGAATGCAGTATATAAACTCACCAATCAGCCATTATGGCAAAAAGTCCACTGATCGCAAACAAATAGACAATGAAGACCAACACACCGCACAAAAATACTCTTCTTTGCTCAGTTATGTTCTTCTCTTTATCGTTTTTAACTGGTTTGACTAAATTTGCAATACCGTATTTCCTCTAATAACTCACCCGGGTGAGTTATTTTTTGGATCGCTGAAAATTGGAAAAATTTGAGGTCGATCTCGAGATTTTTGGGTGATAATATTAAATTTAAAAACTGGAATCAGTAGAGCTCGTGGGAATTAAGAAAACGCAATAAACAGCTTTGCAAAATATTTGTTCCGAGCTGAGATATATGCCCTCTAAGTTGAGGGGGTGAGTTATTAGAGCAGGGTGAGTTATTAGAGGAAATACGGTAATTAAATTAATTCGAGAACTTAAGTTTATATGATAAAAAAAATTCAGTTATTTACGCAAGCAACATTTTACCCGTCTTAGCATGAATTACTGCAAAATTTGGGTTTAGCGTTTTTGACCAAAAGCTAATTTACTTATAAACTGCGTTCAGATCAGGTACAGTCAACCATTGAAATCTTTTTAATAAAATTTTGAGTCTACAGTCAGACCATGGTTTTCTCGCACTCCAGTTATTCGACACCCTCGGTTATGCGGCACCTTAAATGTACTTTATTTGGGCATATTAGCTTATTCCCTGTCAACTGACACTCCAATTATTCGGTTAATCAGATGACACTATCGCCAAATCTTCTGTTCACCCTATAGAAGTGCTTCTAGTTAGCTCAGCTATTGTCAAAAAATTTTCGGCCCTATACGACAATAGGTCCCATTTTTGCCTTGGTCCCCCTGTTGATTTTTTTCGCTGATTTTTATTTTCGTTTGGGATCCTATGGGATATAAACATTACATAATTTGCCATAAGAGCACATTCGCGAGGTAGTGTAAATTTTCAATTTATAATCATAGCGAAGCATAAGTGTAAAATTATTGAGAACGACGCTTGAGTAGGGTATTCCATTGCGTGTGCATACCAACAAGTCAGAAGGATTTTGGGCTCATATGAAACATCAGAATTATTTCAGAAAATTGTTGAACAACTCGTGAAAATTTATGAATGTTAGTGTGTCGCCGAAAGAAGAAAATAAAATTGGTTAAAATAGAAGCAAAAATTAAAAAAAATCAACAGGGGGGACCAAGGCGAAAAATGGTACCTACTGTCGTATGGGGCCGATTTTTCCAAAAAAATCGATGTAAGTGTTTTTTCATTTAATACCCAAAGCAAAATTCAGATGCTCCGCCAGAAAATTTAAACTAAAGTGTTACCTGTAACTTTTTCCGCCGGCTTCTGATAAGAGTTGCGCACAAAAGCTTGTCGATTAAACTCTTTCTCCATAGTAATCGCCACATTTGATCTGTCTAATTTGCTGCTATCTACTTTGTTAAGTGGAGTGGCAGAACTGTCTTTGAGCTTTAATTTGTCTGAGCCGGAACGAGCATGAGTCTCTTAAAAAATAATTTTTTTTAATTTTTATATGAGAGGTTGTATTGAAAAATATACTCAAATTTCTGCAGGATCGTTTCCTTAGCCATTCCTTGACCCAATTGTACATCCAGATAAACAAAATTCTGCACTGGTTTCCCTCTTCTTTGATAAAAGCAAAAAATAAAGGAATTCCAAAAGTGCCGTAGATCACTGTAGCTATTCTGGCGGCCATCTGAAAGGTGAAGTTTAAAGTGGTGAAGAAGTTATAGTAGATTAATTACCGTGCTAGCAGAAATAGTTCCATAGCCGATTGTTGTATATACACTGTAATAGCCAAATTTAAAATTAATTTTTTATAATTATGTTGTTTATGTTTATGGTTATAAGAAGTGTTAGTTTGGCCCTATCCCTCAATGAGGGGGGGGGGTTGCCTTTGGTCCCTCCTGTTGTTTTTTTGTGATGTTTTATGGCTCTATCACAATTGAAGGTGTAAATGTAAATGTAAGTGTAAGTGTAAATGTAAGTGTAAATGTAAGGTGTCTTCACAATACCAAAAACATTTACACTTACACTTACATTTACACTTACCCCTTCACAATACAAATGTAAATGTAAATGCAAATATTTTACTTATTAATTTTTATTGCTAAAATCCTGCTTATTTATCAACAAATATATATTTTTTGAATTTTAACTGCTAGTAGTGGAAAGTTTTCAATTAATGATATTCTTAATCAAACTTCAATCAAATCATATTTTCTTGGAAATCCACACTACCGGCACCATTAAAAAATTCAACAAGCTTCTTGCTGTTGATGAGATAACGGTTGATGAGATTTACAAGCGAATCCAGAACGCAGAGCAGCCGAAAACTCTCTTGGAATTCAAAAAAGACATCAACAAAATTTGTAGTGAGTATGAAGAGTGGCTTGTCAACCGAGAATAGTTCATTAGTATTTCAGATAAAAATATCGATATTTGTTTTTAAAAATCCATATTTGTTTTAAAAATCCATATTTGTTAAAAAAAACACATATTTAGCAATGAAAATGAAAATAAGTGAAAACTTTGCATTTACACTTACATTGGTATTGTGAAACCGTAAGTGTAAATGTAAGTGTAAGTGTAAATGTTTTTGGTATTGTGAAGACACCTTACATTTACACTTACATTTACACTTACACTTACATTTACATTTACACCTTCAATTGTGATAGAGCCATTAGGCTTTAGGCTTAGGCAAGGCTTGGCCAGCGTATGTTTGGACGGACTCATACGTATTTCAGACTCATGATTAAGATCTCCTAACATACGATGGCCTACTTTTGCCTGAGCCTTAGCCTAAAAACTCACAAAAAACCACAACAGAGGAGACCAAGGCGAAATCCCCCATTGAGGGATAGGGCCGTTAGTTTGATGGGTGTTTTTAGCTTTTCGCGACACAGATTTCAGGTGTAAGAAAAGTTATAGTTTTACTATTCGAAAATGTTTTTAAGAACCCGGATTCATAGATCTTACTTTTTGCTTTCTAATAAAAGTTTCGCTTCATCTTAAAATGAAAAAAAAAACGCTGACAAACTTTTTAGACAATCTAATTTAAAAAATATATATTGCAAAAAGCCAAACTGTATAATTGATATGTATCAATAAAGATTACCTGAAAGCATAAATAACAGCATTAGTGAAATCAGACATAGGATGTGTCATAGTCTTGTTGACGGCATGCCACCTGCAAATTTACAAACTAATTACAAATGAAATAAATATAATTTTTATCACTACCTTCTGTAACATACTTCAATTTCTTTGACAAATTCACTCATCAAATCAAAACAGCCAGAAGTAGAGTTCTGCAAACAACTTTCTCGTAGAGCTTCCATCTTTTCTTCTCTTTCTTCTCGACACCTAAGCTTGTCAGGTACTGAGTACGAAATACAACTCCATATTTATAGAGAATCACCTCATGTTGTAGAGTTTCATCAAATGGTCGTCCTGAGCTCCATCAAGCGCCTAAAAATTTCAATTTTTTTAACATCATTATATTGATGCTTGTCGACTATTATTTTCCAATTTATTTTTCAAATATTTTTCATTACCGTATTTTGTGATCCAAGCTGTGACCAACTTATCCTTAGCTGTAAGTCGGTGTTGGGGATTTTTCAAACTTGACTGTGAAATTTTTAAAGAGTTCACTAAAGGGACCAACTCTATTTTTGATTTTTAGAAAAAGTAGTGGCTATAATCATATATTTTAAAAAAAAGTTTACAAAACACTAAAATACTAAGTACATCTCTGATCTTTAAAACCAGAGGCAACAGGCGCCTATCGGCGCCACTATCATATTTTTCCTGTGTATCTCTCTCCTGCTTCCCACCTACTGAGTAGCACCCTCCTTGCCACCCTCTTCCTAGAGGGAGAAAACTGTTTCGCCGTCGCGGTATTCGCCGTCGACGTTTTTCGCCGACGCGGTATTCGCCGTCGACGTTTTTCGCCGTTGACGTTTTTCGCCGTCGACGTTTTTTGCCGTCGACATTTTTCGCCGTCGACGTGTTTCGCCGTCGGGCAAACCTTTTTTTGCCGTAAAAATACTTTTTTTTGCCGCAGGTTCACTTTTTTCGCCGCAAAAAGACTTTTTCTGCCGTAAAAAAATTTGCCGTAGAAATACTTATTTTTGAAGTTGTCCAGGGCAGTTTAAAACGTCGCAAAACATCGACGGCGAAACACGTCAACGGCGAATCAAGCCGACGGCGAAAAACGTCGACGGCAAAAAACGTCGACGGCGAAAAACGTCGACGGCGAATACCGCGACGGCGAAACAGCCCTCTTCCTTCCTAGATACCCCTTCCCGAGCTCGAGCATTAAAATCCACCAAAATCCAAGCTAAATCCAGCACTTCTAATTTGGAGGGAGATAAAACCTTTTTTTGGAGCCACCTCAATTATACAGCTTCATGCTTAAACGATAGCTAAAATATTGAATTTTAGGTTTCCGGAATGATATCCGGGATACGTTTACAAAAATTGACAGAAAATCCAACTTGAACACGAAAATCAACCCAAAATCCAGGCTAAAATCCACCATTTCCGATTTGGAGGGACTTGAAAACTTTTTTTGGAGCCGCCTCAATTTAACGGTTTTGTACTTAAAAGATAGCTAAAATATTAAATTTCATGGTTCCAGAAAGATATCCGGGATACGTTCGCAAAAAATTGGCAGAAAATCCAACTTGAACACGAAAATCAACCCGAAATCCAGGTTAAAATCCGCCATCTCCGATTTGGAGGGACTTAAAAACGTTTTTTTGGAGCCTACTCAATTTTTGTGTTTTGCACTTCAAAGATAGCTAAGATACTTAATTTTAGGGTTCCGGAAAGATATCCGGGATAAGTTCACAAAAATTGGAGAAAATCAAACTTGAACTTAAAAGTGGCAAACCACCACCCACACATGCCAAATACTATATAGAGATGAAAAAAAAAGTTTTATGAAAAAATCTGCAACTGATGCTAACCTGGAAAATGAAAGCTCCAAAAATAGTATAGAAAGGTAAAGCTAACAAATAGAAACAATGCAATAGACGAGTTCTCTTCAGATGGCTGTGTGTTCGCTGTAAAGTCCTGCCTACATTCTGAAGAAGCACCAGATTCCCTGTAAACTTTTATGATTTTTTTTTGTAAAAATAAAAAAGTTCTTACGTTTGGAATCCGAATGTGTGGATCCTACAAAAAGATAATTTCACAGACAGAACTTTTCAATATTGAAACTAAGAAAGATAATTCAAATTTTTTTGTCTTAACATGTTTTTAACTTTTTCGAGAATAGGTTAAAAAGTTGTGGAGCTTAGATTAAGATACGGAAAGTCAAGAATCTACTCAAATGAAAGCTTTTTAAAAAAAAAACAAAATGTTTAGTAAATTTTTTTCGAGCATTTTTCCCAACCACAACCAATTAGGACTAACCAATACTGAGTCTTCTCTGAGCGTACTGTTCCATCAGTTTATTGGCACTCTCTAGTAGTTGAGCATTCCCAATGGACAATAGTGACCCATTTAGTTGCACCTACAAACCAATAATAAAATCACTAATCCAAACTTTGCTAAATAAGAAATCCTTTCATATAAACAATTTTCTGACCTTTGACCGAAACCATTTATTACTTGCGAAAAATAAAAAAGGCAGCAAAAAGACCAATTGAAACTATCATACAGACCCTGACTTATTGATTGTTCTGGGCAGCTAGTTGGCTAGCACAGACCCTAACAGTGTCCAGACTATCATTTTGCAAAAGGAGGAATAAAGAAAGGCCCGCGCAAAAATGCATAGTAGACACCACCCAGCCTCAAACAAACATGTATATATCTATTGTTGTCTCTTTTTAAAGTGTTCTGAAGTGTCTAATACTACTTAACATTACTTGCAACTGATCTTTACCATTATTAGATGCTAAACACAAACACACGGAGGTAAAAAGCTGAATGTAAAGTAATAGCAGAAACTTTTAAATAATCGCCCATTCTCCTCTTAAATCGGACATACTTTGATACAAACACACCTTCCACCCTACAGCCCCATGGCCCTCAAAAAACATATTTTTATGAGAGTCTAAAACAATTATAGAGTGAAAATTTTGCCAAAACAAGACCCTTTCTAAATTATTAATGGTCCCACAACGGTGCGCAGGTTCGATACCACCTGATGGCACACTAGTTATTTTGTCTTTTTGGGGGTAATTGAGGTCGCTGATTACGAATCTGTCCTCAAAAAGTCGCCCCTATACATTGGGCAACCGTGCCATAATAAATAGCGTCATAGCAGGTGGGATCGAATATGCGCACCATTTCGAGCCATGCAATACAATTTTTAATCTACTGCTCCACCAAGGCCGAAATTCAAAACGTAAGCAGCTCTGACGAGCCCCCCCCCCCTTTTTAGGCAGAAAAAATAGTTAAGATGATATTTTTGAGTCATTCTTCGAAAACAGGGAGAGGGGGGGGGGTGGCAAAACTAGTACATATTTAAAAAAAGTTCGAGAAAAAATAGCAATCCCAAAAATTTGTTAAAAACCTTCGGGCAACAATATATTAAGGCAGAATTGCTAAGCGCGAGACTGTATTTCTTCTGATCACTACGTAAGCCTGACTGCATACGAGAATTATTTGCAGTATGGAGCTGTATAATAAGAAAACTATGATCAGCTGATGGTGCTTTAACCCTAGTGTGTCCCTTTAAGCGGATTAGCAATATCAGCAACAGGAGAAGCAGCTCTAAGCATGTAAATAACACCCATAATCACAAGAAAACTAAACACTGCTGACATTGCAACAAATTTGTTCATTTGGTTATAAAAGTATTAACGCTACTAGGTAATACCACATCAGACACCACCCCCCCCCCCCCCCCCGAAAAATCAAGATTTTGGGAGTGATCAAAACTCATTTTTAAGTAATAATTTCGCCATAAAAGATAACTGAGTAGCTCCTAGGATTAGGTGGGGGGTGGTGGAATATTCTTGAGGAGCACTTTTGGGGGGTGGGGGGTGGTATAACCAAGTAGCGCCAAAGTATTCTAAGAGTAAAAGTTTCGCGCTACTAGATTGTTACATTTTAGCCCTAATGTTCTCACAACATTTTTTGTGCTCAATTTCTAGTTTGTAGTTGAAATTGTAGTACTAGATGCTTGTAATAAAACAACAAAAAAAACAAACTGTCTGAAAAAAATACTAGGTTGTCGGAAGAGTTAGGGTCTAACTCAGGCATCTGTACGGTCCTTACGTTTAGCAGCTTAGCCCGGATAAAAATTTCTTCGGCCTGGGCCGACTTGTCTTCTATATAGTCGAACCTTGATAAGCCGACACCCAAGGGACCAAACTCAGGGTGTCGGCTTATCGAGGTGTCGTTTTCTTTAATGAGTCGACCACCTGGCCAAATCAAGTGTCGACAGGGTGTCATCTCATCAAGGATGTCGGCTTATCGAGGTTCGACTGTATAGTCAACAAGTTTTACATAGTCAACCGATTTCACATAGTCAACAAATCTTATACAGTTAACGAAATTTTTATAGTCAACTAGTTTTATATAATTAACATATATTATATAGTCAGCAATAGTCGAACATTCAACCTTGAGCTTTTTGCAAATCATTAATTAGGCGCTGTATGATTTCTTTTGATAAGTTTTTCAAACGGTTTATCTTGCCGGCCCCCTGGAGTGTCGGGTTGAAGAGGTTCGACTGTAAGTGCATTTTTATTCATCTATATGGTTTTTTTCTATTTTTTACTTTTCACGGAGGAGTTTAAGTAAACGCTTGGGGTTAAAAATGCTGATTCTTGCATTTTCAAAAAAACGAGGTTGTAAAATATATAAGCAACCCATATTTGGCAAAGCCAAATATGCTTATATTATACACCCTCTAATCAATATAAAATAATTTAAATTAAATTATTTTGTTCTAATTGGTTTAGTTCCTTTGGTCCCTCAGCTTAATTCGTACAGAATTTAGCTTTCAATTTGGTCCAGGCACAGCTCTATTGCGAAATTGGAGCAAGGTCAGACAGTCGGCGAGAGACTGTATATCAAGGCTTGGGCAGTCTCAACTGTGGCAAGCAGGACCTGATGGTACGGATGAACGCGGCTATGTGAGTACGACCAGAGGGGGTATATAAGCCGATTCTCCGCCCAGAAGTTCATTCTTGGATGTTGGCTGGTGGCAGCTCCTAGGAGGCTCTCCAGATTCTATTGCCCTGATTTTATTTTTGTTGCCTTGAATTTTCTAAGTCCAAACCCCAGGACTTAGAATTATTTTTGTTGTATTGCTCCCCGTAGATCCTATGTACTTGTGTATTTCGCGCGTGTATTCTCCGGACTTAGTATATTTAGCCCCAAAATCTAGAACTTGTGATTTTCTCTGTAAAAATCTATTACTTAGAATAATATGCTCAAAAATCTATTACTTAGAATATTTTTGCTTAGGTCTCTCTAGATTTTAATATTTATTTTGTTGAATTATTCTAAGTCCGAGCCGGACTTAGAATATTTGAGGTCTCCCATATATTTTGATTACTGTGCTTGTGTTTTTCTAAGGTTCCTTCTATTTCTCTCGGCATAAGTATTTTTGGACTTTGTTTTCTTGTGCTTTGTTTTCCACCAGTTCCTTGCCGCATATATTTGTTTAGCATATATCTTAGTAACTCCAGTAACCCCCAGTATGTCCCACAGATTTATTTTTGATTGTAGTCGGTTTAATTACCCAAGTTTGAGGTTGTCCAATAAAGTTTGTGGTGTTACTCCTACTCGTTCTCCTCAGTATTCCGATATTTCTCCGGAGGCCCGTGTTTCTCCGCGGCCTAGCAACCTAATTGCAAGGCGAGTAATACGACTCAGTTGATTAAGCCTGGGCGTAACGGGTCATTGGAAATCAAGGCCACGACCTGTGAGTTTGCGGCTCCTCTCCCGCCTCTCGTACTAGCCCCTCAGAAAGTATTGCTAGCTAAGTATTGAGGATCTGTTCCTCCTAAGTATTGAAAGGTCACCAAAAGGGTGGTCCTGTGTATTATCTCCGCTTCCCCACTGCGCACGCTGATCGGCAATTGGAAGGTCCAAAAGAAGGACCCAATCCTATTGTTTACTAATAGTGCTTTAATGCCGGAGCCATTAAACAAGCGCTATACGCCAAACAAGCGTCAATGTAACTCATATTACTCTTTTTGAATAAATGTTAAATAATCTCCAACCTGCGGTTTTTCCAATCGTGACTTCTGCGATTTTCCATTCCTAACACTTGCACTGGTAGCATTGCCGAAAGAAGAAGATGCTAGACTTTCCATTGAAGAAATAAGCAATTTTTCTTAGATTTGCTAGCAGGAGACACTAGCAAAGTTAAATCTCCGTTAGGCATGGGTGAGGGTGTTGAAGAGGAGGAGGTGTAGTAGTTGAGCAAGCCAATGGGCACATTTAAGTTCAGAAGCACATCTGGACTGGATAGGCTCCTATTCAAGGTGTTCTGAGAAGCTGATAAGTCTGACACTTTTGGAGGATAGATGGTATCGAGCAGTAGATTAGACGGATCTTCAAATGGTTCTGGACTAGGGTTGCAAGTTAGCAATTCTTCTGTTTCTAATTCTGAAAATTTCGGCATTACCTGAAAGCAAAAGAGTATTTCAAAGATTTTGAAAAACGACAGACAATAGGGGGCAGTATATTGACGCGAAATGGGTTTTTTATATAAAACGCCTGAATTTAAACTTTTTTTCCGACTTAGAATAAAAACCCACTCATCCTGAGTCAGATTTTTGCCCCATCGTTAACTGTAGGATTTCTCGTATAATATACGAGAAATCCTACAGTTAACGATGGGGCAAATTTCTGACTCAGGATGAACACCCAATTATTCTGAGTCAGGAAAAAAACCATGGGAAATTATATTGACGCGATCTCAAAATTTAAGTCTTAAATCAGAGCAGCAAACTTTTCTCATTTGTCTCTAACTACTTTTGACTGCAGTTCTTCTTTTTATGCTACTAATTTGTAGCTCTTGTTTTTCTGCTTCAAATAAGTGGTAACTAAGTTTTAGCTATCTTATTAATAAGCGGGAAAAGATACGTCAGAAAAAAGAAAATAAATATATGCTCTAAGCACTAAAATAGGCCTTGGTAGTTTACTCATGGGTTATTTTTAATCATTGGTTTACCTATTTAAACTTCTTTGTTTATTGTTATTTTGCATGCTGTTCATAAAATCTCACACAAACACTAGTAAATGATGCAGTAAGATGACAATTTTTTTTAGGTTCGGGACCTATTTTACCTTAAACCTCCAAGAGGGCAACAACATCCAGATTTTTTACGAATAAAACCATGTTATTTGCTGTCCAGTCAAATTTGGTTTTAACGTCAGCCCTATCGATCGCCTGTGGGATGATGTTATGAAGGATTGACATTACATCGAGGATTCAGCTTGAATAAATTAAAGTCAAAGCCAACCGAACTGGTCTATTTTTGGCTGACCTTGTGAAGAAGTGAAGGAGCGATGAGCGCCAGTTTTTGCCAGACTTTTAAATTTATGTGAAAAATTGAAAATTTTGGGAGTCCTACACGGCTAGAGAAAAAAGAGGTACACGAAATAGTATGATAGTGCTATAAAAATTTCAATGCTGCGGTCAGTTTTCCCATACTCTTAGGCCGAAAAAAAACAAAATGCCAGAGGAAAATGACAAAATAGTTAATGCAAAGCTTAAGTTAAAAGCAAAAAAGTGAAAAAATTCTTTGCGAAAAAATTGGGTGGTATCAGGTAAAATAGACCTAGATTTTTCCATATTTTACTAAAACCTACTTTTGGAAATAGCCACTCCATTAAGCCGTCGATAAGGATAGTGTAGTGGTGGCCCACATTCACCTTGGGACAATTGCTTCTGAGCCACCCGACAAGGACTGCGTAGAATACTGGTCTGGCTAGTTTGACTGATCCCTCCAGACGGGATTGCAGATAGCAAATAGGGAGGGGGTGAAGTACAGCAATTGGGGGCTGACATAGTCACATGGGGATGTGATCAATACAACTACCTAAAATAGAGGTAAGGCATGAAAATAAGCTATTTATGGCTGAAACAAGGAACACGCAAGCAATAAAAAAGTATTGATTGAAAAGGTAATTTTGAATGAGGGGAACTGATGGTTTTGGCCAACAGACATTTTTTGTTTTTTTGAGCAGAGGTTCAAGTAAAGTCTAGCCAAAATCGGCAATAGGTCAGTAGCAGTCAACTTTTATGTCTGAGTGTGAAAAGCGTCTAATTTTGCCATGCTATTGCTAAAAAAATCTTTTTTCCTTTTTCGCAAAAGTTTTTTAAAACTGTTTATTTACACTTTTAAATAATTTTCATAAAAATTTTATAAAAATACCTTGGTCTCCAAGCTGAATTGACTGCTAGGGCAAGGTATAATTGAGTGCATATAAGGGTATCGTATGCTCCAAAGATGCTGTAGGAATCTATTACAGTTAAAAAATACTTTATCGTCAGATGTTATCAGGTATCGCTGTTGCAAACAAATCTTATATTAAATTACTGCAGGAAAACCTAAGAACGACTCGTTTGTTATTATAAGAAAAAGAGAGGAAAAACAAGTATTGAAGATGTTTACACGTTGGAAATTGAGTGTAACATACACCTAGGCCAGGGTTTAAAAACAAGTAATTGGTAAGTGTGTGTTTTTTCTAAGTAAATCACACGAAATAATTTTTGAAAAAATTTCAAGTTACAAAAACGCAAGAATTTTCACGGAACAAGTTTTAAAATAAATAACACAAAAATTTCAATGGGAACACGGTTCAAAGCTAAATTTTTGAAAGCCGTTACCTTTTTTATCCATAAATTTTTCTCTTTTATTGAATGACTTTGCAGTTATTATGTTCGTGTAGCTAAGTGACAGGGCTACAAAATGATAATTGACAAATAAGACACTTTTTTAAACACGTGTCAAGTGGTGTGTTGCTTCAATTGTAAGTCTGCCTATATTTTTTGTTTTTAATTTAGTTCTGTTTGAGATACGTTTAAATTCGCACCTCTAAAAAATCTTATATCTTGCAGTTTAAAAAAATCCAATGAAACAAAAATCCGATGAAAGCATGAATTCAAAAATTTCGTATCCCATATTTTACCAATACTGTGTAACCACGATTTAACGAACCTCCTTGGGACTCACAAATATGAGGGTATTAGTTAATTATATTTTAAGATCTCAAGCCGAATATAGTTTAGAGAGGGTGCCGTTAAATCCAGGATTGACTGTAGCACAATCACAAAATTACACCAACTACGAAATTGTCTAAAGAAGTGAGAAAGTTGTTACCATTTTCAAGTGAGAGGGTATAAAAAGAAAGGACGATACGTAAAAATGCCACGTTCTTGAGAAAAAGTGCCACGTTTTTGTAAAAAAGTGCCACGTTTTGGAGAAAAAGTGCCACGTTTTTGTGAAAAAGTGCCACGTTTTGGAGAAAAAGTGCCACGTTTTGGAGAAAAAGTGCCACGTTTTTGTGAAAATCTGCCACGTTTTCTGACAATAAGGTTTCTTAGACAAATCAATGATTTACACCTGAAATTTTGAAGATTACCATTAGCTTGCTATTGATATGTCCTTGGAAACAAAACGACCAATAAAATCAGGCATATCTTGCAAAACTAGGCAAATTAAAAAAAACGTGGCACTTTTTTCACTAAAACTAGGCACTTTTTCGCCTTCTTGACTAGAATCGAAAAAACGTGGCACTTTTTCACAAAAACGTGGCACTTTTTCTCCAGAACGTGGCATATTTCCGTTTTATCCAAAAGAAAACGGAAATCGGAAAATAGTGAAAATAGTACAATCAGATTCCGAAAACACACTAAATGTATTTTCTGCAAAACCACAAAGAATTCAAAAATATTTAGAAGGAGAGCAAAGAAGCGGGAGTTTTTATTACTACTGCCCTATTAGCAGGCACAAAAAAAAGCGTGCTGCAGAGCTAGCAGCACCAATCTAATCATAAATCTCTTCAGCTATTGCATAACTGCCGGACAGCCAGCTAGCTGAACAAGGTCTCTCTGATCGGCGCTAGCCAGAGAACAAGAAGCCATTTATTAGTGTTATTCCTCTGGCTCTATACTCCCTGCAATTAGACAGCTATTCGTTGGCAAGAATCAAAATAGAAAAAATATAGTAGTATTTACCACCTTCACTTCACAAGATATAGTTTGTACAAATCATTTAAGCTTGAGGCAAGTTTATTTTCAGGCAATTTCGAAAAAAATAAATAAAAAATGGTTAAGAAACACAAATAAGTCATAAATGGAAGTTTTTCATGTCCTAAAAATGAATGAAGCTAAAACTTTTTGAAAAAGTCGGTCCCTCTTCAGGACCTATAGCACATTTTAACACCCCGAGGATGGTTAGTGACAAAGATACCGTATTTTCCATAGCAAGTTACCGGAGGAGTTATTGTTAAACGCTCAAAAAGTCCAAAAGTTTTGAAATATACTTTGAGATTTTCAGGTGCTCAAAAAGGTGTTTTCGAAAATAATAAAAACAGAAATGGTTAAGAAACGAACAAGGCCGAAAGTTGGCTATTATTCATAGTTGATTGCAGTCAAACATTTTTGATAGTTAATCACAGCTTATTAGTTTTACAGCTGACCATAATTAACTGTGAATAACACTTTTGAGTGTAGTCGACATCTTTCATAGTTAATCACAGTCAACTATTTTTCATAGTTAATCACAGTCAACTATTTTTCATAGTTAATCACAGTCAACTATTTTTCATAGTTAATCACAGTCAACTATTTTTCATAGTTAATCACAGTCAACTATTTTTCATAGTTAATCACAGTCAACTATTTTTCATAATTAATCACAGTCAATTATTTTTCATAATTAATCACAGTCAATTATTTTTCATAGTTAATCACAGCTCATGGTTTTACAGCTGACCATAATGTTAACTACGGAGTTTTTAGACTACAGTCAACTCTTGATACAGTGCACTCTCGATATAGTGTAGATCTCGACATAGTGTACATTTTTTCAACCTCATTTAGTCAGCTCTAAGCTAAACTGGCTTACAGTGTACCCTCGATATAGTGTAACCCTCGATATAGTGTATATTTTTCCGATTCCCGCGAGCTACACTGTATCGAGAGTGGTCTGTATACATTTTTGATTTTTTGACTATACTACATAATTGATTATTCGAAAATTCTGACCACAATCAGTTATTTTCCATGTTAGTTTGCCTTTAAGTAGGTGAAAAAGAGGCACCAGAAGCTTTTGTGTGGCAACTACTTAAATTCAGTCCTAGGATACCAAGAAGTACTTTATATATATTTTCGTAGGTAAAATATATTTTTGTTTTTTTTAATTTTAATTTTTTTGTTTCGAAAATGGCACTTAGCTATAGATAAAATATTTTTTTTCCAGGAAGACTTTTTTGCAGCTGATTTAGTCTTGCAGCTCATTTTACCACTTTTGTAGTCAAGTTGAGAACGAAAAAGTAGGTAAGGTCTGCTCATTTTTCTCCCCCAAAATAGTCAAAAATTGTAAGATACTTTTTTGACCGTACTTTTTACTTAGGTAAATCTTAAAATTGATCCAAGCTGTGGCAGATGCTGTAGAAAGTGAATAAGTATTTGAAGAATAAAGAAGGCATGGTTTTGACCACATTTTTGACCACAGTTAATTATTTTTCATGTAAGTTTGCGTGTAAGGAGGTTAATAAAACGTACCCCTTTTCCGAACACAAACTCATGTTTTTCACCACAACAGTTTCTTGATAACGTGTAGTCATCTAGCCGGGCTTTAATTATTCAGGGTGTTAAGATATAATTCTGATTTTAGTAAAGGTTTCTGAAAAATAAAGATAACTTTGAATAATATTTCAACAATTGAAATAAATTTTAAAATGCTCTGCATAGCTTAAAAAAGCCATGACTATTTATTTTATTTTATTTTCAATAAAAGATTCGAAGAATTTATACAAATACAACAAACGTATATAGAAGTATAAAGTTTCATACTTTTAAACTTATAATCCAGAAACAGAAATGTTTTAAGCTCTTCAAAACCGGCAAGTCTTACCAGTGGAATAATGGATTTGAGTAGTGAAAGTCTAGGTTCATATCCTCTTCCTCTCCATTTTTTATTTCATTAATAAAATATTTGGTGGTGGCTGGCTCTTAAGAGCAATTCCTTTCCTTTACCCGAAGCCTAATGGCCCCATTTTCGGAGGGGTAGCAGTTATGATCTTTGAATCTAACAATAACGTTTACATACGAATTTTAAAAATTAAAAAAAAAGTATTTTTAATTTGTTGTGTTTTACTGAATTTTTTCAAAAGAATTTTACCGCAAAAATTTTCACTCTGTAATCCTTTAAATCTAGACCTACACGGGATGCCCAGTTTTTTTTAAATTTAACTGTATGGCCCTATTTTGGGAGGGGCAGCAGTTATGATCTTTGAATGGAACAACAATGTTTACATTCGAATTTCAAAAATTAAAAAAACATTTTTAATTTATTGTGTTTTACTTAATTTTGTCAAAAAAATTTTACCGCAAAAGTTTTAAGTCTTCTCTAAGATGTGAATACAGTTAGATTTTCAAAGCTGGGCATCCCGTGCAGGTCTGGATTTAAAGGATTACAGAGTGATAAGTTAAATGGACTCGAAAACTCGAATGTTTTCGAGTTTCGAGCTCTTTTTTTGGAGTCTAGAGGCCTCGAAAAAAATTTTAGTCGTTTTCTAGTTTCAGGGCTGTCGAGTCAAATCAGTCGGATTTGGTGCAATCACACCGGTTTAAGCAAATAATTTTATTAAAAAATGAGCAATTTATTTTATGTAAATTTATTTTTTCTTTTATTCTGATCGGAGAAGAGCCCTAAGGTTTCCAATGATAGAGAGTGCTTATTTATTGAGGTTCGATTGTAATAAACGCCGAAAATTATCGAACGAGCTTTTTTGGTTCGAAAAGTGATGTAATAGTTTCCATAGTTTCTTTTTGCGTTACAACGCTAAAAGACTTGAAATAATCTGGATGATAATTTAAAGAAAATATGTCTTAGAGGACAAGGCAATTTTTTTAGAAATAGCTTTTTGTGGGTGCTATTGACAAAAAAAGTTTAAAAAATATTACTTGCGTCTAAAAATTTTTCGAACAACCCAATGTTTTTGTGTGGTAAATTTTTCTCGTAGCAAAATACTTTTTGTGCGTTAATTATTCAAATTGTACTTAGATAAAACGTAAGAAAGAATATTAAAAATAAAGGCTAGGTGAGATTTGTCAAAAACGAAATTTGTCAAAACGAAATTTGTCAAAAACGAAACTTGTCAAGACAAAATTTCCTCGCTTGCAAAGTGTTTTACTGCGTTTTTTTACTGGATATACATATGACAAAGTATTCAAATAGTAAAAGCAAAAAAAAATACTGAAACACTTTGCAAACGAGAAAAATTTGTCTTGACAAGTTTCGTTTTGACAAATTTCGTTTTGACAAATTTCGTTTTTGACAAATCTCACCTAGCCAAAATAAATACAAAAAGACACATTTTTATAAAAAAGACAATATAGAAATACAGTCAAAGAGATGAAAAAATCTCCTAAATCACGAGTTTTTTTTCCAAATAGCCAAAACAATCAAAAAATAGACCATTCTCCAGTGTTTCTGCAAAGCCAAAGGAAATTAAAATGTTTTCTAGGGCTTCAACCCACTCGGTGTTTCATAACAAAAATGGCAAACATGAAACAAACAAATCGTAGAGATACGCTTGGATCCGTGAAAATTTTTTGAAATATTTTATAAATAACTTTAAACTGTAAAAAATCAATTGAAATTGGATTTTTGTGGACATTGGAATGCCAGATGTGTCCTCTTGGAGAGAGATATGTGGCTGGAAATAAAAGGAGATGGAAATGTTTTTATTAGCCAAATGAAGCCACTTTATGATTGTTATCATAACACACGAGAATAAAGCTAGCAAGGACGAGTTTTTGAATTACTACGCGATTTTCCGGGTAACTTTTCAAAGAGTTAAAGATCGAGAGAGGGGCAATCGGGATGTGCAGTAAAATTTTTTGTCCTATTGGTCCTACCTGTTAAATCTAATAAGAATTTTATTTGTAAATTTTACATTGTAAGTTTACTTTGATAATTCAAATGTTGATAAAATCTTGAGAATTCGATCGAGGAATTTAAAAGAAATGACTCATACTGATTTGGTTTGAAAAAAGGCTGAATATGACACGAAAAACTTAAATTGACATGTTCTCAAATTTTTTTCGTTTATTAAATTTTAATACTATTATGTAGCTCAAAATCTTGGCTTTCTAACTTTCTAGTGAGCTATCACACTTCATTGAACCATTTGAAAAATATAAAAATTTAGGGGTCTGAATGAATGGGGAGGAGAAAAATGGGCTATTTCCAATTAGGCCATTTCAAATTGCGCCAATGAAAATTGCGCCATTTCGAATTGGGCCATTTTCTAATTGGTTCAATGCAAATTGGGCCAATTTCAAAATGGGTAACGATTTTGAATCAAACAACAGTTAAAAAATTGCCAATAAGTTGGCGCAATTTGAATTGACCCAATTTAAAATTGGCCCAATTTGCATTGGCCCAATTCGAACTTGGCCCGATTTGAAATGGTCCATTCTTCTCCTCCCCGAATAAATTAAGTTTTACCTTTCTGTTACTTCGTTCGAACTCCAGATCTCTGCATTTCTTCTAGAGTTTGATAACTTGAAATGCTAAGATCCTGGGCTACACGTTACTAAAACAAGTTGAAAAATTCGATTAAAATTTTTTAGCATGTTTAAGTTTTGAGTTTTTCGTGGCATATTTCATCCTTCTCGTAAATTGAATCAGTCTGAGCCAAAAAATTCTACTTTGTGTTGAATGGTCGAGGAAAAAACGCAGAAAGCTCATAATAAGGCTGTCGCAAGTAGCAATACAAGTTAGAACGGGTGAACATGGTCATCTGAGATATTTTTATAAAAAAGCCACTGAAACTGGAAATTAGGATAGAATCGGGATTTTCGTATCTGTTGAATGTTTAGGAAAATATTACTTGCAGATTCTAAATATGTGAATATTGACAAAATCTTAAAAATTCGATCCATAAATTTCTCAAAAAAGTTCACGATAAATTTAACAATTATTAACACTCCGCCTCCCAAGCGTAGTAATTGCCCGAATCGACTCAGAATTTCTCGCTGAACACGATAATGCAAAAAATTTTGAAAAAAGATTGGTATGAGATGGTGAAAACACATCCTGAAAGTAAGCTGTTTTTGGTCACCCTCAACAACCTAAAATTTTGAGAAATTTAGATGGTAGTCACCGAAATTTCTATTTCACCTAGGTGCAAAACCACCCAACATTTTAACCTGGATCAGAGCTATCTATTGACCCCGAACTTGCATCAGAGTGATCATTTTTTCACAGAGAATTTACGATTTTCCCTCAAAGATCCAGTTTCTGGATATCCTTTTTTGCGACATTATAAAAGCCAAAACTCTGCCTACAAATCATTTCTAGCTTAATGGTCAGGAGAACATGAAAGAACAAAATCTTGCGGTTGTTTTGGCACTAAATACAGCAGTTTATCATACAATTGAGACAAATTATGCAAAATCGATATAGAAGTTGTATCGCAACTTTTCTATAACCTTACCGTAATTCCTCTAATAAGCCGCCCCCCCCCTAAATTCAAAAACGGGTTTCTGGCATTGTGTTTTTGACCTATGTTTTGAAAACCACTGTTAGGCAAGTCACCATCTATTTTGGAGCTCATCTCACTGGCTACAAATTGAGGGGTAACTTGCCAAAGAGGAGTCTTCAAAAAATGGGTCAAAAACACAATGCCAAGAACACGATTTGAACCAGAGGGGGGCGGCTTATTAGAGGAATTACGGTATTCCCGCTTGAAAAAACATCAATTCTGACAACGGATTCGTGTTCAGCGTAGTCGATTTGCATGTAAAACTGCTCTCGAAATAAAAAAACTCACTGTCGAATTTTGAACTCCGCTCAAGACAATAAATATTCAAATTTTAATTCAAATATTTTTTGTCTTGAGCGGAATTCGGAAATTGACAGTGACTTCTTAACTTCAAGAGCAGTTTTACACGCAAATCGACTACGCTGAACACGAATTCGGTGTCAGAATTGATGTTTTTCAAGCGGGAATAAGGTTATAGAAAAGTTGCGCTACAACTTATTTATTGATTTTGCATAATTTGTCTCAATTTTATGATAAACTATTGCTGTATTTTGAATATGTAAATAGCTTATAAACAGCATTTTAGACATGAAGCTATCACAGTGGTGGTGAATTAGTAATAATGATGATGTTAGCTTTTTAGATCGCAAATTGAATTTTCTCTGTCTGCAATTTTCGCATTGATTGCATTAATTAATTTAAAATCTGTCACACGAAAATAATAGATTTTTGCAGCATGTTAAATAAAAAATAAAATATACAGTCATAAAAATTGAAAAGCTAAAACTACCTTACCCTTTTATCCAACATTTTACTCTAATGTTCTTTTTATGAAATTTTTCATTCGGAGCCCTGCTTATAAAGCATTTTTCAATAATCTTTATATGTTCGAAAAATAATGTCACCTAGAGCATCCGCGAAAACGCTTGCAATTAGCATGACAAAATATTAAGTCACAAAATTTGATTGAGTTTCTGAGAAAAAAAACTTAAGTAGATGACTTGAAAGTTTCCATGCAAAAGATGCTCTGCCAAACTTCTTTCAATTGATCATAGTAAATATTTTTACTATAGCCTGAAATTGCTACATTTTCGTCTCAGAAAGCAAAAAATGTTATGAATTTTTCGGTTTTTTGTGCTGAAAAATTCCAGACAAACTTTCAGACAAAGCATTCAAAATAGCACTAGGAAATGACTTGAAAAAATACTCCTCAAATTTTTGGAAACCATTCAAAAAACGCAATCAATTTCGTATTTCAGTGGGGTGCCAACTAATTTCAGACAATTGCAAGAATTATGTTTTTGTGGGCAGAAGAGTGTTCTAAAAGACTTCTTGGAAGGCCTGAGTAGGCTGGTGAGAAAACTGCATTTGGAATTTATGCAAATTGGCTGAATAGAAACAGGAAAAGATGGATAAAAAGGAATAATTTAATTGCGGCACCCAACCAAAGGCCAATGAACAAAAGCTTTTCAGTTGCAGACTGACTGCCGTTCTGCATGGGAAAACAACAAAAAGCTCGAGGACAACATTACTACTTTTGCACCCAAATTTTTTTTTCCTGGTTCGAGTTGATAATACAGGGTAGGTCAAGAAATTGTATAAACTAAGAAAAACCTAATATGTTTTCTAAATTGTACTTTAAGGTGGCTTCCAAAACTTAATTTTCATTGACTAGAACTCAAAAATAATGTCTTTTTTAAACTCCTGAGGGGGTTTTAGGTTGACATAGGGTGTTTGGAAACACTTAAAAAATTCATTTGGAGGGGGGGGGGTATACTCCGGTAGCGCCGTTGATTTGTATTGTGTGCCTTTAGAGTTAATTTCCGTTAGTTCAGCTTATAAAGCAATGAGCTATTTTGCAAAGCTTGAAGTGATGGACGGTGCGCTCGTGCTGAAGGTATCTCCGAGCCTAAAGCTTCTCGTCTCAAAAGATGCTGGGATCATGGCTGAACTGAAGTCATATGTGGGTGAGCTTGCACTGAGATGAAAGCCTCTGCTGATACGGACTCTTAGTGAAACATGTTGGAGTCGCAAGTTAGTCAGCTGTCACGTACCTCAGGTGATACCGGCGGCTTGAATGTGGGAGTCTTAATTGACGGTCAGTAAGATAAAATACTGGCCGAGTGTCAAGTGGACCGAAGCGCCGTCATAACCGAGATGATCTGTAATGTGCAACATAGTGTACATTTGTGACTGCTAGAAAAAGTTGACTGTGGTCAATTATAAAAAATGATTATCCACAGTCGAACGCTTCTACAGTTTATTGTGGTTAGATGCAAAAATAGTTTACTTTGATTAACTATAAAAACTATAACAATGTATAACTACGTGGTCTCTACTGTTAAATAGATCAGAGATAAAACCCATTGGCTATGATTGACTATGAAAAACGGAGAGCTCATTATACAGTCAACTCTCGATAATCCGTCACCTTCGTGACACTTTGTTTGGTTGTGCCTTAAATAAGGCTAATCCGTCACTCTTGATTATCCGTCATCCACGGCCGGTCCCAAGGGGTGGCGGATTATCGAGAGTTGACTGTAGTAAATAAATAGTATATTTTGTCTCAAAATTAACCAATTACCGTATTTTCTCTATTAAACGCCCCGGGGCGTTTATTTTTCAACCCTCAAAATATCGGAAAAAAAATTATTTTGATTTTGAGATTTTTGGGTGCTCAACCAAAATCTGAAAAGTTGAATTAGGTAAACTCGTGCTAATTAAGAAAACGCAAAAAACAGATTTCCAAATTTATTTTTTGGGCTGAGGTATAGGTCACTGAAGGGGGGCGTTTATTAGAGAGGGGGCGTTTATTAAAGAGGGAGCGTTTAATAGAGAAAATACGGTAACCGAAAAGTAATCAAGTGTTTGGGGATGAAACAGAACAAATACTCTAAATATTTTTCAGCATCGACTTTAAGTTAGTATATATAAATTTGCAATTGTATCTAAAATATTGTGTCTCAGAAATATACTACAGTCAACTCTCGATAATCCGTCACCCCTTGGGACCGGCCGTGGGATGACGGATAATCAAGAGTGACGGATTAGCCTTATTTATTTAAGGCAAAACAAACAAAGTGTCACGAAGGTGACGGATTATCTAGAGTGACGGATTAGCGAGCGACTGATTATCGAGAGTGACGGATTAGCGAGCGACGGATTATCGAGAGTTGACTGTAATATAATATGACTTCAAAAAAATATTTCGATAGGCCCTAAGAAACTTTTCAGCTAAATGTTTTTCTAGTCTCGATATTTGATCCTTTTATTTGTGGATCAAAAATATTTGAATTTAATTTACTAAATCGACCATGCTATGCAGAACAGGCTTTTTCGGAATATTCAAAATGAAGTAAATTTGCCGATGTATTCTGTGAGTTGAGCCTACGGAGTGAAAAAAAAAGTTACAACTAAAATAGTGAGCCTCCCAGCAAAATACAGCCCGCTAAAAATGTTTTGTCAGCTCGCACTTTAAACTGAATTCCTAGCAAAATGATCGATTTTTATAAACACTCCAAAATTATCCAAGTTATTGAGCAGTGGAGCGTGGGTCACCCGGTTGCTGCTATCAACCACCAAATAAACAAATAAAAAGCCAAAATAATACTTGGAATAAATGGTACTAATGGAAACTGAGCCGATAAGTTTTTTGGACTGAACCAGTCTGGACTTATCAAAAACTTATTTACGGTTGACTGCGGATTGGTAAGTGGAAAAAATAAGAAAAGCATTTACACAATAACAACATAAGAAAGAGCTTAGCAATAATAAGAAAGAAATTTATCCATCTTTTGGTGAACACGCAGGTCTATATATTACGAATTTTTTTCAGTATGTAGCATTCCACATATTTTTTAAAAAGCTTGAGTAAAAAAGTTAAGTAAAATTTAAGAAATATAAACAGTAGCACTGGTTCAAATTTTTTCCTAGGGCATTTCCATAAAGCCAAATTTCGCCTTTCCCTAGGTGCTCGTAGATAAATTCTGGAAAACAAGTATTTGATAACTTTTAAATAGTTTTCGAAGTACTTATAAGTTACCCAACCATTCACCGATAACCCTAAAATGTTACAATCATTCAGGCTAAACTAATTTAGTAGTGTTTTTTGTCTAGTTGACCACAAATTAAGACACCCCGAACGAGCGTGCATGATCCACAACATTAAAAAGGAGAAGAAGGAGAAAGCATAATAATGAGAAACAAAAAGGCTGAAATGCCTCCAATTTAGTGAGAAGCAGCCTGAATGCCTCCTGGGAAAATGAGTTAAGCAGTGGCGAGGGAAGAGTGGTAGAACTACTTTTCTACTACTGCCAAATAATTGAATAGAGGGCAGAATTGGGTGGTGCAGGAGATGGCACAAACACACTTTCTCTATTAAGCAGTACTTAAACTCATTAAATCCAAATTTACTACTTCTACTTACTTGTTTAACAAACAACTACAGACTTGTGCTACAGGGTGATTTAACAAGGTTTCTTGAATTGTTGCATGCCTTGCAGTTGTAACTTTAACCAGTGGTTATTTTAATTTATTTATAATTTGTCGAGATAAATGGATCTAATAGCATGATAATCTGTTTTAAGTACCCCACTAGTTAGACAAAAGTGTAAATTATCCTAAGATTGATCCAGAATAGGCTGAATTCAGAGTTCGGATCTGTACTTATCAATTGGATTAGTACTTATTATTTTCGGTCTTCATCTCCTATTTTTCCAGTCAAATAATTTTACGTCAAAAACTTATTTTTTAATAAACACTTTTTTTACTTAACACTAAATAAAGATAGCATATTTTCGCCAAAATACATCGATTGAGACAGTTGACTGTGGATCAAGAGCATTGTGAAAGAATGGTTACATAACTGAATCAAATTGGTATGACATCATTAAAATTGGATTAACAACATTGAGTATGAGTATGGATGATTGAGGTTTGATAAAGACCACTGAGATTGGATTAGGATCATTGAGGATGAATTAAGACGATTTATGATTTATTGAGACCACTGAAAAAGTAGACCATTATAGGTACCATTATTTATACCAAAAAAGTAAAGCGGAAAAAAAAATCTGATGCACAAAGAAGTAAATCTGATGCAAGGAAAAAAATTTCTGACCATACACCTGTAATAATTATAGGAAGAATAATAGTCACAGTGAAATTTGGAAAGGAAAGTCGTAATGGAAAGGAAAGTCATAACATAATAAAACTCGAAAAATCATGCCTATGACTCTGACATTCACTATGTCACTAAGACAAAAAGACAAAATTTGTCTGATAAATTTCTTAAAATTTGTGTAAAAAGATCGACCTTTTAAAGTTCACCTAAAAATTTTCTATTACTACCTATATAAAATACTATAAAATATTCTATTAACTACTAAAATTTCGAAATAAGAACATTTAGGGCAATAAGAATATTTTTACATCATGACCACCTGTAACTTCAATATGTCAAAATTGTCGATGCGATCTGCTCTTTATTTCACAGCAGTTGAACTGACCAGCATCACTTCATCTGCTCGCGATCTGCTATTCGAAAGAATTCGCAAAAAGTTGGACATCTAGATGTGGGCTGTCATCCCAAAATTAAAAAAAACATTTGGTCAAAATAAGGAATTCGAAGGAAAAAGTGCATTTCATCCAGTGCATATCGCCAGTTTGTAGCGAAAAAACAATTTTGATTAAAACTTCAAGATGAAAAAAGATTTCGGCTCACAAAAAAAAGACAGATATTCTTAAAAAGGATATATGGCAGCCCTGGTCTGGATGTATGGAGGTCACAAGAAATTGGATCGATGTTTGGAACCTTGCTTTAACCAAACTTAAAAGTGGTTCACTACAAAAAAGACATTTCGGCATAATGTGATAATAGAGTAGTGTAAACAAAGACATGTTTGGCTTGGAAGATGAGCAAGGACCGACCACCTAATTGGATTAAGCCTAATCCTATATAAAAAAATCTGTCAGTATTTGTTAGCTTTAAGTGCTATTACTAAGCATGCTTTTAAAAAAAAAGAGGAAAAGTAGTGGTTTTGCAAGGTCTTTTGCAAATTTAGAATTTGAGATTTTTTCTAAGTCGAAAAGTTAAGTCAACCATAAAGTTGTCGACCCGTCGAAACATCAAGTCGAAAAGTTCAAAAGCCGAAATTTCTAAAAGTCGAAATCGACACGTCGGATTGACAAAAAGGGACCAGTTAAAAGTTTTTTAAATGGCCATTATATCAAGAGTTGACTGTAATAGAAAGTTGACTATGAAAAAGATTTCACCGTACTTTGGGTCAATTGTATCATTATAGACTAAGGTTTTTCTAATCTGTTCCTCATTTTAAAGGGCAGTTGGGTGAGCAAATTTCTGAATTTATATATTAGCACGAGTATTGCTAAGGTTCACTTTTAAGGTTATTTAGGGCACGCATTTCCGATTCTTTAGCCCTTTACACTCTTGATTTTGATGAAGTTGTAATAAATCTTATTTTCCCTATTTGTCCGAATTTTAGGGATACATAGGGAGCTCTTGATAATTTCATGTTCTGTCGCCTTATTGAAGTGTTTAAACTTTTTTTGTGGTTATCTCTATATAGTATTTGAATTGGCTGTGTGTGTCGCCATTCGAGTGTTCCCATTGTGCCAGTTATAATTGTTTTTGAGGAATATTTTATATAGCAATTTGTACACATTGGAAAGCTTTTTCAACGACTGAGGATTTTTCACATTTAGATCTAGAGTTCGCTGTCAAAAAAATTGAGATTTTGCCCCGTGAAGCTGAAAATCGGGGGCTATCGAGGCCATTATGGGAAAATCTCAGGAGTGGTCCGTTGTGCCACTTATAACTTTTCACGGAGAAATGTTTTATTGGGCAAGTTTGTAAGCCGCGTTAACGGCGGAGGACCTTTTACAACCGCCCCCCCCGCCCCACTCCACTCGACTATGATTCAGCCAACGTCCCCCCCCTCCCCCACTCAGCTATGATTTAGCCTTGGTTCGATTCTAGGTGTCTCCTTTTTTGGCTTTTTTGAACAGTGCTGGAGTAATTCAACTATTTTGACGCAAGATTCGGAATCAGCGACACAAATTATCACTAGAACTGGCCAAACTAGCCAAAAAAGGTAATGTGCCACCACGTGGAATCGAACGCTGGCTAAATCATAACTGACTGCGGGTTGCGCTGAATCATAGTTGAGTGGGTGGTGTATATCAAAATGTGGCCAAAAAAGTTTATTAAATGTGCCTGTTATGCGCCTTTCCACCTTGTTGTTTACTATTTGTGGTTATTAAACTTTGGCGCTAGTAGCGAATAATCCCCCTTAAGAATCCGACCTTAAAAAATTGCTGTAACTAACATTGCAAACAACAAATTTAGGCTTAGCCCTCAGGCTTGGGGGTAAGCCAGCGTACGGAAGTTGTGAATAATGAAGAGTTTGCGCACATTTTCCGGGGTCTGGGACATAAATTTGGGTACTTTTTACTATAGTAAAAAAAAGTGAAAATCGTTGGGGGGGGGTGTATTCGCTACTAGGGTCTCAACTTTAAGTCCACACAAAATATTTATTTGTAAAGACAAATTTGCTTTTCGCAAACAGTCGGACATCGATAAACGTCGTATCACATCTTAGTTAGGCACAACCAAGACTGACAAAAAACTTAAGTATATGTACAAAATTATGCTTTGGCTGAAAAAATTATGTAAAGTCACCGTAGACTACCTTTACATACAATAAATAACCGCGTAAGTAAGTGACCAAAACAGAGATTAGAGCACCGGTAATGACAATAACAGACACCGATTTAGATTTACAAACTAACAATATATGTAATAAAACTACATTAGAATGAGGAAAAATTAGGGGGACATTACCTTTTGGAAAAATATGAAAATTGTTAAGTGGAATTCTTGACTTTTTTGCTTGTTCAAGACTGGTTCATTTTTATCCGTGACTTCCACCCATTGCTGACTTGGTGAACGGGTCTAGACAGGAAGAAATATCTCCAAAACGAGATATATTCTTGAACACTCCACAGCAGTTGAACTGACCAGCATCCCTAAAAATCAAAATTTGAGTTTACATTAGTAAGGTTGGCACTTGGGCATGAATCACTTGGTACTTTACACCTAACTTGCGAAAAAACCTGGGGCCCTAGTAGAGAAGCCGGTATTTTTATAACCTTAGTCCCCCTTTTGGTATTTTTCTTAAAAAAATTTTGCCTGCGCATTGTTTTAATATGTTTGTGTCAGACTATGAAAAAAAAACAAAAGCAAGAAATCTAATTTGTGTAAAGAACCAAGATAGGAACAAGATAAAAAACACCGGCTCCTCTATTAGAGCCAAACGGGGTGTCGGAGAACCGAGTTAAGCATAATATTACATCTTCAGTATATCTGCCCTTGTAACTAAAGCGATAACTCACGATAAAATGATAGTAGTAGTTGAGTTGCTCATCAAACTATCATGATCGATTACTGCTGTTACTGCTGCTTCGGCAGTTTGCCACAGGCCTGAATAACAAGGCGGACTGAATTCAGAAGATATCATAGCATTCATCGCCTGCAAAGTTAAGATACCATACAAGTTCAAAGGTATTTTTTAAAAACTAACCGATAAGGTGGCTGCCAGACCTCCTAAAATACCAAACACAAGAACTGCTCCGTTCAGTAATAGCTTGCTGCTTGGAGTATATGCCCAAATTCTGAAAGCAACATTCAGTGATTGCTGAATTTATAGATTTGACTCACTCTTTGAGCGTGATTGGTTCTTCGTTTTGAGCAGCCACGAGTCCAGCATGTTTCCTCCGGCCAGCCACCAAGTACAGATTGAATATGATGGGGAACACAAGCGCCATGAGAGTAATCGTTGAGCCACCCACTAAGTCTAGAAGAACACCAAAATTCGGTACTGTTTCTGCTACTACGACAACTGCCACCATCATTGCACTTCTGAAATTTTTTCATTAAAAATTTTAATTTTTTTTCAAATTTTCAAAAATATTATTATTACCTTGCCAAAACTCTTTTGACACCCATGTCTAAAATTTTTGAGTGAATTGCATTTTCATTTAAAAAGTATTCTTAATTCGAACCTTGAGGAACATTTAGCCTGAAAAGATGTATTGTTAGGTGGTATACAGCTGGAGCTGATGAGATTCAGTAACTTACAGTTCTTCCCACTCCTGATTCAAAGGGTTGAAAACAATAGTTAGCGCTAGAACCACATGCAGAGTAATCTATAACAAAATATTTTCTGTTCTAGATTACTATATAGAGAAAGAAACGAAATTTAACTGACCAGAATATTGACAGCTTGTTGGATTGTGAATTCTTGCAATGAAGGAATGATAGAATCCCGCAGACTGTCACCGTAAGTCAAATAGCCCATGATCTGATCAAAAATAGTTGTAATAGAAAAAAAATCAAAAAATCACTTACAGAGACCGGCAAATACATGCAGAGGACAACTAAAAAATTTGATTACCACTGTTTTTTTAACTTTCTTGCCAAAAAAGTACTCAAGAAAGCAGTGCAGACGCTCCTCCTGAAAAGGTATGGCTTTTTCATGTCGTGTTGAATTGTTGGGAATGCTCCATGACCTGGAAAATCAATACTATTACTCCAAAAAAAATTAGTCGAAAATTACCTCCATATGCAAACATAACAGTCCCGAAGCACATGAAAAATCTGCAAAAGACTTGTTATAGGTTTATGAGAGGTATAATAATAAAGTCGTCTAAATCGCACGCAAAGAATATTTCATGGGAACTCCAGTGACTGTCCCTACTGGGGACCAAAGTAGGTGCACATAGGTGCCCGTTTCAAGACTAATTTCGAACATAAAAGTTAAAAAATCTATCCTAACTCACTTAAAATGAAAATTTAAGCATAAAAATAGCTTTATACAAGAAATACGGGGTCTTTTGCCTCACAAAATATGTCGTTAGCATTTTTCAACATGTGGTAAATTTTTGTGGTAAGAATTATTCAGCCGATTTTCGCGAAGTAGCATGTAAAAAATTCTCATTTATTTAAACCTACTTCGTAGGGACGATTTTTGCGTAGTTGACATTTTGCACACAGACATTGTAGTCAAGAGTAGCTCCGTAGAGGATCAAGGACACAGCAATGGAAGTCGTTATCTTAAAGAGCAGAATTTGATAAAAAAAAGTTCCCTCAAAGTTGGTATGATGTAACATGGAAACATACCATTGCGCCAATTACAGCCCACCTAAAAATGATTGATTAGTTAACAGTCAAGTCTGTTTATTGCGATTAACTGTTTTTGTTCTGGCTGACACGTGATTGAATTTGCTGTTTGGAATAAAATTTCAATGTGATCAACGTCAAAAAAATAGTTAAACTTTCGAAGTCGTAAATTTTTGAATTTTTGAAATATTTTTGGGTTACTATCTACGGCTGTTGTTCGCCCCAGTTGTTTTTCCTTGTAATTTTCAAGGCTTAGAGATTGGCCTGCTGGCGTGTGTTAGGGCATACTCAAACAGAGAAAAAAGATCGAAGAAAAAATGAAAAATTAAAAAATGAACAATTTAAATATATAAACTTGAAACTTTTAGTTATTCAATGAAATAAAATCAAAATTTCATAATAAAAAATGACCAAAAATCTTTAGGACTTTTGAGCAATGTGAAAGGAAGCATGAACACAGCCACAATGATGATCAAGTAGCAAATCCAATGTGAACGCCAGCGTATGAGTGCAGAAAGTTTTCCAGATTCTTAGAAGCCAGCAAAAGAAAGACGACTGCTGTGCCAAACTGAGTTATGTTCAAGCAGCCTGATACAACAGTCCTAAAAACAATTTTGAAAATTGTCGCAAAAATATAATTTTTTAAATTTCTCACATAAATCCTGGTCCCACTGCTCGAAAACCCATAGCTGGATATGGTTTGCGGCAATGATTTCGATACCTAAATTTTAGGTATAAATTAGATTCTGTGGTTACATGGGTGCTAGCTAAAAGACTACTCAGGCCAACGTTCTTGTAGAATTGTCCAATTCTCCGACAATTGGATCCCAGTGTATGAGCAGACTATAGCACCGACCACAATGATGAACACACCGCCAAATAGACCTAAAGTTTAAATATATAAATAAAATTCAATCAAAAAATTAATTTTAGTGGACTTTTCTGGGTGCAGGATATTTCTTTTTCTGACCGTAAAATATTTTTTCTGGCTACAAATTAAAAAGAGCCACATAATATCCTTTTTTTAACTCATGAAACTTTTTACTACTATTTTACTTATTACTTCCACTTACTACTTTTTACTACTTTATATGACTACAAAATATTTTTATGTTCACAGATTTGAAACCTGTGATCGTGAAAAATTATTTTATTTTTATTTTCGAATATTCTGTGGCCAGAAAAGAAAATCATTTTTTTTTACGAAGCCAACCTGCTGAAGTCATAGCTGTAGGCATTGCTATCAACCCTCCTCCAGCTGTTTCTCCTGAAAAAACAATTGAATTTTTTGAAAATGCCTTTTTATATTTTGCTTACCAACAATAAATAGACAAGTGACCAGCCATCCTGAATTATGTTTTAATAAAAAAATTATTTAGAGATATTTTTTCTAGCCTCAAAATGCACGATCAGATGAAACTCAATGTCGACCCGGATTAGCCCAGAACTCAATGAAATATAAGTCACCTTCCATTTTATAAAATTATATATTAAAAAAATTCGCTTTCCATAGTTTACTTATAATTTGCAATATTTGATACTCAATATTAATATTTTTAGAGTCTCTGGGATAGACGTAACAAGTTTTAATGAATAATGTTTGCTTACCAACTCTTCAAAATTTAAGTACCCTTCAAGGATGGTTTACCTTGGCTAAAATTTCGGTCAAAAAATTTTTTTCGAAAAATGTTTTTCCACGACGTTTTTTGTCATCATGGTCAGGAATACAAATCAGCCATTAAAGCACGTTTTTTCCGAGATTGACAAATACTATACTTCCTTCAGAAAATCTTCTGGGCCTAGTCCACTGAGAAGTGTATTCAGACCAGTCCAAATAATTTGGGCCAATGCACAGGTCTGAGTCTCACTATCCAACAAGGTTACTCCTTTTTTTTTCGATCACGTGTCACTTTTAGCCGAAAAAAGGTTTTTGTGAACAAGTTAAAACCATTTGCATTGTGTTTCTAGAGACCAGAAAAAATGTTAAGTAGTAATTTTACACACCCATTCCTTCATAAATTGGATTGGAATTTCCAAGACTTGCCTTCAAAATATTCTCTTTGACGTTTTGAAAAAGCGTGCCAACACTTCATGCGTATTAGTCACTATAAACTTTCGAAAAACTTACTATAGGGACCTCTGGGATTTGTAGATTGTAGATTTCTTTTTTGACTTTTGCTCAAATTACGTTTGAAGAACTTATAATTTTGAGAATGTAAAAATGTATAGAGAACATGTATAGAGAATGTATAGACACACATAAATGCACATAAAAGCATGCATACCAGATTTTCTATATGCCATAGGCGCCGGTATTCAAAACTATATTCAAGTCCTTTTTTTACCGGTAGACCGCCAAAAATAGGTGACCCACCCATTCCTTCAACATTGCGAAACTTTCTTCCACAAGCCGTTTCTACTGTAGCTGCAGAGTTGGAAACTAAAGAGTAGCCTTCTTGTCTAAACCAAACAAAACTTGTTTTTTTATTAATTAAACAAATTAAACTTACTTTTGCATTTTATCTTTCATAGTTGTAATTTTTTTAAATTAGTGGCACAGAAAAGATTAGAAATTAGTATTGTTTCACAAAAATACAAGTACTTCGATTCGACTGATCAGAGCAAATAAGTCTAGTCACATTCAATTATTGCCCAGAGTTTGAAAAGGGATCTAAAACCAGTGAACTTTTGATCACATACTATTTGACAAAAGCAATTTTCTAAGAAACAGTTTCGCAAAATATATACAGTCGGTTGTGTGTGCTCACAACAGTCAAAAACAAACCTTCTTGATGACTGTAAACAAAGCATGGTATGCTGCTAAAAAAAAGCTCAGAAAATTTCAACGAAATTTGGCAAATAAGGGGTGAAAGGTACGGGAGTTATATTTAAGAAAAGCAAAAAATGCAAGTGTAGTTTTTGATAGAAGCGCTCTCTCTAGTAAACCTGATAGAAAAACACTCTAATTATAAGACTGGCCCGAAAAATTTTTAACCCCTCGAAAATCTAGACAATTTCAGTTCGATTTTTCGAGAATTTAAAATTTAATTAACAGAATCAGCAGATTAGCATGCTTACCCACCTTAAAGGGCCATTGCCGTCTCCGACAACGGTTGTCTTCCGCCAATTCAAATTTTTTTCTTTATCGTTGGAATTATGTACGAAATTTTCAACTAGGTTTCTAACAAAACTATACCTGAAATTAAATTCTAGGCCTTGTTTTGTTAGAAACCAAGCTACCAACCGTACAGAAGTTGAATGATTATGCGAAAAAATTTGAATCGGCGGGGGACAATTTGAAACAGGTGGCAATGGCCTTTTAAATAAATAAATACTTTTTGGAGTGGAGGGTATGCACTTGGGGTTGTAGGAATTTTGATATATATGTATACCGCTCAGTCAACTATGATATACAGGCCTCAGTCAACAGTGATATAAGCATGATTGATTAAACGCCATGCTAAGCGCAGGGCAGTGGAAACAAAAACAGAGCCGTGAATCGTTCATAACAAATTTACTTTTTTAATTGTTTTATATGAAAAGAAATCTGGTGAAAATCTGATTTTATGATATATGGGTAGAAAATAATGTTTGGCGTTAAAATTTTTAGTAAACTGGCTTTGAACATGCCCGGCGCTTCAATTGAGGTTTTAAAATCATACATACCTAGTAGACCCCCTAATCAACTATTATATACACCACTTGTCAAATATTATATACGATTTCCAGTTAAATAAGATATAAAGTCCTCAGTTCACCATCATATGCAGTCCCGCTCCCTTTTTAACTGCGATATACAGCCACCGTCAAATATACAGCCTCCCTGCATCGAATGTTCACTGGAGTTGAAATTTTCTCTGAAAACTTGAAAAGTTTTGCTGATTTTTTTTACTGCAGTTCAATCAGCAACGTATTTCAAATTTGTTGTCATTTCATTTTTTTGCAGGAATCATAGGTTTCAAACAAAAAATCGCTTGATAATGAAGCGCCTATAAAAAGTTAGAAGAAAAAACAAAGCGTCGAGAATTCTCGGGTCATATGGTATTATTATTGTGGTCTATGCCTAAGGCTTATGCCTGCAAAAAGCCGTATTGTAAGCGTAACCTCAATCCTAAGCTTAACTAAATATGCACACCCATTTTAATATAAACAGCCCTCAAAAGAAATAAATACTCTTCAATGAAGAAGGGTCTGATGCATTTGAGGTTTTCGATTTTTCAAAGAGCAAAAGCTCTTTTAAGTTCCGCTATGTGATTCTTGGTCCTGATTTTTACTGCCTACAAATTTTTTCAAGTGATAATGAATACTTTTTTCATAAAATGAAGAGAAAATTCAAGCATCGGGCGAGTTTGGGCCACCCTGTAAAACAATAAAATAGATATGTTAAAAATTCAAGACAACAGAAATTCAGCTTTTGTTAAAGTAAATAAAAATTAAAATTCCTCGCTTTAACTATAGAAAAATTAACTAAAATTGTTTGGCTTCAAAGTTCATCTTAGAGACAGCGAAAATAAGTCTAGCAATTGCGTGAAAATATCTCGAATTTCATATTTTTCGAATTGTCTTGACAAGACACTTATATAGACTACTGAAAGTTAAAAAAGATGTGATGTTTTTATGTTTTCAACAATTTTTTTTAACTAAATGAGGGGTGTAATAAATAAACTCAGAACTGCTACTTTTTCATGAAAAAAGCAGAATATATGATAAAAAAATATGAAGAAAAATTTTAGTTAAAAAACTAGTTACTGAGCTTGTCGAATGGAGTGCGCAATTATAAATTTACTGCTGAAAAATTGGAATTTTTCAGAAAAATTAAACTTTCAAAAAATATTTTGAATTATAATTTCAAATTTATAGCGCTCGACAATACTCAAATCAACATATTAACATCGAATCACTGATTTACGCTAACATATTTGCATATCGAATTGTATTTTTTGAAAATCGTGATATGCATTGAAATACATAAAAAACCACAGAAAATTGAAAAAAAAACAAAATTTAACCAATTCCATTTTTTAATATTTTGCTGAACTATCAAAAACACAGAGCAAAATTGTTAAAAGTCTGAAAGAAAAACTTATCTTTTTTAACTTCATTCTCAAGACTTTCAACAAATGGATCAAGTGTAGTATACACCCTTCACTCAAGTGTAGTATACACCCTTCAGTCAAATCAGCTTGGGGGACCAAGGCATAATTTTTAAAATTATTTTATTTAAAAAAAGTTGCCTTGGTCCCCAAGCTAATTTGACTGAAGGGTGTATACTACACTTGAGTGAAGGGTGTATAGTAAAACTTAGCCCAACAAATAATCAAAGTGACAGTATCTTAACTAAAAAAACCATCCAACCATACCACATTTTTGTAGTAATAAAAAAGAATGTTTTGCAGAGTTGGGGGACTCCCTTAACTCATGATGGAAAAACAATAAGAATGCTCACACATACACAACAACAGCAAAGAACATCTATAGTGATTCAAAATTAATGAATGAGACAATTTTTCATAAATACAATAAAGTTTTCTAGCAAAAAATTATTTTTGTGCAAGTTTTGTTCACACAAAAATTTACCAGTACTTTAGGGATGTACCTCTTGCACTTTTAGCCTGTCAGCCTCACTGACCAATTAGCACCATAGTATGAGTGCTAAAAAACTCAACCAATTCATTTTAGAGAATTAAAGAGTGACATAATCTCTCGAAGAACTCACACTCTTCAAATAACCCATTTCTTTCGTTTAAAATTTCAAATTAGCGCAAATAAACGATAAATATTGTACACGTCTTACGATCGATTTTTTTTTCAAAATGCAAAACACAACTGATTTTTCAGAGTAAAGAATTCAGTCTGACCGAACAAATGGTTTTTAAGGAAAGGGTATTTGCGGAAGCGAATCCGAAACCGAAGTTTGAACGCCGACTTGTCCTGTATGGAGACGTTTCAACTAATGGGCTTTTGGAATCATTCTTTTCATTGTTGATCTGTACTGCCTGTGTGACTAACCCGTCTGTGTGATTTGTGGCTTGAGCTTTTTTTCGGTTTGTTCAGGTTATGAAGCTATCATGCATTCTGCGAAGCTAGAAATTATGGAAGAAATTACTAGAAATTATGCTGAAGGTTTGTCAGAGCCTGATGCTACTAGTCTCAAGTGATGCTATGGCCATGGCTGCGTTGAATTCGTGTGTGGAGCAAGCTTGTACCATGTTAGAAGTCCTCGCTGATCCGGTCTGGGGGCGAAATATGCTGGAGGTCCAGGTTAGTAAGCTTTTAGAGAATTTAAATGGTACCGACGATCTGTATTTGGGGGTATTGACTAGGGTTGGCCTCCCCCGCTTTTGGGGTGTTCCAAACTTGCAAATCTATAGAAATTATCAAGTTTGATAATGGCTGAAAAATTCGATGCGATTTGCCAAACTCCTGGCTGAAAAATTTTGAAACCCATAAACTATTTTAATCACTGTTCTTTTGAAAGATTCTTTAGATTTGCAAGTGTGGAACCCATTATTTAATTCTATGTTAATTTTTATTTAAAACTCGAATGTTATCTGACGGTTAAAATTTATCTGCCAGATAATATTTTATCTGACAGTTAAAGTTTTATCTGCCATATAAAATGTTGTCTGGTAGATAAATTTTATCTGTGAGATAAAAATATTTAGAATTTTATTTGCTAGATAAATTTATCTGTTCTGCACACGAAAAAAAATGTTCTGCAAGTCTCAGAAACTATTTATAAACACTTTTGACTATTTAAAGCAAAATGAATTTCGGTATAAAAAAAGTGTAAAAAATGTTTGCCTTGATGCCCCCAAGGTGATATGATAGGCCAAGCTCAAACATGTTTTTCTTACTTCTTTAAGCTTCGAAAAGCACGTTTGAGTATTTCCTACAACACTTTGATGTAAAAAATTTTGTGCTAGAAAGACAACATGGGTAACCAAGGCATATTTTTTGGGCGTACCGCAAACATATATAGAGCCGACATTTTTATATAACACGCCCTCATTTCACTTTTGTCTGACCTAGAAAAGACCCCGTTTGAGTCTGATTTTGCATCGCGTTTTAGAACTGTGGAATGTTTCGTAGAATATGTCAAAATTTCACAGTTAACGACGAAATCTGGCTCACAAAAACGGGTATTTTCGAAAAAAAAAATCGTTGGAAATATAAAAAAATTTCAATGGAGGCGTATTATATACACAAGTTATTAATGTAGGTTAGCTAGACTTAATTCGAAAACAATACAAAAAGTGTTATCAAGAATCTTCTGGAAAAAAAGTTTTCACATCATAGTTTAGTCAATAACCATCTTTCTCCGTTCAAGTGACTGCTCTGATCTGAAAAAGACCATTTCCTAAAAAAGAGAAAGAAATAATTCATAAACACTTTTTCTAGATTAACTACTTGGTTGGTTTGAGGGAAAGTCTCTTGTTGTTGACAACCTTTTGACGCCTCCTATCCAAAGCAATTTGGAAAACAAAATGTCTGGGTGGAAAAACTGTCCTAGCCATTCATCAAACTGCTACAGTCTCATTTTGTGTAAATCAAAGTTTAGTGGGTAATACCATGAATTGAAGAGACCAGCGCCACCCAGTCATTTCCTACCTTTTTTACACACCCACACGTCAACACCTAAAAGATGATGGATGAGCCAAAAAGAAGCAACAAAGACTTTATCAAAGTGAACAGTCTCCTCTGCAATTCCTATTTACATTTTTTACACAAAATCAAATTTTTTTTGGTTCAAACGTTTAAAATTCGACAAAAAGGTTTTGAAGCATTTCAGAATTAAGTGTATAATTTGGCACAAATTTATTTATACAGTAGACGCTCGATATAACGAACACCAATATAACAAATTTTTTAGTATCAAGACGAAAGGCAGCCACCGAAATGCCCCTGGCCAAAAATCCCCGCCGAAACGCCCCCGGCCAGAACACACACGGCCGAAACACCCCCATATAGATATTCTTAGAATACAGTAAACCCTCGATTTAACGGCCCCCGATTTAATGGCCTCCTCGGTTCAACGGCCCCCTGGGCTCAGTTTGATTGGATTTGACTAAAACATAAAAAGTTATACCCCCGATTTAACGGCCCCTGGATTTAACGGCCCCCTACAGCAGGTCCGATTGCGAAAGTATGCTCTCGATTTAACGCCCCCCCCCCCCCGATTTATCGTCACTATTTGCCTGATTATTTTGTTTATTTTTACTATTTTAGACGGTGCTCTCATGACAAAACCGTCTGAACTCCGCACTTTCAGTCAAAAATCAGTCATAATCGCAGGTGCTTGATGAGATTATGAGCCATAATTACAAGTGTTTTTCAGTTTTCTGCATAAATTAGCACTTTAAACATAAATAAGCACCTTTGTGTCGATGGTTTATCATTTAAGATTTCGAGTGACAGTGAAGCTATAACCTTATAAATTGTGCAGTACTCAAAGTCATCTCAAATGCATTTTTGATTAGATTGTGATATCAACTGCAACCACTTAATTTACATAATGAACTCAACAAGGGGACAAAGGGTAATTTCAACTAAGGGATCATGACTAATTCAACGATAAAAATTAAAAAACTTGCAAAAGCAGTCAGGAATCAAAATCTTAATCTTTATTGTTTGCTAATTTCATTTGCTCTTGTTTTTCAATGCAAATTAGCTTTTGCATTAGATCTTTGTTGAGTTTTGACCTTTTTATAGTCAAACCTCGATTCAACGTCCTCCTCGGACACTTTTGGTTCAAGAAACTTGATTTAACGCCAACCACCCCCCCCCCCCCTGATTTGACGGCGCCTCGATTTAACAGCCACCAAGGCCGGTCCCTAGAAGGGCCGTTAAATCGACGGTTTACTGTAAATGAAATTGATGCTTTGCTCCGAAAACAATCCCAGTTAAATCCCCGTTAGCCATCCCAAAAGGGTATTTTCCTACCTCAAAAAGATGTAGTTAGAACATACTTTTTTTAACTGGCGCGTGAAGCGATAAGAAGCTCTGGTATGTCACTTTCAAGTAATTTTTATCTGAGATTTGTGTGTGTGCAAATCTCAACTCCAAGCAACCAAGCCATAAGCGCCAAGGCGCCGGCGCCCTCTTGGGGCTGGCGGGTGGCGAAGAGGTGGCGGCGTAGTGTAATGGTAGCACATCAGCCCCACAAACTGAAAGCTGCAGGTTCGAGTCCTCCCACCACCATTTTGCCTCTTCCTTTCTAAACTTTTCTGATAGCAGCGAGTGGATCAGCCAGAGGGAGGATGGTGAACAAAGTTCACAACGTAAAGTCTCATGATTTTCTGGGATCCACTAGGGTCTGTGTATCTGCCGGTCTAGGCCAAAACCTGGGCTGCGAGGTTTATCGCAGCAGCGGTCGCCAGTTGACCCTCGTTCGAACATCTATATTGGTGTGTTTCGGCCGGGGGTGTTTTGGCCGGCTGCGTTTTGGCGGGGGCGTTTCGGCAGCGGCGGGACATTATCACAGACGATTTTGAGCCAGCGGCATCTAGTCATATTGAAAATTAAAATTCATACACATAGAACAGAACTAAAAGAAATAGTTTTCTTAGTGAGCAATCGTCCGAAAATGCTATTTGTTTTCTGTATAAATTGATAAGACTAAACCTATACGAGTGGAATCTATACAAGTTGTGTTTTTACTGCCTTCACGCCTGTGTAGCTCATCATTAAAGCGGAAAGGACCGGCTCAGTCGTGTTCACCGTTAAATTCTGAGTCCCACTCCGTAAAAGCGATTCTCGGCCTTCGGAATGTTAGAAAGGGCACCAGAAATTTTTTATGTTCTTTTATCTACACCGTTTTTCGAATTTTCGGGGCCATTTAACCTACACCGTTTAAAAGAAATATTACAGAAAAAGTATGCACATTCCTAACCCACCTCCATTTATGGCTACGCGAATGTTTACTGTCACGTACCCCAACAAAGTCAACTATCAATCAACAATACAGTCGACTTCAGTAATACAGTTAACTCTATTATTCCTACGTATATGTAAGGGTTAACAAACCGAAGCACAACTAGAATTATGTAAAAATGGGTTCAGGTTGGTTTCCTCATCAGAAGTTAGTAAGAGACGAAAATGGGCTACGCATGACTGATTCTTATCCAAGCATTTTTTCTTATCTTATCTGACTGATAAGAAATAGATAAAAAACGCATCAGTTTTTTCTGAAACAAGTATATGGTCATTCAGAGTTAGACTATTTTGGTAATAGAATTTCGAAAAATTCGATTGCGAAAGAATTGGTTGACATATACCGCTTTTTCTCTGTTAAATCGGCGCCACTGACTATTTTTCAATGCAAAGCTGAAAAATTCAAATCAAGTATGTGCCTGTTTATTTGAAAAAATAGTGTAAGTATAGTGAAGTTTGGTAATTTGAAGTTTTAGTCAAAAGACCAAAGAGTATTTTAGTGTCTAACCTTTAGATAAGACTTCAAACCCAGCCTGTTGCCGAATAGCAAATGCTATGTATAGTCAAAAATTCACCAGGTATTCGAATCAATATAGATTCCTAAAGGTTTCTATTCGAGCCAAACCTCTTCGGAGTGTTTGATCAAATTTTGGAAAGCTGGGCCTCTGGCTCGGCGATATATCGGGATGGTGTGTGTGCTGAAGTTTTGGTGCGGTACTTTCTCTTACAGAGAGTTACTGCTTTATGAGGCGTGATATGCTAATGTAGTGATACGCTGAAGCTGGTTACTGGATCTGATTTATTTTCTAACGCGTACTTACGATAGATTGTGAGCTCTAGGCATACTACTGTTGTAAATCTGTCATGTGAATGCCCCCAAAATAACTGTGGGAAATTTATAAAATTAGGATATTAACCGCCGAAACTAGGTTGTTTGAATCGAATTCGCATCAAAAAAACCTACACTATGCAAAAATATACTCGAAATAGCTTTGTAAGAAATGAAAAAAGTTTTTGGCTTACAACACCCGAGATTCCCAGGACGTCTCCGATCCAAGTACTAGTCGAGCCCAACGTTGCTTGACATTGCCAGATCGGACGGGATGGCGTACTTTCAACGTGGTATGGTCGTAAGCGAAGGGGAAGAAGGAATATACTCTTACATATATTTTTACATCTATTTCACTGTCTATTTGGATTTTCTGCTTCTCTAAATGATTTGTTTGGAAAGAAGGCGCAGCCCCTCACTTTAGGAACTTAGCTTTTAATCAAGTCCTGTTTCTAGGCCCTCTTTTTTGGTTTAATTACCCAAATTTGAGGTACTTGAATGTTTCTGCCCAAATTGGCGGTAGAATTGCAAATTTTGGAAAGCATTGCCTTGAATGGCAGTGCATAATTTTTTTTTAAACTCCCAAAATAATCATTTGGTCATTCAGAGTTAGACTATTTTGGTAATAGAATTTCGAAAATTCGATTGCGAAAGAATTGGTTGACATATACCGCTTTTTCTCTGTTAAATCGGCGCCACTGACTATTTTTCAATGCAAAGCTGAAAAATTCAAATCAAGTATGTGCCTGTTTATTTGAAAAAATAGTGTAAGTATAGTGAAGTTTGGTAATTTGAAGTTTTAGTCAAAAGACCAAAGAGTATTTTAGTGTCTAACCTTTAGATAAGACTTCAAACCCAGCCTGTTGCCGAATAGCAAATGCTATGTATAGTCAAAAATTCACCAGGTATTCGAATCAATATAGATTCCTAAAGGTTTCTATTCGAGCCAAACCTCTTCGGAGTGTTTGATCAAATTTTGGAAAGCTGGGCCTCTGGCTCGGCGATATATCGGGATGGTGTGTGTGCTGAAGTTTTGGTGCGGTACTTTCTCTTACAGAGAGTTACTGCTTTATGAGGCGTGATATGCTAATGTAGTGATACGCTGAAGCTGGTTACTGGATCTGATTTATTTTCTAACGCGTACTTACGATAGATTGTGAGCTCTAGGCATACTACTGTTGTAAATCTGTCATGTGAATGCCCCCAAATAACTGTGGGAAATTTATAAAATTAGGATATTAACCGCCGAAACTAGGTTGTTTGAATCGAATTCGCATCAAAAAAACCTACACTATGCAAAAATATACTCGAAATAGCTTTGTAAGAAATGAAAAAAGTTTTTGGCTTACAACACCCGAGATTCCCAGGACGTCTCCGATCCAAGTACTAGTCGAGCCCAACGTTGCTTGACATTGCCAGATCGGACGGGATGGCGTACTTTCAACGTGGTATGGTCGTAAGCGAAGGGGAAGAAGGAATATACTCTTACATATATTTTTACATCTATTTCACTGTCTATTTGGATTTTCTGCTTCTCTAAATGATTTGTTTGGAAAAGAAGGCGCAGCCCTCACTTTAGGAACTTAGCTTTTAATCAAGTCCTGTTTCTAGGCCTCTTTTTTGGTTTAATTACCCAAATTTGAGGTACTTGAATGTTTCTGCCCAAATTGGCGGTAGAATTGCAAATTTTGGAAAGCATTGCCTTGAATGGCAGTGCATAATTTTTTTTTAAACTCCCAAAATAATCATTTGGTCATTCAGAGTTAGACTATTTTGGTAATAGAATTTCGAAAAATTCGATTGCGAAAGAATTGGTTGACATATACCGCTTTTTCTCTGTTAAATCGGCGCCACTGACTATTTTTCAATGCAAAGCTGAAAAATTCAAATCAAGTATGTGCCTGTTTATTTGAAAAAATAGTGTAAGTATAGTGAAGTTTGGTAATTTGAAGTTTTAGTCAAAAGACCAAAGAGTATTTTAGTGTCTAACCTTTAGATAAGACTTCAAACCCAGCCTGTTGCCGAATAGCAAATGCTATGTATAGTCAAAAATTCACCAGGTATTCGAATCAATATAGATTCCTAAAGGTTTCTATTCGAGCCAAACCTCTTCGGAGTGTTTGATCAAATTTTGGAAAGCTGGGCCTCTGGCTCGGCGATATATCGGGATGGTGTGTGTGCTGAAGTTTTGGTGCGGTACTTTCTCTTACAGAGAGTTACTGCTTTATGAGGCGTGATATGCTAATGTAGTGATACGCTGAAGCTGGTTACTGGATCTGATTTATTTTCTAACGCGTACTTACGATAGATTGTGAGCTCTAGGCATACTACTGTTGTAAATCTGTCATGTGAATGCCCCCAAATAACTGTGGGAAATTTATAAAATTAGGATATTAACCGCCGAAACTAGGTTGTTTGAATCGAATTCGCATCAAAAAAACCTACACTATGCAAAAATATACTCGAAATAGCTTTGTAAGAAATGAAAAAAGTTTTTGGCTTACAACACCCGAGATTCCCAGGACGTCTCCGATCCAAGTACTAGTCGAGCCCAACGTTGCTTGACATTGCCAGATCGGACGGGATGGCGTACTTTCAACGTGGTATGGTCGTAAGCGAAGGGGAAGAAGGAATATACTCTTACATATATTTTTACATCTATTTCACTGTCTATTTGGATTTTCTGCTTCTCTAAATGATTTGTTTGGAAAAGAAGGCGCAGCCCCTCACTTTAGGAACTTAGCTTTTAATCAAGTCCTGTTTCTAGGCCCTCTTTTTTGGTTTAATTACCCAAATTTGAGGTACTTGAATGTTTCTGCCCAAATTGGCGGTAGAATTGCAAATTTTGGAAAGCATTGCCTTGAATGGCAGTGCATAATTTTTTTTTAAACTCCCAAAATAATCATTTGGTCATTCAGAGTTAGACTATTTTGGTAATAGAATTTCGAAAAATTCGATTGCGAAAGAATTGGTTGACATATACCGCTTTTTCTCTGTTAAATCGGCGCCACTGACTATTTTTCAATGCAAAGCTGAAAAATTCAAATCAAGTATGTGCCTGTTTATTTGAAAAAATAGTGTAAGTATAGTGAAGTTTGGTAATTTGAAGTTTTAGTCAAAAGACCAAAGAGTATTTTAGTGTCTAACCTTTAGATAAGACTTCAAACCCAGCCTGTTGCCGAATAGCAAATGCTATGTATAGTCAAAAATTCACCAGGTATTCGAATCAATATAGATTCCTAAAGGTTTCTATTCGAGCCAAACCTCTTCGGAGTGTTTGATCAAATTTTGGAAAGCTGGGCCTCTGGCTCGGCGATATATCGGGATGGTGTGTGTGCTGAAGTTTTGGTGCGGTACTTTCTCTTACAGAGAGTTACTGCTTTATGAGGCGTGATATGCTAATGTAGTGATACGCTGAAGCTGGTTACTGGATCTGATTTATTTTCTAACGCGTACTTACGATAGATTGTGAGCTCTAGGCATACTACTGTTGTAAATCTGTCATGTGAATGCCCCAAAATAACTGTGGGAAATTTATAAAATTAGGATATTAACCGCCGAAACTAGGTTGTTTGAATCGAATTCGCATCAAAAAAACCTACACTATGCAAAAATATACTCGAAATAGCTTTGTAAGAAATGAAAAAAGTTTTTGGCTTACAACACCCGAGATTCCCAGGACGTCTCCGATCCAAGTACTAGTCGAGCCCAACGTTGCTTGACATTGCCAGATCGGACGGGATGGCGTACTTTCAACGTGGTATGGTCGTAAGCGAAGGGGAAGAAGGAATATACTCTTACATATATTTTTACATCTATTTCACTGTCTATTTGGATTTTCTGCTTCTCTAAATGATTTGTTTGGAAAAGAAGGCGCAGCCCCTCACTTTAGGAACTTAGCTTTTAATCAAGTCCTGTTTCTAGGCCCTCTTTTTTGGTTTAATTACCCAAATTTGAGGTACTTGAATGTTTCTGCCCAAATTGGCGGTAGAATTGCAAATTTTGGAAAGCATTGCCTTGAATGGCAGTGCATAATTTTTTTTTAAACTCCCAAAATAATCATTTGGTCATTCAGAGTTAGACTATTTTGGTAATAGAATTTCGAAAAATTCGATTGCGAAAGAATTGGTTGACATATACCGCTTTTTCTCTGTTAAATCGGCGCCACTGACTATTTTTCAATGCAAAGCTGAAAAATTCAAATCAAGTATGTGCCTGTTTATTTGAAAAAATAGTGTAAGTATAGTGAAGTTTGGTAATTTGAAGTTTTAGTCAAAAGACCAAAGAGTATTTTAGTGTCTAACCTTTAGATAAGACTTCAAACCCAGCCTGTTGCCGAATAGCAAATGCTATGTATAGTCAAAAATTCACCAGGTATTCGAATCAATATAGATTCCTAAAGGTTTCTATTCGAGCCAAACCTCTTCGGAGTGTTTGATCAAATTTTGGAAAGCTGGGCCTCTGGCTCGGCGATATATCGGGATGGTGTGTGTGCTGAAGTTTTGGTGCGGTACTTTCTCTTACAGAGAGTTACTGCTTTATGAGGCGTGATATGCTAATGTAGTGATACGCTGAAGCTGGTTACTGGATCTGATTTATTTTCTAACGCGTACTTACGATAGATTGTGAGCTCTAGGCATACTACTGTTGTAAATCTGTCATGTGAATGCCCCCAAAATAACTGTGGGAAATTTATAAAATTAGGATATTAACCGCCGAAACTAGGTTGTTTGAATCGAATTCGCATCAAAAAAACCTACACTATGCAAAAATATACTCGAAATAGCTTTGTAAGAAATGAAAAAAGTTTTTGGCTTACAACACCCGAGATTCCCAGGACGTCTCCGATCCAAGTACTAGTCGAGCCCAACGTTGCTTGACATTGCCAGATCGGACGGGATGGCGTACTTTCAACGTGGTATGGTCGTAAGCGAAGGGGAAGAAGGAATATACTCTTACATATATTTTTACATCTATTTCACTGTCTATTTGGATTTTCTGCTTCTCTAAATGATTTGTTTGGAAAAGAAGGCGCAGCCCCTCACTTTAGGAACTTAGCTTTTAATCAAGTCCTGTTTCTAGGCCCTCTTTTTTGGTTTAATTACCCAAATTTGAGGTACTTGAATGTTTCTGCCCAAATTGGCGGTAGAATTGCAAATTTTGGAAAGCATTGCCTTGAATGGCAGTGCATAATTTTTTTTTAAACTCCCAAATAATCATTTGGTCATTCAGAGTTAGACTATTTTGGTAATAGAATTTCGAAAAATTCGATTGCGAAAGAATTGGTTGACATATACCGCTTTTTCTCTGTTAAATCGGCGCCACTGACTATTTTTCAATGCAAAGCTGAAAAATTCAAATCAAGTATGTGCCTGTTTATTTGAAAAAATAGTGTAAGTATAGTGAAGTTTGGTAATTTGAAGTTTTAGTCAAAAGACCAAAGAGTATTTTAGTGTCTAACCTTTAGATAAGACTTCAAACCCAGCCTGTTGCCGAATAGCAAATGCTATGTATAGTCAAAAATTCACCAGGTATTCGAATCAATATAGATTCCTAAAGGTTTCTATTCGAGCCAAACCTCTTCGGAGTGTTTGATCAAATTTTGGAAAGCTGGGCCTCTGGCTCGGCGATATATCGGGATGGTGTGTGTGCTGAAGTTTTGGTGCGGTACTTTCTCTTACAGAGAGTTACTGCTTTATGAGGCGTGATATGCTAATGTAGTGATACGCTGAAGCTGGTTACTGGATCTGATTTATTTTCTAACGCGTACTTACGATAGATTGTGAGCTCTAGGCATACTACTGTTGTAAATCTGTCATGTGAATGCCCCCAAAATAACTGTGGGAAATTTATAAAATTAGGATATTAACCGCCGAAACTAGGTTGTTTGAATCGAATTCGCATCAAAAAAACCTACACTATGCAAAAATATACTCGAAATAGCTTTGTAAGAAATGAAAAAAGTTTTTGGCTTACAACACCCGAGATTCCCAGGACGTCTCCGATCCAAGTACTAGTCGAGCCCAACGTTGCTTGACATTGCCAGATCGGACGGGATGGCGTACTTTCAACGTGGTATGGTCGTAAGCGAAGGGGAAGAAGGAATATACTCTTACATATATTTTTACATCTATTTCACTGTCTATTTGGATTTTCTGCTTCTCTAAATGATTTGTTTGGAAAAGAAGGCGCAGCCCCTCACTTTAGGAACTTAGCTTTTAATCAAGTCCTGTTTCTAGGCCCTCTTTTTTGGTTTAATTACCCAAATTTGAGGTACTTGAATGTTTCTGCCCAAATTGGCGGTAGAATTGCAAATTTTGGAAAGCATTGCCTTGAATGGCAGTGCATAATTTTTTTTTAAACTCCCAAAATAATCATTTGGTCATTCAGAGTTAGACTATTTTGGTAATAGAATTTCGAAAAATTCGATTGCGAAAGAATTGGTTGACATATACCGCTTTTTCTCTGTTAAATCGGCGCCACTGACTATTTTTCAATGCAAAGCTGAAAAATTCAAATCAAGTATGTGCCTGTTTATTTGAAAAAATAGTGTAAGTATAGTGAAGTTTGGTAATTTGAAGTTTTAGTCAAAAGACCAAAGAGTATTTTAGTGTCTAACCTTTAGATAAGACTTCAAACCCAGCCTGTTGCCGAATAGCAAATGCTATGTATAGTCAAAAATTCACCAGGTATTCGAATCAATATAGATTCCTAAAGGTTTCTATTCGAGCCAAACCTCTTCGGAGTGTTTGATCAAATTTTGGAAAGCTGGGCCTCTGGCTCGGCGATATATCGGGATGGTGTGTGTGCTGAAGTTTTGGTGCGGTACTTTCTCTTACAGAGAGTTACTGCTTTATGAGGCGTGATATGCTAATGTAGTGATACGCTGAAGCTGGTTACTGGATCTGATTTATTTTCTAACGCGTACTTACGATAGATTGTGAGCTCTAGGCATACTACTGTTGTAAATCTGTCATGTGAATGCCCCAAAATAACTGTGGGAAATTTATAAAATTAGGATATTAACCGCCGAAACTAGGTTGTTTGAATCGAATTCGCATCAAAAAAACCTACACTATGCAAAAATATACTCGAAATAGCTTTGTAAGAAATGAAAAAAGTTTTTGGCTTACAACACCCGAGATTCCCAGGACGTCTCCGATCCAAGTACTAGTCGAGCCCAACGTTGCTTGACATTGCCAGATCGGACGGGATGGCGTACTTTCAACGTGGTATGGTCGTAAGCGAAGGGGAAGAAGGAATATACTCTTACATATATTTTTACATCTATTTCACTGTCTATTTGGATTTTCTGCTTCTCTAAATGATTTGTTTGGAAAAGAAGGCGCAGCCCCTCACTTTAGGAACTTAGCTTTTAATCAAGTCCTGTTTCTAGGCCCTCTTTTTTGGTTTAATTACCCAAATTTGAGGTACTTGAATGTTTCTGCCCAAATTGGCGGTAGAATTGCAAATTTTGGAAAGCATTGCCTTGAATGGCAGTGCATAATTTTTTTTAAACTCCCAAAATAATCATTTGGTCATTCAGAGTTAGACTATTTTGGTAATAGAATTTCGAAAAATTCGATTGCGAAAGAATTGGTTGACATATACCGCTTTTTCTCTGTTAAATCGGCGCCACTGACTATTTTTCAATGCAAAGCTGAAAAATTCAAATCAAGTATGTGCCTGTTTATTTGAAAAAATAGTGTAAGTATAGTGAAGTTTGGTAATTTGAAGTTTTAGTCAAAAGACCAAAGAGTATTTTAGTGTCTAACCTTTAGATAAGACTTCAAACCCAGCCTGTTGCCGAATAGCAAATGCTATGTATAGTCAAAAATTCACCAGGTATTCGAATCAATATAGATTCCTAAAGGTTTCTATTCGAGCCAAACCTCTTCGGAGTGTTTGATCAAATTTTGGAAAGCTGGGCCTCTGGCTCGGCGATATATCGGGATGGTGTGTGTGCTGAAGTTTTGGTGCGGTACTTTCTCTTACAGAGAGTTACTGCTTTATGAGGCGTGATATGCTAATGTAGTGATACGCTGAAGCTGGTTACTGGATCTGATTTATTTTCTAACGCGTACTTACGATAGATTGTGAGCTCTAGGCATACTACTGTTGTAAATCTGTCATGTGAATGCCCCAAAATAACTGTGGGAAATTTATAAAATTAGGATATTAACCGCCGAAACTAGGTTGTTTGAATCGAATTCGCATCAAAAAAACCTACACTATGCAAAAATATACTCGAAATAGCTTTGTAAGAAATGAAAAAAGTTTTTGGCTTACAACACCCGAGATTCCCAGGACGTCTCCGATCCAAGTACTAGTCGAGCCCAACGTTGCTTGACATTGCCAGATCGGACGGGATGGCGTACTTTAAACGTGGTATGGTCGTAAGCGAAGGGGAAGAAGGAATATACTCTTACATATATTTTTACATCTATTTCACTGTCTATTTGGATTTTCTGCTTCTCTAAATGATTTGTTTGGAAAAGAAGGCGCAGCCCCTCACTTTAGGAACTTAGCTTTTAATCAAGTCCTGTTTCTAGGCCTCTTTTTTGGTTTAATTACCCAAATTTGAGGTACTTGAATGTTTCTGCCCAAATTGGCGGTAGAATTGCAAATTTTGGAAAGCATTGCCTTGAATGGCAGTGCATAATTTTTTTTAAACTCCCAAAATAATCATTTGGTCATTCAGAGTTAGACTATTTTGGTAATAGAATTTCGAAAAATTCGATTGCGAAAGAATTGGTTGACATATACCGCTTTTTCTCTGTTAAATCGGCGCCACTGACTATTTTTCAATGCAAAGCTGAAAAATTCAAATCAAGTATGTGCCTGTTTATTTGAAAAAATAGTGTAAGTATAGTGAAGTTTGGTAATTTGAAGTTTTAGTCAAAAGACCAAAGAGTATTTTAGTGTCTAACCTTTAGATAAGACTTCAAACCCAGCCTGTTGCCGAATAGCAAATGCTATGTATAGTCAAAAATTCACCAGGTATTCGAATCAATATAGATTCCTAAAGGTTTCTATTCGAGCCAAACCTCTTCGGAGTGTTTGATCAAATTTTGGAAAGCTGGGCCTCTGGCTCGGCGATATATCGGGATGGTGTGTGTGCTGAAGTTTTGGTGCGGTACTTTCTCTTACAGAGAGTTACTGCTTTATGAGGCGTGATATGCTAATGTAGTGATACGCTGAAGCTGGTTACTGGATCTGATTTATTTTCTAACGCGTACTTACGATAGATTGTGAGCTCTAGGCATACCGTATATTCTCGATTAGAAGGCCCCTCTCTAATAGAAGGCCCTCTCTAATAGAAGGCCCCCTTGAGGACCTATATATCAGCATAGAAAAAGAAATTCGCAAATCTGTTTTTCGCGTTTTCTTAGTTAGCACGAGCTCACCTGATTCCACTTTTAAAATTTTAGTTGAGCACCCAAAATCTCAAAATCGAAATATTTTTTCCGACTTTTTAGGGTTGAAAAATAGAAGGCCCGGGCTTCTAATAGAGAATATACGGTACTACTGTTGTAAATCTGTCATGTGAATGCCCCCAAAATAACTGTGGGAAATTTATAAAATTAGGATATTAACCGCCGAAACTAGGTTGTTTGAATCGAATTCGCATCAAAAAAACCTACACTATGCAAAAATATACTCGAAATAGCTTTGTAAGAAATGAAAAAAGTTTTTGGCTTACAACACCCGAGATTCCCAGGACGTCTCCGATCCAAGTACTAGTCGAGCCCAACGTTGCTTGACATTGCCAGATCGGACGGGATGGCGTACTTTCAACGTGGTATGGTCGTAAGCGAAGGGGAAGAAGGAATATACTCTTACATATATTTTTACATCTATTTCACTGTCTATTTGGATTTTCTGCTTCTCTAAATGATTTGTTTGGAAAAGAAGGCGCAGCCCCTCACTTTAGGAACTTAGCTTTTAATCAAGTCCTGTTTCTAGGCCTCTTTTTTGGTTTAATTACCCAAATTTGAGGTACTTGAATGTTTCTGCCCAAATTGGCGGTAGAATTGCAAATTTTGGAAAGCATTGCCTTGAATGGCAGTGCATAATTTTTTTTTAAACTCCCAAAATAATCATTTGGTCATTCAGAGTTAGACTATTTTGGTAATAGAATTTCGAAAAATTCGATTGCGAAAGAATTGGTTGACATATACCGCTTTTTCTCTGTTAAATCGGCGCCACTGACTATTTTTCAATGCAAAGCTGAAAAATTCAAATCAAGTATGTGCCTGTTTATTTGAAAAAATAGTGTAAGTATAGTGAAGTTTGGTAATTTGAAGTTTTAGTCAAAAGACCAAAGAGTATTTTAGTGTCTAACCTTTAGATAAGACTTCAAACCCAGCCTGTTGCCGAATAGCAAATGCTATGTATAGTCAAAAATTCACCAGGTATTCGAATCAATATAGATTCCTAAAGGTTTCTATTCGAGCCAAACCTCTTCGGAGTGTTTGATCAAATTTTGGAAAGCTGGGCCTCTGGCTCGGCGATATATCGGGATGGTGTGTGTGCTGAAGTTTTGGTGCGGTACTTTCTCTTACAGAGAGTTACTGCTTTATGAGGCGTGATATGCTAATGTAGTGATACGCTGAAGCTGGTTACTGGATCTGATTTATTTTCTAACGCGTACTTACGATAGATTGTGAGCTCTAGGCATACTACTGTTGTAAATCTGTCATGTGAATGCCCCAAAATAACTGTGGGAAATTTATAAAATTAGGATATTAACCGCCGAAACTAGGTTGTTTGAATCGAATTCGCATCAAAAAACCTACACTATGCAAAAATATACTCGAAATAGCTTTGTAAGAAATGAAAAAAGTTTTTGGCTTACAACACCCGAGATTCCCAGGACGTCTCCGATCCAAGTACTAGTCGAGCCCAACGTTGCTTGACATTGCCAGATCGGACGGGATGGCGTACTTTCAACGTGGTATGGTCGTAAGCGAAGGGGAAGAAGGAATATACTCTTACATATATTTTTACATCTATTTCACTGTCTATTTGGATTTTCTGCTTCTCTAAATGATTTGTTTGGAAAAGAAGGCGCAGCCCCTCACTTTAGGAACTTAGCTTTTAATCAAGTCCTGTTTCTAGGCCCTCTTTTTTCGTTTAATTACCCAAATTTGAGGTACTTGAATGTTTCTGCCCAAATTGGCGGTAGAATTGCAAATTTTGGAAAGCATTGCCTTGAATGGCAGTGCATAATTTTTTTTTAAACTCCCAAAATAATCATTTGGTCATTCAGAGTTAGACTATTTTGGTAATAGAATTTCGAAAAATTCGATTGCGAAAGAATTGGTTGACATATACCGCTTTTTCTCTGTTAAATCGGCGCCACTGACTATTTTTCAATGCAAAGCTGAAAAATTCAAATCAAGTATGTGCCTGTTATTTGAAAAATAGTGTAAATAGTGTTGCAAAGACGCAAATCTATAAACTCGAGCAATGCGACCCACCGATCACTGCTTAAAAGCACACCACCTATGTCTAAATTCAAATGTTTTCATTCAAATATTGTCATGTGGATTTTATTATGTAAACTTTTGTGTTCTATTTTTATAGGTCTCATCTTTTCACAACGTTTTGAAAGAATTTACGCCATTTTCCTGATGTTTACTGGCCGACTGGAAATTCATTTAGATAAATTACAAGTTTCCTTTCGAAAATGTGGTTCATCCTTGCCTGTTTCGATTGTCTCCACACCCCCACCTTTCAGTGCTGCTGCCAATGATTAAAAGCTGTTTAACCAGAGCAGTCAGGAAACAACAAGCCAGCCAACTGTTCTCTCTTCCAATCACCACTGGAATGTGGGGGTTTGAAGAGAGACAGGCAGAAGCAATTTCGCCAAAGAATTGCTTGGACTTAAAGTGATCACCATCTTTCGGGAGCCTTCTTTTTGCCTATTGATTTGTTAGGACGAGCTCAGTTTGGTTGTTATTCCAAGAGCTTAAGACTAAATTGTGTTGCTAAGATAGCTTAACAAATTCAATTATAAATACGAGTTATTGTGCGAGTGTATGTATTCTTAATTAAGTTAATCAATTTGTGTACAGTCTACCATTGATGATCGGACCTGAGCAAGGACGAATACAGGGCGATAAGCATGTTTTAATCACCGTGTCAAATATAGACATTTATCCACACTGACATCAAAACATCTTGGCAGATAATTATTTATAATGTCCGCTAATTTGTGATAAATCCGGTCATTTTTCACATTGAAATTATTGCTGCAATTATTATAAATGAAATCTAAATATTGGTCTTTAAGAAACATTCTGGAACCCATTAAAAATAAAACTCGCAAAGTGCATGATCAGACAACGGTATTTCTGTCGGATTCAATTCGCAATGAATATTAATTCTGGAACTCATTACAAAATTTCTCTTAATTTTTCCTATTCATAAATTAGAAGCTCATCAACTTGTCTAACAACAACATTAATAGTGCAATACTGAAAAGTGCAAATGCAAAGGAAAAAGCTTTGACACATAAAATCGTTCACAATTCTCGAAAGTGATCTTCAAGCCTTTTGAATCATGTGATTTTTCTTCATTGAATCTGCTAATGAATTGCTTTTTCACATTTGTTAGATCAGATACCCATGTTGTGAAAAACTGTTGGTTGGGGTTACAGACCTTGCACAGAAAATATAGGTGGTCCGCCATAACGCAAATTAAGCGGCTTAGTATTGGAGGGTAGTTCCTGCTACTTTCAAAATGTTGTTAAATTTTCATATAGCTGTTTCTAATCACACTTTTCTGTGCATCAGTTGCCTTTTCACGGCAATTTGGTTGTTAACGAAAAATAGTGGTATTTATACAGTTGCGGGCCACATTTCGTTTCCTTGAAAAATAACCGAATTCAAGTCCTAAACTACTTATTTTTTCTCATTACGATAAAAAAAACATTTATATGATTTTTCTGATATAAAAATTAAACTTTTCTTAGATAATTTAGACTTCATTTCCTCATATGTAGATGATATGGTGCAGGATCAAAATACCCAAAGACAAAATACCCAAAGTTCAAAATACCCAATGGTGAAAATACGAACGGTCAAAATACCCAAAGACAAAATACCCAATATACCTAAGAGTTGTCTTTTGGTGGACTTTTGACGTCTTATTAATGTTATATTGGCATATGGTGCATGTTATTTGCTGTGTATATTATGATAATAACATAAAGCGCACATTATCTGCATAATATGCATATTGGGTATTTTTTTCTTTGGGTATTTTGACCATTGGGTATTTTGATCTTTGAATATTTTGTACTTCGGTTGCTTTGTACTTTGGGTGTTTTATACTTTGGGATTTTGTAATTGGGTATTTTTTCTTTGGGTATTTTGACCATTGGGCATTTTGATCTTTGAATATTTGTACTTCGGTTGCTTTGTACTTTGGGTGTTTTATACTTTGGGATTTTGTAATTGGGTATTTTTTCTTTGGGTATTTCGATCATGCACCAGATGATATTTTTGAGAAAATTGTGATCAAATTTTAATTTAATTTAAATTTAAGTGATAGATCTCGAATTTTTCACTTTCTATGGTCTGTTTTAAGCTTAGGCAAGGACGAAGTCGAACATGTTTTTATATTTTGAAACATCAAAAAACTTGTTTGGGTGTCTTAATAAACGCTGGCCTGCGTTTGCCTATGCTTAAATATGATAAATCATTGAAAATGATTCTGATTTACAGTCAACCCCTGCTATAGTGACACCTCGCTATAGAAACACCCTCGCTTTAGTGACAGCTTGCGGACGATTGGTTGGTTTCTACTAAAAAGCTAGATGAGGGTAAAAAGGGCTAAAAATCCTGACGGATGGGGGGGGGGGATAAAAAGACAAAAAAGCTAAATAAGGCAAGTGATACCCCGCTATAGTGACACACCAAGGCTAGTACCGAGGGTGTCACTACAGCGAGGTTGACTGTATCTCAAAAAATTCATGTGACTTTAACAAGTTAAAGTCAAATTTTTTCGAGAGAAGTTATATTTTTCAGATTAAAAACTAATTACAAATGTTTCTTTGATCGTGTTAAGCATAAAAGGTGTTAATGAAGTGATTTTTGATCATATTCGAAATTATTACTATGAGTTTATAATTGTATAATTGCCTTAGCTTTAAGTTTTTCATAGGGTTGTACAATTCTCCGAAATTTCGGAGATTAATCCGAAATTCTTCGGAATTTCCAGTTTTTCCTTATTAAATCCTCCATATACTCGAGAGAATTCTCCGGAGAATTCTCTGATTTTTATTTTTTCGGAGAATTATACAACCTTAGTTTTTCATGGCTTCTGCTATAGTCTAAATTAAACTTATAAAAATGTTTGCAGACAGTCTAATTTTGTTGTTATAACTAGAATCTGCAAACCAGCAATCAGATATATTCTGTTTTCTAACAAAAAATTATGCCTAAATTTTACAATCTCAGAATTATTGTGATCTATTGATCTCTTGATTTTCACTGCTTTTTTACAAACCGAATTATCAAATATATCTATATGAAAACAATTTAGTCAAAATGAGTGGTCGAAATTCTTTGGAAAGGGATGATGCCACCCGGTTTCCTGGTTATGGTGATCGTGTGGGCTCTGGAGTTGTGCTCGCTCCAACTAGGTGGACGGGAGGAGAGGTGTGTGTCTATTGCCGCTAACTTTAAAAAATTTAACTAATTTATTAACACTTTTCAGCTAGTCACTGACCCCACATATGTTTCTAAAGCGCTCAAGCCGAAGCGCATGTTCTACTCGCCGATTGGTGATGTAAGTTTACACAAATTTGTGGAAAAGTGTGATAATATCGGTGGACACAAACGCACAAAAAGGTCATTCAGGCTTTTTAACAACTGCAGCGTAGCCAAAAACATTAGGGACAGTCACTTTCCAAGTTACTAATTTATCGGATCGCCAAGAAAGACCCGAATCAACAGAGGGAAACAAATGGGGTGGGTATTTATGATTTGCGAAAAATGCATCATTTATCGGTTAAGCCACACATGTGGATGTGCACCCGAAGGGCTCCAAAATATTTTATTGACAGACACCACTATAGTCTTTCTATTGCGTTTTAAAATTGAATAAAAAGACTTAGAATCGAATTTTATTTTAAAACCATAACAAAGTGTCTGATTTAGTTTTGATTAGGGTTGACGGGTACCCGAAATTTCAGGGTACCCGAACCGAGGAACTGAACCGGAACCGAAATTTTTGGGTAGCCGAGCCGATACCTGAATTTTTCGGGCAGCCAAAACGAACCGTTACCCGAAACTTTCGGGTACCCGGACCGATACCCGAAAACCGAAAAAAAACCGGCTTTTGGTTCCAATTAACCGAAAAGGGGTACTGGAACCGCCAACCCTAGTTTTGATAATATTTCTAGAACCCAGCAGATATTCTCGGCCACTTTAGGATATAAAAGAACTGCTTGACCTAAGCGTGTACCTCTTAAGTCATCTCCAAACTCCCCTGATAACAGAATGTCGCATGGTCTTATCAGTGTCCAACCCAATTTCAACCAAACTTTTTTCAGGAGTAGTAGCTGCTGACGGGATCGAAATGAAGAGAGGTCCAGTAGACCTGACTCCTCGAGTTACCGTTATCCAACAAAGAGTTGTGGAAAAGGGGCTCCTTCTCAGGCTGGTCACAAAATTACCGAAAAAACATGGACTTCAGGTATCTCTTTCAAACTTAGACATTTCAAAAACTATAGCTTCCCAAAATTTTCACATTTGTAGGAGGTGGTGGTAGTGAGTCCGGCTACACCAACGAATACGGTGGAACAGGTGGAGGTAATGACGGCACTGGTCGCAACAGCAGGAACACCAATTTGCAGTCACCATTCGGCGCATTGTCTGACCCATTGGGTCTAGGCAACACTGGATTGGGTGGTCCTCCTGCTACCCATCATCCTCCACCAGCTGCTGCACAACCAACCAGCGCTCCACTGAACTTCAGTGGTTTGAACTCGGCAGGACCGAGTGTGGGAGGAGGCAAGCCATTGGGTGATTCAAATGGTCGAGCTCCATATGCAGGCAGTGTCAGCAGTCTAGGCTCTAGCAAACCCAATTTGTATGAGGGTGGGTTCTAGTTTTTATAATTGATTTATTTTTGAGTGTGTTTTGTAATGAGTTTCAGACCGAATCAAGTCACCACAAAATGGTCAGCGAGACAGCAGCTATGCTCCCAGTCAACATGATTATCCGGCATCTGGAAGAAGCAGTGGTGAGTTGATTGGAGAATGAATAGACTTGTCTGTTATGACAGAATTCAAAATAATCTCGAGCCTTTTTCAAAGGAGGACAAACTTTAGGGGGATTATTTTGACTAAAAAATTGAATTTCGCAAGCTCAAGTTAATTTAATTTTGTTTTGGATGCGTTAATTTTTTACACTTACCTATATAGCCGACAACAAACACATCAGACCAAAATTTCAAAAAAAAAAATCCGAAAAATTGCCCTGGTCCGATTTAGGGTCATCCTTTTGGTTTTCGGAACTGTTTCAGAACTCATATTTTTATCGGTACTTCAGTGGACATGAGTATATACAAGTTTATACTCAAAATAACGCTAGAAAGTACGGCATCATTTCGAGTATAGGCTTGTATATTACTATATCTGTAAAATTCGCGAAATAAACGAAATTTTCAAAAGCCCGAACTTTTTTTAGACTTTTTGTATTTTTCGCATATTTTACAAAAATTGTAATATACAAGCTTATAGTCAAAATGTAGGCGTACTTTTTAGCGTCATTTTGAGTATAAACTTGTATATACTCATGTCCACTGGGCCGGTACCATAAGATGAGGGTGAGGGTAGATTTACGCTCAACTGAGGGTAAACCTACTCCCTACCCTTACCATAAGAGTTACCCTTAAGGTTGTATAATTCTCCGAAAAAATAAAAATCGGAGAATTCTCCGAGAATTCTCTCGCGTATATGGAGAATTTAGTAAGGAAAAACTGGAAATTCCGGAGAATTTCGGAAAATTCTCCGTAGAATTCTCCGAAATTCCGGAGAATTGTACAACCCTAGTTACCCTCAACTTGAGGGTAGGTTTACCCGGGTAAGTTTAGCCTGGGCTAAGGATCAATATTTACCCTTACCACAAGAATCAGGTAAGAGGTATATTCACTCTTAGCTTAGGGTAAAATAACGACCCCCAATTTTACCCAATTCTCGTAGACACATTTTTGACCAACGATCATGTAAACATCGATAGTTTTTAGGGTTTTCGGGGTCGCTGATCACGAATTCAACGTTATTTTTCCCAGTTTAAATAAATTGTGTTAAATTGCTAAATTCAAATTGTGTTCGGAAAACCACTTTCGGCGCTAACATTACTTTGGATTTTACAACGTTCATTCCCAGGGTTTTACATTGAATTATTTTACTGCTCAAAAGTATTTTAAACACAATTGTTAACAGCCGCTAAATGGTGGAATAATAAAAATTAAGCATGAACCGCATGGTTATGGTTAAATAACCAGAAAATGATCTTATTCTACAATACTGCAAGTTTTAATGGCGTGAATAGGGCCATGAGAATTCACGCCCGATTTTACATCTCAACCCAAGTTCAGACTAGAATTGGCAAGTAAATTCACACGCGAAAATTCAGGCGTGAATTCTCATAACGCCATTCACGCCTGAATTTGCTCGTGTGAATTTACTTGCCAATTTTAGTCTGAACTTGGGTTCAGGTGTGAAATCAGGCGTGACATGGCACTATTCACGCCTGAATATCTGGCATGTAATTCTACTTGCTAATTCTTCATTTGCCAATATTCGTTGTATGACACATTCTAAACAAAGCTAATACACAGCTGGTTTAAATTACCCTTACCATAAGAACCGGGTAACGGGTAACTTTACCCCCAGCTGAGGGTAAAAGTGAGGGAAACGGGTAAATTTTTTATGGTAAGGGTTTACCCTCAGCTGAGGGGTAATTTACTCGGGTAGTTTTACTCGGGTAGTTTTACCGGGGTAAGTTAACCCTCATCTTATGGTACGGTCACTGGAGTACCGATAAAATGTGAGTTCCATTTTCTAGTCAAAACACCCCCTAAAGTTTGTACTTCACTAATTTTAGTAGAAAAAACAATCAAAAAATTTAGAAATAGAAGGATTGGAAAAAGGCTAAAATTCATTTGCGCCCTCAAATGCTTATTTACGCCCTCAAATCAATTATTTACGCCCTCAAATCAATTATTTACGCCCTCAAATCAATTATTTACGCCCTCAAATTTGAAATTGATCAAAATGCTTATTTACGCCCTCAAATTACTCATTTACGCCCTCAAATTTATTATTTACGCCCTCAAATCGATCAAATTGGTGGGAATTCCCTATTTTAGATGGCAATATTTTCAGAACTCGAATGTCTGACTGTGTTTAGACTTTCCAAACCGGTATCTTCAGTCTCCCTGAGCCATTCTGTAGGAGAACGCATGAGGAGCTCACTCGAGCGACACTGAGAGCCGCAAAAAATTTGCACTATATCGAGGTTCGTACTAAATCGGGGTTCCACTTTCGATACTTTCAAAGACTTTGACCAAGTCCATCGAACTCGAGGTCGCACTAAATCGGGGATTGACTGTACCAGAGAGAGAGAGGTAAGTTTTCTCAGGCGGAGGTGCACTGGTGATGGTACCTAGGTGAAGTACCTATGTGGCTACCAAGTGGTCGTCCACTTGGATCAAAAATTTTTTTAACGTTTTTCATGTTCCGAAACCTGTTTTCTGGATTTATTCGGGCATGCTGAAGATGGTTTGATAATAGTAAAATAAGGTCTTCTCGGATATTTTCTGAGTATTGTGAAATAATGATTTTATTAAAACTCGATTTTACCAGAACTCAAAAATACTTTACAAAACGGCATTTAACCACTATCAAACCATCTTCAGCATGCCCGAATTAGTCCAGAAAACAGGTTTTGGAACATGAAAAATGTAAAAATTTTTATGATATAAGTCGACGATCGGCTGGTTTCGCTGGTTGAGACTAGAGTAGTTTAATTTACCGGTAAATTAAAATTTGGTTAATTAACCGGTTAATTAACCGGTTAATTAACGTTAATTAACCAAAAACCGGTAAATTATAAATTAACCAAAAAGACATGGTTTGAATTGCCGCATAATGATTAACCGTTAAAAAAACAATATCGTTAAACAGTTTAATCTAAACATTAAAATATTTTTTGTTATTGATCGCAGTCATAATATCACTGTCATATTCACTTTTAATAGCCTGCTACTGTTCGTGTTTGTTTTGAAGCTAATTGTGTTGTTTTAGTTCGAAATGGTCAAGCCTCTAAGCTGGTGTTGGTCGTACTTCAATCGTGCAGAAGAGAGCGATGCAAAAGGAAAAAAGATTATCGTCGGCTACTGCAAATTCTGCAACGACCGCTATGTTACAAATGTTGGAAGAATGGAGAAACATCTGACGGTGCTTTACAACTATCTACTTATGCTCTCTTTGGGCTTATAATTTTAATTCGCTTAGGACTGCAAGAAGGTTGGCGCTGATGCGAGGAAGCATATCGATCGACTGCTAAACAACCCTATTCGTCGAAGCCGGAGCTTGTCGCCAACATCGAAGAAGCAGAAGCTGTCATTTTCTACAGAAGAGCTGCGACCGAGTACACCAGGGATCAAGAGCTTCTTTGACAGCGTCAGCAACGAAGATCAAAGTGAAGCGGACATACTTCTCACAAGGGTTGGTGTTTGGCAAAACAGCTGTGGCTCACTTACTGGATCTGCTGGAGCCATCGGACAGAGGACAGTCGTTGACCAATGAAGAGAAGCAGTCGGCAATCGAACTCTTGGCCAAGAAGTGCCTCAAGAAACCAGTGTTTGCGGGAAGAGAAGGACAGGTATGATTTAAAATCATGTGTGTTAATATGTTGATAGCCATGATTTCAGGCCATGACGGAATGGGCGCAGTGGATTGCCGGAACTGGAGTCTTCGCAGCCGACACACGAAGTTACGCTTGGGAAGCCATCAACACGATGCATGCGCTAACTTGGTGGAAAGGCTGGTTCTCCGACACGTTGCTGTGCAAAGTAGTCGAAATACTTCACAATGTGCCTATATCTGCTGCTCCCACTGAACGGAATTGGTCACTCAGAGGCGGAATCCACACAAAGCTTCGAAATCGGTTAGTGTCTTTATACTTCTTTCTGATAATCACGATGAGATTATTATTAGAATTATTTAGGATGAACGTCGGCACTGTTAACCAAGTCGTATTCATAAAGCAAAATCTCCAGCTAGAATACAAGGATCTCTTCAAAAATGGGCACTTATTTACTTGGGGGGGCGCATTTTTTACTAATTTGTAAATCATGTTTAAACGACTCCTAAGTAACTTTTATGTGCTTTAAACGATAAGAAAGTCATTTTCTGACACTTTTCCACACAAAAATCGTTTTTTTGAAAAAAAATTTTTTTGACTAAAATTTGACTTTTTGCCTTGGTCCCCAAGGAAATCCAACCTGAAAGGGTACCTGGATACCACAAAAAGATGGAATTTGAACATAGTTTTGTTGACTGGGGCCTACCGCATAAAGAAACTCTGGTATGCATACATTTTTATGCATCCAGAGTCACTTTCGAGTGATTTGCGTTTAAGGTATGTGGGTGTGCGCATCTCAACCCCAAGCAACCAAGCCCCCTGCGCCCCCGAAGGGGGCGCAGGGGCTTGGTTGGTTAGAGATGCGCGCGCGCACTTACCTTAGACATAATTCCGAGCAAGACTCTTGATCAAAAATGCATTAAGCGACTCTTTTTGCCCAGCTCCAGTGACCAAAACGCGGTAGAATCCCTTAATACAAGGTGTTTTGCCTTGGTCCCCCAAGGCAATAAGTCTTATTTTGGCCAAAGAATTTTTTTTCAAAAAATCTATTTTTACGTGGAAAAGTGTCAGAAAACAACTTTTTAATCGTTTTAAGCATATAAAAATTACTTAGAAGTCGTTTAAACATGATTTACAAATGTGCAAAAAATGCGCCCCCCCAAGTACATAAGTTCCCAAAAATGTGCACGAGTGGACGGCGGAGCCAGATGATGCGGAAGAAGAAGAATTAGATGCCGAAGAAAATAGAAATTATGCTGATGAATTGTTTATGGACGATGTTTATTGATTTGTTTCGAATCGGCTGGTGTCAATAAAGTTGTCGTTGATGTATTTGCAAGAATCGTACACTGGATTATCGATATTAGTAAAAAATTGAGAAGCAGATTTATAATTTACCGATTCTTTATTGACTGGTAAATTATAATAATTAACCGGTTAATTAACCGGTTAATTAACCATTGTACTACTCTAGTTGAGACTAAAAAATTTGAATTCCCGCAAAATTTTGGCTAAAATAAGCATTTTCGTCGATTTGAGGGCGTAAAAAAGAAATTTGAGGGCGTAAATAAGCATTTTGATCAATTTCAAATTTGAGAGCGTAAATAATTAATTTGAGGGCGTAAATGAGCATTTTGAGGGCGCAAATCACCTATAGCCTTGGAAAAATATTGCCGATCTGACTTAAAAACGGCCAGATTTGGCCGATTTTCTGGCTGATCGGCCACATTTTGCCAAGTTTGCTAACGGCTTTATTTTTGTAACTCTTTAATTTTACTAGCTACTCAGGCAGTAAATACAGTCTACTCTCGATAAACTAGCACCCCTGGGGACCAGCCTTGGGTGCCAGTTTATCGGGGTGCCATTTTAGTGGGATGTCACTTTGCCTAATTTCTCTGTCGGCCAGCCAAATAGGGCTTTTTCAAAGTGCCAGTTTATCGAGGGTGCCAGTTTATTGGAGTGCCAGTTTAACGAGAGTAGACTGTACGTACGATTTGCGTAGATTTTTGCGTAATTTATCAGTCAATTTATTATCACTTTATTAGGTCAATTGTTTCTTTCAAACCTATCTACTTTTTTTTCAGCAACATCTGCGTCCTTGTTCAGCGAGCCAGGTAGTTTTCATTCGATTTCATTTTTTTTGTACATAATCCACTTTTTTCCAGGAATGAGATACGAGGTGAAAAAGGACTATTTGGTAAGCCTGTTTATATATCCGGTCAATCTTGTCTACGTCTTTTTCAGATCTCGAACCCACGAGAAATGATCCACCAGTATGCTACAACCACCCCAATTCAATCTATCCCTGGCTATGAGAGTTTGCCAGGCGGAGGCACGACCACTCAGACCATCAAACAGTCATACTCTAGCACTGTGGAGGAGAGGTTGGTTTAAATATTTGTGAGTGAATTTTTCTCCAATAAATTTGTTCAAAGTTAAGTTTTGGACCTTATGCGCCATACAAGGTATGTAAGCATGATTTTAATTTGATTTTTACTATGTTAGTTTACTACTGATTAAGACTGGAGGACAAGGAAATGCAATAAACCCCAACAAATTTGTTCGACAACTGAGAGATGAAAGTAAACTTTTATTAATTATACATGCTAGTCTCATTTTCGCCATTATACAGGTTTTGATTGTCAGTCGAGATTGTCACAAAATATCCAACGGATAAACAGAAAATCATGTTTCTGACACTACATTTTTAATGCGAAAAAGTTTTTAAGTTAAACGTTCATGCCTGTGCGTGCCCCGCTATTTCGAAAACTTTTTCAAATCATAAAGGGGGGGGGGATACACATCGTGATGCGAAAAATGTTAACTCTCAGGTTCGATTCCTAGTGGATGCAGAACCTATTTTTCTGTACATTTCAGTAAGTTCATTGACTTGCATTGAGAAATTATCAAGCAATCGATCGCAATAAAACAGGGCTATGATTTAATTGACACTTGTCGGCTTGGGGGGGGGGATTGTTTTCACTTATTTAAAAATAGTGTTTAAACGACTCCTAAGTGATTTTTATATGCTTAAAACGATGAAAAACGGGGTAGAATACCTTAATACAAGGTGATTTGCTTTGGTCCCCCAAGGCAAAAAAGTCAAGCTTTGGTCTTTTTGACAAAATGTTTCTTTTTTTATTCTGAGATGGCAGCCCTGTCTATCAGAACTTGACCTTCAACTTGACTTTATCTTGATTTTAGACCTTGACCTTGAACTTGACCTTGAATTTTGAAAACACTGCAATAAAGTCATAGCTCATAGGACAATGTTGAAAAAAAGAAGCGACTTTTTAATTTTGAAAATTCTAACATAAACGTGAATAAGACACTCTCGGTCCTCCATCTGCTGATATTTCATACTTTTTTTGTGTATAACAATCTTTTGCGTGTTTCAGCAATGACCAACAACCAACGCCAAGCCAACCTAAACACCCAAGCTCTCAACCCTAAAGACTCTACCTACGAGCACCGCATTGAGACTATTCGCCGACAAACTACTGGTCAAACAAGTGGTGATCCAGAAATCCAGTCTTTGACCACTCGTCTGATGACTGGACTCCAGACTGGACATCCTACACCATCCAGATTTTAAGTGACTCAAGACAACAAACGGCATCATTATGCGAACAAAAACGACAAAGAATCCAGTATTTTGATTTAATTTTTTCAGTCAAATATTTCTTGATTCTATCTATGTCTCAGTAATCACAGGCACTAATATATATTTCACTGTGATTACTGAATAACTTTTCAAAATTTGTTTTTTAAAATTTGTTAATAAGAAGTGTGGGCAATTTTTCATGCTTGAGTTTGCCAAGGTAAAACCATCCCTATTGATTATACTCTTTTGACAACTTTTTTTTTATATCAATTTGCGTTTAGTAAAATAATAAATAAATAATTTTTAATAAAATATTTTTTCCAGTATTTGAGTAGGTTATAGCTTTGATTTATTCTTCAGCTGGTCAATAACGTCTATTAATTCTGTTGTGACTTCTGCAATAAATAGAATAATAGAAAAAATAACCAATTCATGTAAGATATTGTTACCTTGGCTTGACGCAAAATTTTTGGATCCATTCATATTGGTTATCTCTTGCCATGATTCACTAACTAGATTTGGAAATTTATTAATTTCTGATATAGTGTTGGAAAATTCTCCGGAATTTTCAGTTTTTTTTCAAAATTCTATATTTACTTTACCGAATTCTCATCTCTATATTACAGGAAAAAAAGATTCACAAATTGGAAATGACCACTTCATGTTCAACGTGGTCGTTTTAGGGTTAAGCGACAAATTCTATTGATTGCTTCTTTTAAAAATCTTGTTCTGGCCTTTGTTTTTGCAGAGCAGCGCAAATAACAACAAGCGATTTAAGCTAATTTTCGAAAAATCAAAACTAATCAGAACTCGATCAAGAACTTTCCGAGTGTAACTAAATTATTGAAAAAACTTACTGTCTTCAACGGTAGCTGAAGGTAGTACTTTGCCTTTGGATCGGTATTGTTGAACTATAATTATTTAAATTGATTTTTTGTGGAAAAAAACTTAAAAGCATGCCTGTTCCGTACCAGCCAGCTAGAAAAATCAAATTCGGTTTACACTTTTTGCTCTTAATGGTTACCTCCAGCCTCGAACACCTTGCCAGTCTCTCCACACTTCTCATGACTCAAATAGACCACAAGTGGAGTCACATATTCTGGTTTGAGTGCATCCACCATGTCTTGTGGCATTACAGTCTCAGTCAGTCGAGAGCCGGCAGTAGGAATAATAGCGTTGCATAAAATGTTGTATTTGGCTCCTTCCATTGCCAATGTGTTAGAGAATCCGATAAGTCCCATTTTGGCTGAAAAACGTGAAGTGATGCAAAAAAAACTAAGAGATTGGACCGAAATTTACTAATCATGAAGCGCAGAGACGACATTAAGTTGGGCGTTCAGCCGCTGTCCAGAATAATGGCCAAGGTTAAGAACAAGCACCCCACTCGAGTAAAGAACAAGCACCCCAGTCAAATCAGCGGGGACCAAGGCAATTTTTTTTTGAAAATTGTTTATATCATTATTTTTTTGTGTAAACACGATTTTAAAATGTTTTTTATTGCTTCTGGGGTGCTTGTTCTTTACTCGAGTGGGGTGCTTGTTCGTTACCTGTGCCAGAATAATTTATCACTTTTTAAACTACGAAAATTTCATTTTTTCAATATATTTGCCATTGAGTGTTCGTTATCTTTGGATGACTCTTGCGGGTGTTTACTATTTCTCACTATTTTATAGAGTCCTAACCGAAGTTGGACATTTTCGACACAATGTCTGGATTCACAGCATTCTCGAACGATCGTATTGACTACAACTTTATAAATTCAACACTCAGATTAAATTTCAGTGGGCTGTGAAAATCTGCATGGAGCTTGAACCCGTGTAACCCATAAGACTCTAGTGCACTAATTTTTAATTTTAACAAAGATCGTAAGAAGGGATACGACGGTAATACTTTCATTTTGCAGCAGAAATAGGTACTGCAATTAATACCATAAAAACTGCAAAAAAAACTCACTACATCAGTTTGAGATGCTACGTAACTTCGATGTGAAACGTCAAAATTGATTTTTACTACAGAAGCACGGAAAGTTTCAACACTAGAAATGAGCGCTTTGCTAAGAATTTCGTGCTGACTATTTCTGAGCCGATCACTTTTGCGAAAAGGTTTGTTTTTGCAGGCCATTTCCGTTCTTTAGGTATGCAGTGGAAGAAACTCTTTATAACATACTTTTGATATAACACATCCCTCGATATAACGTACCCCTGGTGTCGGTCCCGCTATAATAAACACCGTTAAATTAATATGCAGAATTTTTTCTGGCATCACAAAACGTTTGCAGCGAAGAAAACGGGTCAAGTTATGCATGTTGAAGGAAGAATTTTATCCAAAGATGAAAGCGATGTTTAAATTTTTTTTAGCTCATCGGTAAGGAGCTTCATGGTGTCTATTATATTTGACCAGAGGGGTTTCGGTTTGGCCTCGAGGTAACAGTTCAAAAGAAAAAGATAATCTACCTGCAGCATAGTTGGCCTGTCCAAAACTGCCATAAACACCTGAGTTGGAAGAAGTAACAATCACGCGACCATATTTCTGGTCTCTCATGTACGGCCAAGCTGCTTTAGTGACTGAGTATGCTCCTTTCAAATGCACTTTCATTATCAAATCTATAATATTTTAATTAAAACTTGTAAATAAGAAAAAAACATTTGTTTTTTCTTATAGCAAACACACAATCGAAAACACAAATATTTTTATGGGTTGCAATTTCTTAGAAAAGGTATTGAAATTATTTTGCTATCAATAACTTCAGCTTTAGCATTATAAAAAATACTGTGAACTATTAGGTTGTTCACAAAGTTCGTAGCCCCCCCCCTTGACTAAATTTATTAATAACTATATTGCAAACCTGATATTTACAACTAATAATATTTTTTCATGTTTACTGTGTTTTCCATTATCAGATTTGGGCTTTGAGAAAAAAAAATTCGCGAAATTGTCTTGGTCACCCCTTACACTGCAAAATTGTTTCCATACCCGCCAAATTTTAATTTTTTTACTAAAATAAGACTTAGCAATCATTTATAATGACTGCAAAGCTAAATTGAAGTCAAAAAAGGAAAATTTTAATTTAAAAAATTGGGCTGGAATTCAAAAAGTCTTCAGAGGTAACAGGATACCAGGGCGAAATTTCAAAATATATTTTTTTGTTTAATCTTAAATTCAATGATGGTAAACATAGTAAACATGAAAAAATATTACAAGTCATAAATATCAAATTTGCTACGTACTTGCTAAAAAAATAAATTATAGTGGAGCTAGGAACTTTGTTAACGACCTATTTATTCTATTTAAACCAACCCCAGTCTGTTTCAGTCATTTTAGGAAAAGAGACATCTCGCAGAATCCCAGCATTATTGACCACAATATCTAGAATCCAATTATGTGTAAAAAGGCTGCTCGTCAAATTCATTTTTATTTTTAGAACCCACCAATTTTGCCGTAATTATCGATGGCTGTTTTGACAATCTTCTCCCCATGCTCCACACTGTCATAGTTAGGAATTGCCTGACCACCAGCTGCTCTGATCTCCTTGACCACCTTGTCGGCCATAGAGGTGCTGGCTGAAGTGCCATGTCTGTCACCACCCAAGTCATTCACTAAAAGTGAGATTTCATTAAGTAGTCTCGTTGATTAGGTCTTCCGCAGTAAAATAGTGAGCCAATTTTTTCAGAACTTGAACCCTTTTAGTCAATGAAATGTTAAAATTGAGAATAAGATGCCACATACTGTGGTGAAATTCGAGTGAAAAATCTGAATCGCCCCAATTCACTGATCTTTCAAACGGCGATCAAAGATTTGTAACTTTTTAACTCATTTTCTGGCAATATTTTTCGGATTTTCTTTGACTAATGAAGCCCATAAGATTCATAATTGTTTGAGAATTAAGTGAAGGAGCAACTATAGTATACCCACCCCACTGAACTATAGTATACACACCACACTCAACTATAACGACTATAAAAACTATAAAACTGTAAAAATTCAGATATAAAAAGTATCTGCATCTTATTATATGATAACTATTTTATGTCTCATTGAAAATGTAATGAAAATTTATAAGTCTTTGGGTCTATGGTGGGTATACTATAGTTCGGTAGGGTGGGTATACTATAGTTGAGTGGGGTAAGTATACTATAATTTAGCTATTTTGTGAAGTATCTGCATCCTATTATATGATAACTTTTGTATGCCTCATTATAAATGTAATAAAAATTTATAAGTTTTTGAGTATGGGGTGGGTATACTATAGTTCGGTGGGGTGGGTATACTATAGTTCGGTGGGGTGGGTATACTATAATTTAGCCTAAGTGAATTGTTTCACGCCACGGGTACGATACCACCGTATACATTCATTACTTTTAATTGGCTTTTAACGTGTGTTCTGTTACAGAACTTCTGTATCTAAGACATTTTATCAATGCAATGATAAAAGAAGGTTAGACACAGTTTTTGTTGGAGCAAAAAGACCTTATTTTGGCGTTATTTTTTATTTCGCATGATTCTATTACAATACAATAATAGCACCATGATGTAGCCCTACTCTTCTAGTTTCTAACGAGGTGTCTTTTTATCACAACATCTTCTTACAATGTATCACAAAAATGTAAAAGTATCACGCAAGTGTTTGATCCCTTCTTTCACTTTTTAATGCTATATTTTGAGAAGATGTTGACATAAAAGCTACCTCGTTAAAAACTAGAAAAGTAGGCCGACATGATACGACATTTCAAAAAAACATGAGAAATTGTAATAAAATCATGCAAAATAAAACTTTGTGCCTATTAGAGTTAATACGGTAAAAGCCGTTCTGGGTATGCTGCAGTAAATAAATGACCCTACCTACAATTTTAGCACCACGTTTAGCAAACTCGAGAGCATAAGTTCTGCCGAGACCACCTCCAGCTCCAGTCACCTAAATATGTTTTACTTATGAAAAAAACAACAGAAATACTGCATTAGCCTAAAAGCCAAAGCATACTAGAGCAACTCGACCATCAAACCGAAGCGCACGCATCATCTAAAGTAAGAAAATGACTGTTGAGAGGAAACCGAACCAAAGATAAAACTGGTAAACAACCGTTATATCGATTTGTTTGCCTTCAAAAAAACTGACCACTCCTTAGAAGGAGGAAAGATAAAAGACTACAAACACCACAGCAAATGTAGTGCCAAACATCTATTTTTTCAAAACAGGTTGACCAAAGTTTATAATCTGGAAAATGACCTTTGAGCAGGGCTACGAATCGTCCTTTTTAAAAAGATTTGTCCTTTTTCGGCATCCCAAATCTTTTTTTATTTTCGAAAATTTAGTCAAAATCTTTTTTTTTTCGCTTCGAAATGGCAGCAAGCACTGGATAAAATGACCCTTTTACTTCAAAAATAGTCAAAATGTCCTTTTTTTGAAATTTTTCATTCGGAGCCCTGCCTTTGAGGTTGAAATCTTGAAGTCAAAGTCACCATCTTCATAAGAATTCATGTTTTAGTTTATTTCTTGGATTGGAAAAAATACTTTTTATGGAAATTTGGAGCTGATAGACAATAATAAAGCTTTCGAGTCTGTTCTGATGAGCTCACCAGGTAGAGTAAAAGCGAAAAATAATAATATCTTGCTCAGATATTTATCATTAAAAGACGGAGATGTGGATCGCTTACTAGAGCAAATATCTCAGTTCCCTTAAGTCACAAAAAAGGTCATCAAATTGAGCCAATTGTGAAAAAGTTTCAACAAAAATTTTCATCGGCTTTCAATATTGTAAAAAATGCCATAAAATTTGAAATATTTGATGGGCTTCCAAGCTGCCCTTTTCGGGTTCTTCACATATTTTAAGGGACATGCCCACGCTAATAAGAGTTGGTGACCGAGCATTCAAAAAAATTTCCTGATTGAACTGTTGTATGTATTTTTCAACTTGGTTTCTAACAAAGCAAGGACCATAATTTAATTTTAGGAATGGTTTCGTTAGAAACCAAGTTGAAAAATAAGTACAGAAGTTCAATGTTTAGGAAAAACATTGAATTCCCGGGCACAACCTCTTATTAGCGTGGGCATGCCCCTTTAAAGGAGCATGCTCATCGCCGATGGAAATATTTTGTAAGACATATACCAGGTCAATTGATTGTCAATTTTGTCAAAGTCGATGAAAAACTATACCCTCGTGGGAATCGAACCGAAGCCACGCCGCTGCTCTACCACAGTAGGCACAGGAATAAAAAATGAGGGCAAGAACAAAGTTGGTCCTAAGAGCAAAATTTCAATGGTGAAAGTTCGGCAATATTTCAACTTCATTCCGAATTTTTTTTATTGAATTTCAGTCTTTTGAAAGTTGTTTTTCAGTAACAGCATTTCAGTCCACAGGTTAGTTCAAATTTTATTTAACATAAAATAAAATTTTAACCAAAAATAAAGCTTTTAGCCAAATAATTGATTCTTTCACAAATATCAATTATGACAAGCATTATTAGAAATTGGAGTAGCTGTAGGTGCTATATTTTCTTCAGCCACACTCACAGTATTTGCGGGTTTAGGCTGAACAGTATCTTTGACTATTAGAGCAATCATTTTTCTCTTAATTTCATTGTTTGGTTGCTGGTGGGCCTCGTCTTCACCAATTCCTGAGTCTGACAAAAAAGCATCTCTAAAAACAGTTCGAATAGTGGACTCAGATATTTAATTACTTTTGAAATTGCTAGTAAGTAGGGTTGGCAGGTGTATCATTTTTTTGATGTGTCGGTTAGTTGCTAGGTTTTGCCGCACTTTTTCCAAAGCTATTAAAATCTACGTTTCTCGACTTTTTAAACATCACTTTTAAATATTTTTGCAGAAAATAATCGGTCTTTGAAATAAAAGCATTATCTTATGATTGAAGGCAGTGTTTGAAAGGCCAGTAATAGAGATCAAAGATCTTCATTTAAGGGTTGTGAAACCCAGCAACTACATGATATAAATAAGGCTTTATGAGTAACACTGTACAAGCACAGAGCTGCCATACACTACAGTTAATAAAACTCTCATTAAAGGGGGGGACACTTGGGGGGTTGAGAAATGGGTTTGGCAACCTGATGAATAACCTATAAATGGGTTGCAAAAAGATTTTAAATATAAAATTATTTATGTGATTTTATAATGGGTTTCACTACATTATTCGACAATATTTAGTGAAACCCATCATAAAATCACATAAATAATTTTATATATAAAATCTTTTTGCAACCCATTTGTGAGTTTTTCATCAAGTTGTCAAAACCATTTCTCAACCCCCCCAAGTGTCCCCACCCCTTAACGTAACTCTAAGAAGGCAGCTTCACAGTTACGTTGAAGGAAGTTCACGGTAATCAGAATTTGCGTTATTCATGGTTTGCGTTATTCGAAAATAAATCAAACCGGCACTGGAATTATGTTAATGAGAGTTTTACGTTAATAGGAGGCTACGTTATTAGGAGTTTTGATTGTATTGCAATCCGCACAGGCCTCCCAGACGTGCTTATTTATAAGATTTGTCTTTATTTCGGAATTCCAAATATTTTTCTGGAAATTTCAGTCAAATTTTTTCAACCTGCAAAAAAGCAATCACCACTCGATAAAATAGGATTTTTGGCAGAAGTACAGTATATGTGGTCAAAAAAGGCGTTCGACCACTTTTAGAGTGTCTTAGCACCTTTAACGTGTAGAAAACATGTTTTTAAGGGCGCGGACGACCATTTAAAAAAAAAAATTTTGACCAAAATTTGACTTTTGCTTTGGAGGACCAAGGGGAATCACCCTATATAAGAGTATTTCACACCGTTGCTCCGAATTATGTCCAAGGTAAGTAAGTGCGCGCATCTCTAACTCTCAAGCAAAGGGCTTGGAGTTGAGATGCGCACACCCACATACCTTAGACACAAATCACTCGAAAGTGACTCTGGATGCATTACAAAAGCATGCATACCAGAGTTTATTTATGCGGTAGGCCCAGTATTCAAAACTATGTTCAAATTCCATCTTTTTGGGGTGTCCAGGTACCCTCCTCTGGTGGTAAAAATTAAAAATATTAAAAATATTTGTTCAAAGCACCATGCCGGTCTAGGTCCACGGTTGTCCCCGCCAATTCAACCTTTTATCTAATCATTGAACTTCTGTGCGGATTTTTTAACTTGGTTTCTAAGAAAACTATACGTAAAATTTGTTGCCTTGTTTTGTTAGAAAACACGTTGAAAAATCCGTATAGAAGTCGGATGATTAGGCAAAATAAATTTAAATTGGCGAGGGACAATTAAGAACGCACGGGCATGGTCCTTTTAAAATGGAACATACATCATAAAGAAACTCTGTATGCATGGTATGCTTTTTTATGTATCCAAAGTCGTATGTTTGCGCATCTCAAACTCCAAACCTTTAAGCCCCTGCCCCCCCCCCCTAGCCTTGCTTGTTTAGCTTTCGCTTGAAATTTTCTTAGGCAACTTTGTTGCCCAAGGGTCTAAGCCTAAACTGACATGCTCTAATCGGCCGACATGCTCTAATAAGCCGACACCCTGGAGGGAGGTTGAAAAATAAGGCGACTGTCGGTTTATCAGAGGAAATACGGTATACTGTACTTTAGCCGCATTTTTCGCCAAAATACTCTAAAATGTCCTTTTTTCAGCAAATATCCTTATTTTTGAAAAAAATACCTAGGAGCCCTGTATTAGCACCGCTGATAGTGCCCAGCATGGTGCTCCACCAGTGTAGGCACCTCACTTTTTTTTGCGAAGAATTCTTTTATTTTGCTCTTTTTCCGAACAGTCACTTCTAACTGTGCAACCATTACCTAGCATTTCGACATCTAGTTTTCTTGTAAAGTAGCACCAACTTGTCAGTTCCTAGTTTGGGCTCGCCGGGGTCCCGAATGATCTGAATTGCTTACTTTTCAAAGATATACAAATGAGAGTAACACTTGAACTACCTGTAACCTCTTGGCATTTCCGGGTCGAAGGCAGGTGTAAACCGGTGAAACTCTGTACAATACATTGTTGCTACACTTTATTTTTACCGCTATTCTGAATAAAATCACTAAAAACTTTAAAAGTCTAAAAGCGCTAATTTCAGTCGGTGTTGAAAAAAGTCCAGGCCAAAAAAACACTAAAACCACTAATTTGTCTAATTTGGCACATGAAATCTTCAAATATGTAAGACAGTTGTACAAATAAATATTTATTCTTCGGAAAATTTGAATAAAAACAAGTTGCCAATAAACTTTATTTAGAGGCAATTTGGATATAATAATCTAAATAATTTTGAAATATTTTTGCACTTTTGGCAAAAAAATCGATATATACGATTTTGACCAAAAATTACCTTTCACTAGTTCCATTGACCATCAAATGTCTAGAAGCACGCCTGTGTATGCTGAAAATTCTCCATGCTTAGGGACACGTAGAAGTCGTGGTCTTCCTCTCGGTCAGCTAGCATTACTACTGCAGCGCACTCGCAGTCAACTTATTCCAGAAATGACTTAGAAATTAGTATAGAGCAAAAAAATAAAAGGAACTTTCATCCAGTAGTATTCGAACCTGACAATTCAGAGTACAAATTTAAAAGCTTTTTTTCGTAAAAAACTTGAAAGTGTGGCAGTTCCTTGAACCCATAATAGTCAAGCTGTGTTGTAAGTGTTTCGAACCGCCGACAAATTGCTGGGTTTCACAAGATTTATTAAAAAAGTTGTTTAATTGTTCGTTTTTAGCTTTTTTGAAAAATGTTTTTACACATTCCTTTTAACTGTTATATATTTTTATTTTTTCTCTGCAAAACAGTTTAGAAAAATTGTGAAACATCAAAACTTAATATTTTCAGAAGCTGTTCTATCAATCCCAACATTTTTGTGACATACAGCATGACTACAAATGACGACTCCACTGACATAGAGTAATATAGCCCAAAATGCTCAAGAATGCACATTAATAACACATCACGCAACTTGTCTCAAAAAATGTCTGAAGAAGAGCAAACAATAAAACACTAGCCTAAGTGATTTCCCAAATTACAGGGTGTCACAGGATAGGTTGGATGATGTAGCAGAAGTAGCAGCTCGTGCCAATCCTCTTACGACATGACACGGCTAGCCCATTGATGTGCCGAAAAAAGAGGGAGATGCATGAGTTCCCCTGGGAACCCTCTTTTAGGCAGAAATAAACAAAGAAGTGAGAATGGGCACCAGGAACCCCATTGATTAAATTTGCAATGTTTTTTCGTGGCTCAATCTTTCTCCCTGTCTAAAATGTAAGCATGAGCATGGTCAAAATTTATTATCAGACAATTTACTTTGTGATTTATGCAGGAATGAAAAAAGTGAGTTTGAAAAAAAAAGTTGCGTGCATGAAAATGAAAAATTCTATGACAGAAGCAAAAAAATTTTGTAGGAAAATTGTTCAAAAAAAGGATGGTCGAAATGCAACAATTTTCGGATGTAGACAGCGGAAACGATAAAAACGCAAAATTTTTTGTCGGAAAGCAATTTTGGTGAAAAAAATTTTTGACCAAAATTTCGACTTTTTTGCCTTGGGTACCAAGGTAAACCCTCGTATATCAGGCTTTTCTACCCTGTTGTGGCCATAAGACCTAGGCAAATAGACTCTTTATATACTTTTTATGATCAAGAGTGCTACTCGGAATCATGTATAAGGTGAGCGAGTGCGCGCATCTCTAACTCTCAGGCCCCTGCGCCCCACTCGGGTGCTCCGGGGCTTGGAGCTGAAGAAGCGCACACCCACATACCTTAGACACAAATCACTCGAAAGTGACTATGGATGCATGTAGGGGGCTTGGAGTTGAGATGCGCACACCCACATACCTTAGACACAAATCACTCGAAAGTGACTCTGGATGCATGACAAAAGCATGCATATCAAAGTATGATCATGCGGTTGGCCCCAGTATTCAAAACTGTGTTCAAATTCCATCTTTTCGAGAGTTTTTGTCGGACGTGATATTTATGGCCTTGGTCCGTAAGGTAAAAAAGTAGAAATTTTGGTCAAAATTTTTTGCACCAAAATTGCTTTCCGACAAAAATTTATGCGTTTTATATTTATTTGGCAATGTGTTTGACACATTTAAGACGCGATTTCGGGCAGATCCATTGAAGTGTAATTTAGCATTTTTTAGCATCATACATGACCTCTGACATACCAAGTGCAACCCTCCGCCCCCTCCCTCTAAAGACTATCTGTTTAGGGGGACACACATTTTTGACTCTAATTTGTTAAAATTTTTAAGTTGATTATGGTAATCATGGAGGTGTTACTAACCTATATAAATAGTCTAAGCCTAAGCTTAAGCCATTCCAAAAAGCTAGGCTCATTTGCGAGCTTGTGTTTCAAACCCAAATAATGATTGACTGTATTATTTTGTCTTTTGATAGATATCTTCGTTATCAGACAGCTATTATTTGTGATTTACTATTCCAATACAAAAAAAATAATAATATTTCTGAAAAATGCTTTAAAAAAAGTAGCACACAACACAAAGATTTTGTCACAGCGAGAATTCCGCGGGAGACAATTCCGCACAGGATCATTCCGAGGGTGATAATTCCGCGGCGTTTTCAATTATTTGTTTGACGTCTTTCTCTAGGCAAAAACTGAATTCTGACACTGAATTCGTTCAGCATGGTCGATTTCACACTCCCCTTCGTCAAATTTCAAGTTATTGTCTAATTTCTAATTCCTTTCAGTAAAGAAAATTGGTTCTATATGTGTTCGCACTTCTCCCAAAAAAAACTTGCCTTGGTCCACCCTGTTGTTTTTTGAGAAAAAATATTTTGTTTGAAACCATTAAAATGAAACCATTGAAAACCATTACTGATTATTCATATTGAAAAAAATTTGCTATAAAATAGTAAAAAAATATTTTGGCTCGGTGCCTCAAGCTGATTTTTTCCTAAATGTCAGAAATGTAAAACTTAGGCTTAGGCAAGGGTAGTCCAGTGTGCGTAGGGCGAACTTAAACATGGTTTCGAGGCTTCGAAAAGTAGTTAAATGAATAATTTTTGAGACTTTTTGTTTTTTTTGCAATGAACAACAACAGGGTGGACCAAGGCAAGTTTTTTTGGTGTGCTCTCGAACACATATAAAGCCAAACATTTGAAAAAAACTTCAGTATCTTAAATTGAACTTCGAGTTTGAGATATAAAAGAACTCAGGTATGCAATCGACTATGCTGAACACGAATCCGATGTCAGAATTTGGTTTTTGTCTAGCAGGGACGTCGAAAATTAAAATTTTGCGGAATTCTCCCCGTGCCAGTATTTTAGTTCACAGAACAAATAATTCAACATTTCTGATATGAACTAGAGTGAGACAATGTGTTTCTCTTTAAACTATTGCTGTTATGCTGATCGCTCTTGTTATTGTTAGTATATCCTGAAATTCCATGATGACTGCGCACTGAGGATCTGGCCTGCATCGAGAAGGGAGACACGCCGCCAAAAGTTGGATGGAAACTGAAAATTAAAAATATCGTACATACAGCTTTCACGGAAAAAAGGCTATCAAGTATAAAATTAGAAGGGGCAATAAGCACTTGTCGCGCCTCCATCGTGTTCCTAACTATTATAATTTTAAGTTAAAATTGCGCTTGAACACAAAAATCCGGCCGAATTACAGACTAAAATCCACCATTTAATTTGGAGGGCAAGACAAAAAAATTTTAGAAGCAACTTTGATTTTACGTGTTTGTTCTTAAGAGAAAGCTGAAAAATTGTATTTGGGTGTTCCGTAAAAGTATCCGACATAGGTTTGCAAAACATAACAGAAAATTAAACTTGAAAAATTGGCGACGAACACAGCCGACCCAAACACTATATAGAGATGAATATCCTACAGTTAACTACAGTTAACTCTTACGGCTAAAAACTATCGGTTTTAAAAATTTACTTTATTTAATTTTCGTGCCTGCTAATGTCCATGGTTAACAGTCCAAAAAACAAGTTTTAAGACTGATAAATACGAAAATGATAAGAAATATCAACGAAAGAATATGCCCAAATTATATTTTGAAATGAAACCGAAGCTTTTTTACAATTATCGTAGTATGAAACGTTGATTTTCTACAAAAACTGTGCTCACCTTCCAGAAACCTGAAAATGATTCGAACATATATTTTACTGCAACTAGTTCTTTAAGTTCTTACTTTCATAAAATTGTCAACAATAATTGTGATTGGTAGCGCGAGCACAAGCACTCCACTCAATATAGCTCCACTTGCTATCAGTTTTCCTGGGATTGTAACTGAAATCACACCTATCACTAATTTTCCAAAGCAAAACTTTCACTGACCAGGCACATAATCTCCATAGCCCACCGTTGACATGGTGACAATTGCCCTGAAAATTATTAGACTTACAAAAAAATCCACGTTCAAAGACACTACTTACCACCAAAAAGCAGCTGGAATACTAGTGAAAGGTGTCTGAGGCTCATCTTTTTCCACAAAATATAGCAAGGTAGAGAAAAAAATGACCCCGGTAAAAAGTACCATGCCCATCATACCCAACTGGCGGGCGCTGCTTCTAAGGGTCAGTGCAAATGTTCTCATTCCACTAAAAAAATTCACTAAAAATAGGTAGTTTAGTTGGCTTAAAAAGGTACCTGCTATATCTGCCTAATTTCAAAATGCGTACAACTCTTAAGACTCGCATGATCCGCACAACCAGGAATGCACCTGAAACAAATCGAAGCTAAATTTAAAACATTATGCTATTAACGAAATTTTCGTTCAACAAGATTATAGTTTGAAATGATTCATTGAATCCTAGCCATTCATCTTTAGAATCACCATTTTGAGACGACAGCGTATGAAACTTAAGCCCCTGACCAAAATTTGGTTAGAGAACTCATAGGTTAGAGAACTCTTTTGACGGGGGACAGATATACATTAGGCTGTATTGCGGCTTATTTAAATAAATTTAATTTTGAAATACTATGAATGACAGGACTGCAAGTTTTCTTTTATTATTTTTTGGTGAGTTACAAACGTGGTGCGCAAAACAGATAAATTTGTCTGAACCGATAAATTTATCTGCCAGATACAACTTTATCTGACAGATAAAATTTTATCTGACAGATAAAATTTTATCGGTCAGATAAAATTCGATGCTTAAATAAAAATCATTAAAAAATAAAAAATGGGTTCCACACTTGCAAATCTATAGAAATTTTTAAGAATAATAGTGATAAAAATAGCTGATGGGTTTTCAAATTTTTCAGCCAGGATTTCTAGCGAAACCCATCAAATATTTTAGTCACTATTATTCTTGAAAATTTCCATAGATTTGCAACTGTGAAACCCATTTTTTAATTTTCTAACGATTTTTATTTAAAAATCAAATTTTATCGGACCGACAAAATTTTATCTATCAGATAAAATTTTATCTGGCAGATAAATTTATCGGTTCAGATAAATTTATCTGTTTTGCGCACCACGGTTACAAAATGAACTATGAGCTAAAATTATTAGGTGTCTCTTTGTATAATCTAATTGTCGACTAACTCTGATTTCGCTGATTGGTTTTTTGGTTTTTCTTGATTATCCGAGAAGCAAGGTTGATAAACAATGCTAGGTTATCAAAGCAAAAGTTTCATATATCCGCGCGTTCTCCGGATTGTGTTGATTCGTGATTCGTTAATCAGATGAATTTATCAGAACCGATAAATTCATCTATCAGATGTGTTTTCACGTGCCAGATAAAATTTTATCAGACCGATAAATTTTATCTGAAATGTTATCTGATCGATGAAATTTTATCTGACAGAGTAATTATATATAATCAGACACGATTTCATCCGATAACTTTTTGACTGATACTTAACTGTTCAGATAAATTATCGGTTCTTATTGACAGATTACCAGGTTGTAGCATAATTTTGCCTATCAGATTGAAGTGAACTAAACTTTCTGCTGGGTTACAAAATCCCTTGACTTTGAGCTTGGGAATCGTGTGTCGAGCACCGTGGTTCAGAATGTGAATATCATATAAGATAAAAACAACCCCATAGTTTCCGGCTTCAAAATCACCAATTACCTTTTATATCATTAAGTGAAGCCACATCAAATCCACAAAGAGCCAAAAACATTTCCAGGTAGAAGGGCACCTGAAATTTTATTGTTTTTGTTACTGACGTCAAAATTGTTTGAAAAGTAACCAACTATGGCAATCAAATCGACAATGTTCAGCAGCTCAAAAGTAAATTGGAGTTTGTGAGCAGCCACTGCAAACCTCAGCAAATACTCAATGGTGAACCAAATGATGCAGGTGGTCTCCAAGTAGGTAAAGAAGGGATGTGGTTCCCATATTATGTGATGATCGTCTTGACTGGTCACACCACTACTGCCAGCATCTGAAAATGGAAAATTTTATACAGGAACATTTAATTTTTTTGGTTTTCAATTGCCTATATAAATCAAGGCTTGGTCCCCCGAGTTGATTTACTGGTAGGGGTCAAGATTAATTGAGTGGTGGGGATAAAAGTAAAGTGCTCCAAAACCAAAATTTTTGGATTTGAAAATCACATTTTTATGAAATTTGTTACATTTGGTACCAATCTTTTCTCACTATCAACAAAATACAATGCCCACCATTTTCGATATCAGTTGCGTTAACAGAGTCCAGCAATATTGAAATAGTAGATTTCCGTCTTGAAGAATTCGTTTGAATAGGTACTTGAAAGTCATGGATACTGCCTAGCACTAAGCCACACACTGAGATCAGAACAAAGCAAATGCTTATGAAAATAAAGCAAGCGGACCTGAAATGTGGGTTAATGAAATGATAGTGGAAGTAGCGAAAAATACTTACCCGAAAGAGCCATCACCCTCACAAAATCGGCAAATGCGCTCTTTTGTGGTCTCTTGACTAGAATCCACAGCTCTCTTGCTAAACTCGTCGATGGAAGACACTTCGCCTCTGAAATTATACATTTCAACACACTAAAAACATATCAATTTATATCAAATTCCGCTTCCGATTGATAACACCATTTTCAAGTTCGACTGCATCGTGAGTACGACGAATCACGAATTATGAAACGAAATTTTTTTGATGGCCCAAGGCTTCCGAAAACTGCGACAAATGTGCAAAATGAGCCAAAAGATTGCAATTGCAAAGAACCTATTGAACAATTCGCCGGAGTTTTTTATGGGTTTTAAAAATCTTAGCTTAAAAAACCAGTGCCATCTGCGGCAACGAATTTCATCTGTTTGAATTAACGGGGGGACAGATTTTTTACTCTTACAATGCACAAAATCATTTTTTCGAACTATAAAGTGATTAGAGAAAGTGATAAAATCTTTTTCGCATTTTCGGAGTAAAAAAACATACGAAATTCGTTGCCGTAGATGGCAATGGTCCTTTAAAGAGACATACCAGCGCATTACAGTGGCAATATCAAATTTTCAAAAGGCGAGGTCCAGTTATATTCAAACGAGAATTTTATTGTGTAGTGCGGCAAGTAATGAAAAACGCAATGGCAACTTTATGACTCAGGTAGCTCAGTGGTAAGGCGCTGACGTCGTCCAAACGTGGTTCCAACACGTCACTTACTTTTTTATATAAAAAAAAAATTTGTTTTAAAAAAAAATTCTCGTTTGAATATAACTGGTCCCTGCCTTTCGCGAATTTGAAATTGCCACTGTAACGCGCTGGTGTCGACCTTCAACGAGTTTTTAGGCTGATTTTTTAAAAAAACCCATCAAAATTTTAAGTAATTAATTCGTGGCAAAAAGTCATACACTGGCTCATTTTTTAGATTGTTGATGTTGTTGGCGAATTTCGTCATCATTGCTAAAAGTTAAAAAAACGCACAATTGGTGATGCCTCCTAGGCACACAGCAATGAGACAATTCTCCTTCAGCGATCCCCCAATAGCCTAATTCATTGGCAAATTCAAACTCGCAGACGTCCATGGGTCTGTGCAGCCCACCATTCACATACATCTGGTATATAGGCTCGAATAAATGGGCTGATCTTTCGAAAAAGTACTCTTTAGTGGGCTGTAAAATAATCGAAGTTATATTTTTTGCCAACTAAAAATTGTAAGATTACCTCAAAGTAGGCATCACATAGAATTAGCCTTATGTCATGGGAACTGTCGGCAAACTGACCCAGTTTAGAGCTGGGCAATCTGGCTTTCAGGGTCACTGCTCGGCACTTGAACACAGTTCCGCCTACATTAAGACAGATGATTTCTTTTTCATCCACAAACCCCATTGTGTGTGCTGCTTAGAAGAAATTAGGAATAAATTTAAAATAGAATACAAGGAAATATTTATTTTTACAAGTCATTTTTGGTTGGTATATGTCTAAAAATATACTTTTACGGTTCAAAAAAAATTATGTTAACATATAACATCCATCCATTAGATACCTTTCATTTATATAAATAAGAAATTGTATGAGTCAAGATAGCTTCAGTCCGTAGTGTTACCTTTTTTGCTCTAACAATAGTTTGGAGCGGTCAGAATCCTACGCTAGCTTGGGAAGCTGCCCGAGAAACGATGCTTAGCTTTAATAGCTTTTAAAATGATAAATTCGAATTTTGTATTTTTTTAATTTTGAAATAAGAACATTATTAAACAACAAAGCGAGCTCTTCAAGCTCTATTAGCTGAGGCATCTCAACCCCGAACCATCCAGCACCCTGCGCCCTAGAAGGGGGCGCAGGGGGCTGGATGGTTAGAGATGGGCGCACTCACGTACTTTAGATATGAAAAATGCATAAGAAGTTCTTTTTGTTCAGCTCCAGCGACCAAAATCAGGTAGAACACCCTTATATAAGGTGATTTACTAGGCCCTTAACGCAAAAAGTCAAATTTTGGTCGAATTTTTTTTTTTCGAAAGTCATCTTCTGCAACACATTCTGCAATCTTTATACACATTTCAGGTGCTAAAATACTCGAAAATTGGTCGAAAGATTTTTTTTCGTGGACCGCATACCGTATTCGCTCTAATAATCCACATCTCTAATAATCCCACACCCCCGATTTTTCGACTAGGATTTCAGAGTTAGGGCCATTTTTCATTGACAATTTCGAGATTTTTTAGAGATTCGAAAATAATCCCACAGTGGGATTATTAGAGAGAATACGGTAACTGTACTCCTGCCAATTGCGCAAGCTAATAAAAAGAATAAAATTGATTAAAGTCCATTGGGATAAAAAATCTAAAAACATATTAACAATGAAGGTATGGAAACTTTAAGAGAGCAGCTATCGAAAAGAAATAAACAAGTGAAAAGTCTAGTAAAAAAACTTTTTGATTGAATTGTTGAACTAAGAAGGATTTTTAATCCTTTTTTAAGAGACAAGCCTTTCATTAATGAACCTCTACAATAAATTCTTGTCAAGTTCACACCCACTACTTTTTATCTCAAACTCTAGAAAAGTAGGGCATTGCTGGCAATCTCAAGATTTCAATTGTGCATTATTCAAAAGGGCAAAAATGGGCGAGGAGAAAAATTCAATTTACGCAAAAAAAGGTTTTCACAAAGATAAACGAAAAAGCCACCTTTTGTGGCAAAGAAGAGCAACGAAAAAATATCGCCGTAAACATTAACGACGAATTTAGGGTTCAAATATTTTTTAAAAAAAGCTTTTAAAACTGTATGAATAATTTTGAATGTTTTCGACAATCGTTGGCTGGGTTCCTATGTAAAGCAAACCATTCGAGCCGCTATAAGGTCGAAAAGCGAACATGAGTCAAAAAAATAAAGATGTCAACAAACGAAAAACTAAAATATCCAAAAATACTCGACAATTTGAATTTCTTGACGCCTTTCAAACTGCTCACGTATTCGAATTCTTGCTATTTTTGGAAAGGACATTTTTGTGACAAAGTGTCAATAAAAAACGTCGAAAAATAGCAGGATTTGAGTTTAATTTTTTTGTTACAAATATTAGATGAAGCCAAAAAAAACGCACAAATTCAGAGTGCTCACCACAGTGCGATGGAGTAATAAATAATATGGTCTTAGGCAATGAGTAAGTTAATAATGTGCTCTGCAGCTACATGATGAATGGACTTTTTGGTGGAGTTACATATTCCACTCATTCAAAAGTTGCATTTTCTAAATATATGACAAAATATAGACAGCTTTTCTATTAATCGCAGCATCAAATTACGTCAATGGTCGAATGAATGCCATGTATAGCATACTAAAAACAATAATTTGCTAAAAAAAATAAATATGTGTCTTACCTGACGGCTTAATTTCAAAAATCAAATTTCTTATCAAAAATTGTGACAATTAAAAATAATCTAAAGTAATAAATCAACTTGGTTAAGTATTTTATTATGTAAGTAGTACTAGTCGTAATAGCAACAGGTGGTGTATATTTTAGCGTGAGGAACAACAAGTGGGGAAGATAGACATCAAAGCTGTTTGGATGTTTTGCTAAAAATAAGCATTCATAAATAAAAAAGGTCCTAGTCTTCAAGTTGTGATAAAGCAACGGATTATGGACAGATTAGTCCATTAAGAAAAAGCGAAAAACAAGAAAATGACATGCATTCACAAATATTTACATCGTTAAATTGGCATAATCGTGTGCTGCGGATCAGTGGGTGTCCGCGGTCGGTCAGCCGACTAATATTAAATTTTGACGCTACTCGGTAATAACCCCCCCCCCCCCCCGCAAAAATCAAGATTTTTAGGAGTGGTCAAAACACATTTTTAAGCAATAATTTCGCCATAAAAGGTCCAGAAAAGCAATTTAAAAGGGATTATGGGCTGTATTGGGAGGGGAAGGGACAAAACAGGGGCCACTTTTTTTTAGCTGCTTTACCATGTTTTTCAACTCGGGCCGTGGCAAAAATAGACTCTATATGCATTTTATGATCAAGTGTACTTCTCGGAATCATGTCTAAGGTAAGTGCGTGCGCGCATCTCTAACTCTCAAGTCCTCTGCGCCAACGAAAGGGGAGTAAAGATGCGCACACCCACATACCTGAAAGTGACTCTCTTGAAAGTGACTCTGGAAGCATGAAAAAGCATGCATACCAGAGTTATTTATGCGGTAGGCCCAGTATTCAAAACTATGTTAAACATCTTCTTGTAAGTGGGCCTTGTGAGATTAGTGGCTCTTTTATTCACTTTCCCTCCCAATACAGCCCTTATTCCTTTTGAAATTCAAAATGCGTCAATGTAAAAAAATTTTAATTTTTCTAAAATTTTACCTTAAGTGACCAAGGCACTTTTTACGGTAGGGCAAGTAAAATGTTACCGGATCAAGTACCGTATAACCTCTATTAAGAGGCTCCTTTCTTGATCAAAAACATGTTTGTGGCATTGTCTTTCATATAAAAGTGTTTTATATGCATATGTCCCATCCGCAAATTTAGGTCTGGAAATATTGTATCCGCAAAAATTAGCATGTGATAGTAAGCGTACGCCAGTGACCGCGTACGGCTTTTGTACAGGCCTGGGAAAAAGTGCGATCCCACGATATCCTTCTTGCAAGTCGGCGCTCTAACCATTTGAGCTATCGGTTCGCCCCAGGCCTGTTTCTTATTTCTCTGCTATCTGCCTCTCTTACACGATACAGGTATGCGCAAATGTTATCCGCAGATATCGCCATGGCGAACTCGATTGAAGGAACTCCACAGTGGTAAGAAAGAAAGATTTCTTGGGTATTCCCGAGTAGCACTTTTGGGGGGGGGGGGGTATAACCGAGTAGCGCCAAATTTTTTATGTGGAAAATGATTGAATAAACGCATTCAAAAAAACGATATTTATTTTTCACACCGAAAATACATCCTTTTTGGAACAGTTTGTAAATTAGAAAGCTTTGATTATGAATAAAAAATCTGGTATAAATCGCCTAGAACACCTTTTTGTTAAACAGTATTTCGAAAATTCAAAAACTTTTCACATACTTTGATTAATAAATAAAAATAAATTTAAATTCCATGGGAAAATATTCAAACATCAATATTCAAACGAAGAGGAATAATGTATGTTACCTTGATTAAGAATGATAATATTTTCCAAGATGTTTTGCCATTAGCACACACACATATTTCCGGACTAGTGGTTGAGGGTGAAAAAAGGAAAAGAAGCCAAAGATGTCAAAAGCACACGGCTTTTGCTTGCCTGCTAAGTGCGATAAGTTAAAAATTGGCTTTGGTTATATTTTGCATTTTGATGTGTTGGATGTTCAAAAAACAATCAAAAAACAAGTATTTTTCTTATTTTCGCTGTCGTTGTCTCCCACAAACATTCTGGCCGCCTGCTTCCAAATACTACGTCTAGAAACTTTCTTTTCGGCTGCTATAACCCTATAACCAGGGCCCCAAATTCTATGCACTAAAAAAGGCGAAATATGCGCTAAAAATGCTTAAATATGCACTAAAAACGTAAAATATGCAGTATAATTTTCAGACTAAACCTTTTCAATGTACCGCATAACATTTGTGAAGAATCACTATATGTCGTAAAATTGCTCTAAAACATGCTTTTAAACGGTTTGGCAGCTTATACACGATTAAAAGACACTTTTTGGATAATGCTAAATTTTTTTGCAAAAAAAATTGACCAAAATTTGACATATGGCTTTGCTGAAGCAAGGTGATTTAACCTAAGGATTAAATTTATTTGACGTCCCATTTGACCTAGGATTTGAACATAGCTTTAAAAAAACTTTCTGCTCCCATGAAGATGCCACAGGATTTCAGTCGAAAAAGATTTTTGAAAAGTGTTGACCGCCATTTACTAGCTAAGTTGCAAAAAAAATATTTTGTAAAGCAATTTCGAGACATTTAGGGGTTTTGTACTCCTGCCACTTCTTCGCATCTTCTCGCAAATATAAACAATGTGCATTTTGCAATTTTTGAAATTAATATCTTTTACAAACCAAATCGGTGCTTTGCACTGTTATTTTGCTACTTTAACTGAAAATATGAATCGCACGGTACTGAAACGTTAGCTATCTCAATAGAGGTTATTTAGTGAAAAAAATCGCTTTCTTACACGCTTGAAAATAAAGTGTCCTGGTTTTGGAAACTAAGAAATTGACTTATTTATACACAAAAGATGAGATTTGGCATGCTGCAACATCTTTTAACCCAAAAATTTCTGAGATTTTCTACAATATGCATAAAATATGCGTCAAAATTGCAAAATATGCAAAATATGCACTAAAAATGGAAAATATGCAAAACATGCTGCATAAAAGTACGAAAAAAGTACTCAAACAGGGCTAAAAATATGTTTTTTGTGCATAACTATTGCTTGCATATCCGCAGAAAAATATGCATTTGCATAGAATTTGGGGCCCTGCCTATAACCCATCTTGGCAAATCATAATGAAGCTCTGCGAACATGAGATGCCTGCCTACTCCTTGTAGACGTTTTGACACATTCCTAAAAAAACAACCTGACAAGGTTACACAAAGGTTGTTTCACAAAAACACTGTAAAAATTCACTGTGATTCACGAATTTCCTTCGCTTTCTTCACCCACTGTTGAACCATGCATCGGCTGACATTAAATTTGCGGCTGGCGGAGATCTTGGAGTGCTTGTTAGCATATTTTACAGCTTCCAGTTTTTAGTTGATAGAATAGGCTGTATACCTTTGACTCCTGACTATCGTCGTTTTCTCTGTGGTCTCAATGCCATTTGTCTCGGTTCCAGATTTCTCTCCATCGTGATAACTCATTTGACTAAAATGTTAAAGGCCTTAATCACTCAAACTTAAATGACCAAGAGACAAAATGAAGAACAAGATTTGAACCGGTAAAAAAATTAAGAAGGGACGAAACAATTGATTCATGAAATTCTTAAGGGCTCCGAATGCAAGAGAAAAAAATATGTGCTAATTTAAACAAGATTTTCGAACAATATTTCTCTATTTTTCAACCGCATTTAGAGGTGCTCTTCTATTACAGGCTACTCTTCCAAGAGGGACTGCTTTTCTATTAGGATAAATACGGCAATATTTAAATATGAAAAGCCGCTTACCTAATTTTCTCTGATTAGCCGACACATCGGGTTATCATCTAACCCCCATAAATCTGAAAATTTTAAGATAATCTCGAGATTTTTGACATTCTCCAGTGTGAAAATCCGAAATCCGAAAAGTGGAAGCGAAAGAGCTCGTAAGAACTGAAAAAACGCGAAAAAAAGCTTTGGAAAATGAATTATCTAGTCTGACTTATAAGTGGAAGATATCGGGTTATAAGAGATTGTGGGCCTATTAATAAATAAGTTGCCTAATAAATTATTTCATTTAGCTCTCCCCACACTCCGGCGAAACATGTAACAAATTCTGTTACGCGACTCTCTTACGCATAACACCTTTTTTGAGTCGCGTAACAGACCCGCGTAACAAAAGTCACGTAACAGCACTTTTTGATGTTACGCGTAACATTTCGCGTGTTACGCGTAACATGTTACGGGTAACAACCGAGTCGCGTAACACATTTAGTCAACGATTCTTTCTTGTTTGTAGATCATACAATGGTAAAGGATGCTAACTGGAGACATGCAGCAAAGATATTTACAGTTTTCTCTGTTCCAACAGTCAGATCAAGGTGGTGGTAGAGGTAGTGTTTGAATAAGACAAGTCCGAATTTTTTTGGGAATATTCCCGGAATATTCCTGGTCTTAATCTTTTTTCCTGTCTGATTCGGTCCGAATCTTTTATCTCTAAATAACCAAATTTATATTTTAATTATAAAATATCGATCAAAATCGGACCGATTTTTCGGTTCGAATCTTAGATTCGGACCGGAAATAAACCGGGAATATTCCCATCACGAACCCTACGTAGAGCCCAAGTTCTCAGGTAATCTGATATAGGTGATAACACCTAAGTAGTCTAATCCAATGTCAGGCCACATTATATCAAGTCCCTCTAAAATACGCAATCTCCATACCTCCGAGAATTTACTGTCTTTTCATTCAGATACCCGCGCATTCTTTTTTCAGGGCTATTTTTAAAAAACATCTTTGCACAGAAATCATCTTTATCTAGTGTTTACCATCTGCAAGTGCGATTTTTTATAACTTAGACCAGGATAATTATTTTTACGATTTTTTAAGCCTATTGGCTATTGGCCTATTTTTTAAGCCTTTTTTCTGAATATAAGACTTGTTTTTCAAGCATAAAATCGCGTTTTAAAACAGTTTTTGCATTATAAACATTGTAAAAATAACCTAGAAAAAATTTAAAAAAAACGGCTTTGGCTTAGGCCTAACTCCTATTTTCTGGGTCAAAATTACGAAATTTTAAATTATTTTTTCTAACTATAAGACTTATTTTTCAAGCATAAAATCGCGTTTTAAAATAGTTTTTGCATTATAAACATTGTAAAAAGTAAACCCAGAAAATAGGGGTTAAGCCGAAGCCTAAGCTTAGTCTAAGCCTTTTTTTTGAAATTTTTTCTAGGTTATTTTTACGATGTTTATAATGCGAAGACAGGTTTAAACCGCGATTTTTTTGCTCGGAAAACAAGTCTCATATCTAAAAATAATAATTCAAAATTTTGCAGTTTTGCCACAGAAAATAGGTGTTCTGACTTCAGCCTAAGCTTATTAAGTCTAAGCCTGTTTTTTTTTTAAATTTTTTTGACGGTTTTTACAATGTTTAAAATACAGTAACTGTTTTTAAATTTTTTTCCTTCAAAATCAATAATCATATATGGAAAAAAGATGTGCGAAAAACAATTAGCTGAGACACTCACTACTGACCAGCTCAACACTTATTGATCCATCTATTTTATCCCAGACATCTGATTTTTCATGCTGATTCTTGTTTGTTCCTCGACTTCAGGAAATCTGGCTGTTTGACTTCTGTCGACTGGCTTGGACGACTACTGGTTGAGGATGACGTCTGAGTGCTGAGCTAGAGACCCGGATGGCATGGACCACGGCTGGGCTGAAGACGACGACTAGACTTCTTCTTTTTTAAGAACAACCAAGAGCAGGTCATGTTTAAGGTCCGTTGACCCGTCGACTGTCTTAGTGTGCGACGGGTATTCAACTCAGAGGAATGTGGATCTCATGAGAGGAGAAAAGCCTTAGATCTGAAAGGGTAACCAGGTCCGTTGAGAAGACTGGTTCTGGATGAACTTATGACTCACACTGTCAGCTTGGATGTCGCTAAAATTCACACTAGTTTTGATGTCTTTCAATATATCAGGAATCAACCACTATTTTCTAGGTCGAAATTGCAAAATTTCAAAATATTCTTTTCTCAATATTAGACATGTCTTAATAACGTGTGTCAAAAAAAGTGCTAAAAACATGTATTTTCTTGAGAAGAAGAAAATGGCGCTAGTGGAGTTTACGTGTCCAAAATTTCGCAATTCTTATCCAGATAAGTTTTCAGACAATTTTCATGATATTTATAACATAGAAACTGGTTCAAAATGCGATTTTATATATTTTATATTTAGAAAAAATAATTCAAAATTTTGTAATGTCGACTTAGGAAATAGGGGTTAGACTAAGCCTATTAGGCCTGAGGGTTTTTATGAATTTTTTCTAGACACTTTTTATGATACTTGAAATAAAGAAACTGTCTTAAAACGCGATTTTATGCTTGAAAAGACACGTCTTCTATGGAGAATAGAAGATTTCTAAACTTTGCAATTTTGCCCCAGAAAATAGGTGTTAAGACTCAAGCCTAAGCCGTTTTTTTCATTCATCTTAAACAGGGGGGACTAAGGCAAAAATGGGACTTATTGTCGTATAGGACCCTTAAATTTAAAACATTGATAATAAATTTGTTGACAAATGAAATATAACTCACTATAACAAAGCTCGACCACCATTCAGGTAAAGCAAATCGATCCATTTATCCAGCGAGACTTGAACGAAGACTTGATTCTCCAACTTCTCTGCTCGATACGTCGTGAATATATAGAGATTAAACCGAAAATATATATTATCGAATCATGAAAAACTTCCACACTCACAATTTTGAAGATCTAGCAGCATGCAGGTTAAGCAGATTCTTCTATCCTTCCAGTGAGACTAGTATCCAGACGTCATGAAAATAGAGAGACCGCATCGAGACAATTAATAATCGAAGCATAAGAGAATGTAACACTTACAGTCACATAGATGACTACTATGGATTTTACTTACAGTCGACGCTCCCAATAACATACACCCCAAAAGTTCGTTCCCGCCTAGGATCCGACACTTTTTTTAGCCCCATTTTTTCAAATTTTTCCATTTCTGTTTCGACAGTCTGACCGCAAATATCGCAAGGATTCGATCTTGTCGATCATTTTTGCAGAAAACAATGATTTTGACATTTAAAAAGCAAAAACTCCCATTAACATACACCTGTTTTGGATTTCGGTGTATATTAATGGGAGATTTTGCTTTTTAAATGTCAAAATCATTGTTTTCTGCAAAAATGATCGGCAAAATCGGAATCCTTGCGATATTTGCGACCTAACTGTCAAAACAGAAATGGAAAAATTTGAAAAATGGGGCTGAAAAAGTGTTGGACCCTAGGCGGGAACAAACTTTTGGGGTGTATGTTATTGGGAGCGTCGACTGTATTTCAGCCTATTAACTTGATTATAAAAATAATTACAAGTTTAAAAAATAAAATTGAATATTCTCGGAGTAAATACTTTATCAAGTTATTTTATCTCCATCTACAGTTTGCAGAGTTATGTTGCCAAAGAAATGTAATCCAGAAAAAATTAGTAAAATTTTTTCCAACTTACCGTATTTTCTCTATTAATGAACCCCCCCCCCCTCGATTTTTGGCCAGGATTTCAGAGTTAGGGCCATTTTTGATTTACAATTTTAACATTTTTGAAGGGTTGAAAATAATGAACCCGGGTTCATTAATAGAGAAAATACGGTAGTTTATTTGATCTTCCTACGTTTCATTTATTCTAAACGAATTTTTTTCTAAAAACTCCAATCAAAATTTTCACTATGTATCTTGGAAAAGTTGGCCCTGTTTTGACAAATCTCATCTAGCCTCACCCTAAATATTTTGAAGTGTATGTGTGTTGGTTGTAATAATGCTTCATTTATTCATCCTCCACTAATAGCCGCTCCACAGTTGAAACAAAGTGCCGCCGGCTAAACCAAAATATTGGCGGGAGCTCGGATTAGCACAATACTTGGAAGGGAATGCAAATATAGCTAAGTGCAGATGATTTACGATCATCCCTGTGGGCAAGGTGCAGAGGACACGACCTTGGATGAGGACGGTCAAAGGCCAAATTTAAATATAGCCTATTGTTTGGCTATAGAAAAAGCAACACTCTCTCATTGGCTGGTTGAAAATATAAACTTTGACTCATTCGATTAGAATTCAAAAACCAAGGATTTTTGGTTACTTTTTTCCTGTTGCATAATAATTTTTATGAACAAAAAAATTTAAAATAACCTAGCGAGTTTCCAAAAATACTTACACGAGAATAACACCTTTTTATGTGACTCTCGTCATTGCCGGCTATGAAAATTTTGAAAGTTTAAATGCGACTGGGATACTTTTTTCATTCTGAAAATATTCATGATTTTTCACCCTGTACCGGGTGTCTCAAAAGTTCGAACTCACTTTTTAAGATTTGAGTTTTTCTTAAACAGTGTAGACATCAACAAATATTTAATACCATTTTGTAGCTATGCATCTCCTCTTTCAAATAGCATATTAATCTTAGCTTGATTATTTTGGATAAGTCACCATTTGGCTCCAAACACTTGTCAGGTCATTTTGAGAAATTGACCAGCGTTTTAATCACTTTAACTGGTCAAAATTTTAATTCTGGATTTCACGATTCAGCAACATCTTATAACTTACTTGTAGCGCAGCTCAAGAGCTACGAAAACCACTTTACAGAATAATTTTTGGAAATCTGAGTGTTGATATATGGCCTTTTAAAAAAAATAGACTTTCTGAAAAAATGGCCAAAATCCAAGTTATTCAAATTTTTGCATTTTTTCAGAAAGTCTATTTTTCGAATTTTTGAGACACCCGGTAGTTCAAGGCTCTGTAGTCGATATAGGGCCACCAAAAGGAATGGACGCTTTTTTGCTTTAAATTTTTATGTCATGATTTGTCAGTCTAGTCCTAAAAATCGTAGCGATCACTATTTTACCGATCATTTAGAAAAGTGATGAAACTTTTGCCACTATGACTGGTGGCTCTCAACAAGACTTTCTTTTTCAAAAAAAGTAATTTTTGAGATTGTAACCCATAGAAATAAAAAAAACGTTATATTTTTTTTTTGTTTCTTGAGCGATTTCGGGATATCACTGGAGTGGGCGAGTCGAGTTCTTGAAATCGAGTAATTTCGAGTAATATTCGATATTTTTCGAGTTTCGAATACCGAGTCACTCAAAAATTTTGAGTAGAGAATTAAATAATCGAAAGTGTGCTCGTGGACCGAATTTTTCTTCTTTATGGCTTTTATATGCCTTACTAACTTCGAATAATTAAATTTTTATCCAAATTTTCGACCAAAATTTCACTTGAAATCGAGTAATTTCGAGTTCTATTCGAAATTTTTCGAGTTTCGAGTCGAGTACTCGCCCACCCTAGAAATGACTCAGCGCCATCGTAATTTTGGTGTAATAATTTTACCTAACTATACCAAATCGTAATTCTTTTCTGAACCGGCAAGTCGTTTATTCTACAAATATACGCTCAGAAGACAAATTATTTGGATTGACAAAAAAGTGTTTCACGTGTCTATTCCAAAAAGCATAAGTATGCTTGTTTACTGTAGAATAAAAAGTAGCAGCACTACTTTGTACTTGTTGCAGATCCTTTCGCAGGGACGACAAAAACTACCTCTTTTAAGGCTTTGAAGAGACCGCCGTGATCTATTAGTTCTACTTGCTCAGCCCACCAATCCAGCGACTTTGCAGATCAACGCAGCAACAGTCATCAGTCATCTTCTTGACTTTCCCTTTAAAATGGTTTTTTGCCAAAGCAAGACTACCGCCTATGCCTCCTATTGAAGAGGTATTAGTATGAACAAGTTGGTTTGGAGTGGAATGTGGTGTATTAGTGTTTATTACAGTAGTATTAGTTGATCATGGGCTGTGACATGAACATCGTAATAAGAAGTGACCAAGCCAAGCTCTTAACCGCAGAATGACCACGTTAAACTGGTTGACCACCTTGTGGTGTAGTTCAATTTTGAAATTGTGGTGGGTTGCACAGTTAGACACACACTGATAGAATGGGTTCCATAGTCGTGAATCTGAAACCTATGTAGAAAAAAATATATAAAAAAATTGCAACTGTGGAACCTATAACAGATAAAAAAGATGTGTTAATAAATAATGACCACAATGTGGTCAGCGCAGTCAGTGTATATGATTGCAAATTGCGTTATATTCCTGCTGGGTTTTCACCTATGCGTTGACCTATATCTCGTATACCGTATATTCTCGATTAGAAGGCCCCTCTCTAATAGAAGCCCCTCTCTAATAGAAGGCCCCCTTGAGGACCTATATATCAGCCTAGAAAAAGAAATTCGCAAATCTGTTTTTCGCGTTTTCTTAGTTAGCACGAGCTCACCTGATTCCACTTTTAAAATTTTGGTTGAGCACGCAAAAATCTCAAAATCGACCCAAATTTTTTCCGACTTTTTTAAGGTTGAAAAATAGAGGGCCGGGCCTTCTAATAGAGAATATACGGTATCGTATATCATTTTGAAAATGAGATTATGATCTACCTAGATTTTCTGACTCATTTTCTAAACATTCTTTATGAGATTTAAAAAAAAAGGTTCAGAAACATGACATGATCTCTTTGTGGTCAACGTGGTCGTTTTAGAGTAAACTGTGCAAACTGCGCCGGTAATAATAGTCACTCTTGAAAGTTATTTTATCGGGTGCGGCAAAAGTTCTGACTCATTTTAAAAGCTTTCTAAAGAAATATTTTTGATAGCATTAAACATTTTACACCATTTTGTAGCCCTGCATCTTCTCTTTCAAATGGCATATTGCCTTTAGCTTGATTATTGTGGATAAGTCACCATTTGTGTCCAAACACTTGTCTGGTCATTTTGAGAAGTTGACCAGCGTTTTAATCACTTTAACTGGGCAAATGTTTTGTTGAATTTTGAGCGTCACTACGAAATTTCATCACCATGTTGTAGCGCACTCAAGAGCTTAAAACCCATGTTACAGAATGATTTTTGAAAATTTGAGTGTTGAGATATGGCTTTTGATAAAAACCAATTTCTTGAAAAATGACCGAGATCCCAAAAATTGGCAAAAACTTTCATTTCGGTCATTTATCAAGAAATTGGTTTTTTTCAAAAGGCCATATCTCAACACTCAAATTTTCGAAAATCATTCTGTAACATGAGTTTTGTAGCTCTTGAGCTGCGATACATTATAATGATGAAAATTTGTCGTGATGCTCAAAATTCAATAAAACATTTGACCAGTTAAAGTGATTAAAACGCTGGTCAACTTCTCAAAATGACCAGACAAGTGTTTGGACCCAAATGGTGACTTATCCACAATAATCAAGCTAAAGGCAATATGCCATTTGAAAGAGATGAGTTGGGGCTTCAAAATGATGTGAAATGTTTAATGCTATCAAAAATATTTCTTTAAAAAATTAAGCTTTTAAAAGTGAGTCAGAACTTTTGCCGCACCCGGTATTATTAACATGCGTCAAAGAAATAGTGGGTTTCGTAGTACATTCAATGCTCGCATGAGTGTTACACAAAAAAATTTTCTAACCTTCAATGAGTGCGCTTGCACTATTTGGGCCTTTGTTCAATCTGTATTTTTTTTGACAATTTTACTTTTTATTTTTTCTCTAATTTTCTTTTCATCCTGTTATAATATCTGTATAAAAAAAATTTTAGTTTGGTTCAGTTTTTTGTCTAATTCCCGGTGTAAATATCAAATTTTATTTGCTTGATGCTAGAGCCTTGATATTAAATAACTTATGGACAGTCTCGAGGCATTGTCTCGTATCGAGACTTAACTGCAACTCGCTTTTTGGTGTAGTGATTATGCAACCCATTATGCGGAATGATTGTTTTTATTAGGTGTTGAGCAAGGCCATAAGTTCGTTCGGCTCGTGCAGGCGGCACACTCCTTTGAACATAAAAGTGATTTGTTGTCTTTTCTCCATGCAATCGCTTGCTAAGATAAACCAACATGGCGACACCACCTAAATTATTACTTCTTTTAAACTATTTCACAGGTTAAAATGGTTTTTGGCCCTTCATTTTCTGTCAACTTTATTATAGCATGAATTTTTAAATGAATTACTTATGAATTTTAAATATGTGCCAAAATCTTACTCTTAAGATAAGTTTCTTGATAAAATATACAGGGTGATCCAGTATAATTCTCAAATTTAAAATAGCCTTTTCTCCTCTACTTTCTTGTTCGTCTACTATGATATATGGCTCGTTCGAAAGCCCTGTGTTTGCCATTGCCACAAAAAACATAAGCTCATTTTTGTTGAAAAGCAATAAGATATGACTCTTTTTGTGAGTACTGTGTCTTTAGCTTGAAATCAGAAAAATCAATATTGACAAAAAAAATTGTTTGTAAGATAATATGAAAAAATCCGGCGCTACTGTAATATACAGTCCCCCCCCCCCCCCAAGCTACTGTAATAAACCCTTGAGTGGTTATATTACAGTAGCTTTTGGGGGGATGGGGGGTGGGGCGGGATTGTAAGCGGTATATGACAGTAGCGTCCAAAATGTTATCTGACGTAACAAAGCGAAATTATTACTTAAAGTTTGCTAAAAATTTCATATATAAATAGCAAATCTTCAAAGTTAGCTAGTTTTTTTTAGTAAGTAAAAAGCAATAAATAACTTCAGTGGTGAAATCTAACATTTACTGGTGAAATTTACACTTTAAGTGATTTTATCCACTTTTAAATGGTCGATTTTTCAAAAAATTTTGCCATTTTTCAAATCTTGTATTACACACTCTGGTCCAAATCTTAGCTAAATCCAAATATTTTTTTAACTGGTCTTTGATTATTTGTGTTAAAAATTAAAAAAAAATAAAAAAAGTGAGAAAAAAAACCGCCGGATACAATAAATCTGTTGTATGTTGCATAACTGCCCATAAAGCAACCATTACCATTATGTTTATTAGCCCCTCTCCCATTTAATATATTTCCTGCACCCCTCAAAAAGTGTTCCCATCCCCACCCAGTTACATATCTCAAAACTAGTGGTAGCACTGGTCCAAAAGGCTGCTCAAACCTCTAGTGGTGGTGTTGAACTGACGTAAAAATTGATGATGCCTAGTCCCCTGAATTGCTTTGATGTCGCCGACAAAACAAGGCACAGAGAGGCAACCAGGCAAAAAGTCCAGTAGCCAAGGTTTGTAGTCTTCTTTCCTTTGTTTTAGTCGGGTGGAGAAGGAGATATTGGTGTGTGTTTTTGTCCAATAAATGAGTTCACTATTAATAGCAATCATAACAAAAAAAATCGCTTAGATTCAATCCAATCTGAGCATTATTCTAATTGTAGAGTGTGCTGGTTTCGAAGAGGTCAAGTCTCGGCTGATAATACAAAGAATATTTGTCAACTTTCACACCAAAAATTTTTTATCTGCAAACTTGTATCCTGAAACCCTTGGAAAGCAAGAAAAATCAAACTTGAATAATGCCTAGACAATCCTCGACAAACAATTTCATCGTTGACTGATTTCACAAAATAATTCCAAAAACACAACGCCCAATTTTTTCAAGTACAATTTTATTTCATAGCGAAAAAATGGACGAGTGACGATTTGGATACAAAAACTGAATGGATACACCGATTGGATACATTTTCAATTCCTGACTTGTTATTTCACATTTTTATGATTCAATTTCGGCGCTGGATAGCCAAGCCTACAATCAAACAGACTTAAACGGGTCCTACAAATTTTTATAGTTCAAAAAAACATGTTTGAGTCAGTCCTAACTTACGCTGGCCTGCCCAGCTCCTAAAGCTTTACTTAAGCCAAAAATAAAAAAATATATAGAGAAAAGAAAAAATCGTTTGATGAAAGGCGAAGGCTTCAAATGTAAAATTTTATCAGTGATATTTCACTTCCGTAACCTACCAAAGTACTAAAAACCGGGTACTTAAATTTTTTTATTCTCTCTTGCTTGCTTTTTAATACTTTCTAACTCTATAGCTTTTGAGTGACAACATATCAGTTTTTTGTTAAGTGGGCCCTACTGCATCTATAAATTGTGGTATACATGTTTTTTCATACATGCGGAGTCACTTTTAAGTGATATTTGTCTTATATATGCGGGTGTTTGCATCTTAACTCCAAACATCCGAGCCTTTAAGCTACCAATCCCCCTGCGCTTCCGAAAGGGCATGATTCCGAGAAGTATTCTTGATCATTAAATGAATATAGAGTATTTTTTTGCTACAGCCTGAGTCGAATAATCACGGTGAGACAGCCTCAAAATAGACGTTATCTTCGAAATATTTTGGATAAAAAGTAGCCCTTTATTATTCCCTTTCCTTCCCAATACAGCGTGTTCTCCCTTTTTGAATAAATTTTTTGTCTGTTTCGTAGCAAAAAAATCACCAAAGTTACCGTATTTCCTCTAATCGCCGCGCCCCTCTCTAATTGCCAACCCCCCCCCCCCTAACTTCAAGTGGTCTAAATTTCTGTTTTCATTTACTGTTTGAGCTGTCTAAGAAGTGGCCGTGAAGGATTTCAAAAATCTAACAGGCCCTTTTTACATAGCTCAAACAGTAAATCAAAACATGAGTTTTGAACCACTTGAAGTTCGAAAAAAATGCATGCTCCCCGGGGCGCCGATTAGAGGAAATACGGTAGGCTTCATTTTTAAAGTACTTTCTAGTTTTTTTGTGATTTTTTTTTTGCCCATACCAGTTCGCGAGGAAAGTCATTGAACAGGAAGTGACCGCCATTTTCTTCTGGGTTGCAAAAATTTTTATAAAGAAGTTGACCCTACCGGAGTATACATCCCCCCCCCCCCCCCCCAAATGAAATTTTTTTAAAGTGTTTTTAAAAACCCTATATCGACCCGAAATTGCCTCGGAAGTTCAAAAAAGACATTATTTTATGAGTTCTGGTTAATAAAAAATTGAGTTTTGGACATTTTGAAATTTCGACCATTTGCCTGTTTTGGCATGTTTTGGCCCTGGAGCTGGGCAAAATAGTTTCTAAATGCATTTTGGTTCAAGAGTCTTCTCGAATTATGTCTAAGGTAAGTGAGTGCGCGCATCTCTAACCATCCAAGCCCCCTGCGCCCCTTCGGGACGCAGGGGCTTGGTTGCTTGGGGTTGAGATGCGCACACCCACATACCTTAGACGCAAATCACTCGAAAGTGACTCTGGATGCATAAAAAATGTATGCATACCAGAGTTTATTTATGCGGTAGGCCCCAGTCAACAAAACTATGTTCAACATCTTTCTTTTCACACTAAATTGGCCCTTTTTTGGTCCTTTCCCACCCTAATATGGCCCTAAATCCTTCAAAAATGGTCAAAATAGGTATATTTGGGTGGTCCCAAAACTCAATTTTTTATTGACTAGAACACAAAAATAATGCCTTTTTCGAGCTTCTGAGGCAATTTTAGGTGGATATAGGGTGTTTGGAAACACTCGTGGTGCGCAAAACAGATAAATTTATCTGAACCGATAAATTTATCTGCCAGATAAATTTTTATCTGACAGATAGAATTTATCTGCCAGATAAAATTTTATCGGTCAGATAAAATTTGATTTTTAAATAAGAATCATTAGAAAATTAAAAAATGGTTTTCACAGTTGCAAATCTATGGAAATTTTCAAGAATAATAGTGACTAAAATATTTGATGGGTTTCGCCAGAAATCCTGGCTGAAAAATTTGAAAACCCATCAGCTATTTTTATCACTATCATTCTTAAAAATTACTATAGATTTGCAAGTGTGGAACCCAATTTTTATTTTTTATTGATTTTTATTTAAGCATCGAATTTTATCTGACCGATAAAATTCCATCTGGCAGATAAATTTATCGGTTCAGATAAATTTATCTGTTTTGCGCACCAGAGAAACACTTTAAAAAAAATTTCATTTGGGGGGGGGGGAGGGCTATACTCCGGTAGAGCCAAGAAGTTTATGAAAAATTACAAAATATTTTTGATAGTTTTTCAAATAAAAAAAATTTTGATATGTGAAGCAGTGAAATAAAAGATTTTGCAACCCATCACAAAGTGGTATTCTATTCAACTTGAGTCCAGGAATTTTCTGCCTGCCTGAAGAATGGTTATTCGAAATCAACCTAAATAGGTTGATTTTAGGGTGCTTATACATTATGTCCAAGCCTGGGGACCGCTTTTCGGTGGCTCCATATCGGGGGTGGCATTATATCGGAGTTGGACGGTATCATATTATTGCCGAATTTTTTTTCCAAACAATTTCAGTAAATAATATTGGAATTATAATTTTAAAAACGAACGCAGAATTTATCCAAACATGGTTCAATAGACTCAATAAATTAGGTGGCACCCTCTTGTTCATACCCTGAAGATTTATGCTTGTGTTTGAGTGAGGAGGGAGCGGTGCTTTTCAAAGTGCTGCAGTTATAGTTGATGACCTTGAGGGCATGTAAACACCCACTTGTTCTCTTTTGTGGATGTAGCAAAAAGCCGATTGGGTTAGGACCAGCTGCCTCTACTACTGACCCTCATCCTATTTACAGCTGCATTTAGGACAAATTTAAAAGAAAGTGTTCGGCATAGGTACGTGAACAGAGACACCAAATTGCAAAAAAATTCTAAGGTTTATTTTACCTAAAATGTCATCAAAACCAACAGAATAATAAACAAGAGGTTTTTTACAATATCAAAATTTTCTAGCCTCTTAATTAATTTTTTTGAATTTCAAACTATGATTTAATTCTTGCTATGTAAAACTTTTCCGGTTTGACTTTCAAGTGAGTTTCGTGAAATATATGACTATAAAAATTAGTTAACACTTCTATTATAGGTTCAATGAAAAAGAATAATGATATCTTAAATGCACTAAAATTGTAAACCTATTGAAATTATATAAATATTTGTAACAGGGTGGATCGAAAAACTTTACCATTTTTAAAAAATTGGTGTGTCTAACTTCTTGCCACATCCATTTTTTACAGGAAAATCGAGTACATTGCTTAAGCTGCCTGGGAGTCACCTAAGGTTAAGAAAACACAGAAAATACATATGAACACTATTTACAAAAAAACAGCAACGGATTTATAAAAATTAAAAGTGAAACTTTTTAAAAAATGGTGAAGCTTATTGGTTCGCCCTAGGTTTTGAAACCCATTTAAAACTCAAATTGTAGACGAATTAAATTAAGAATTACGCTTGTACTGAGACCACAGCGTAATCGAGTCGCCCGAGAGGTGCATCAATTTAGGTGGTAGCAAAATAGGCGGTGATATTTCTGCCGGATATTGTTTCATCAGCCTTAAAAATATGCCATTTATAGATGAAGAAAGAAAAAGAGCTGATAATATTGTCTTAAGAGATTATCTTACCGTTTTTCTAAACGTACTTTTTATGAGTCAAACCGAAGCCCACAAATGTGACATGATCACATTGTGTGAAACGTGCGCTTTCTACTAGAATCTTGCCAACTTTTTGCAGAATATTTTGAATTGTGATATCAGAACAATATTGTACAGCCACAGAAATTTACTCGAAAAACAGCAAAGCCTATTGTCTCCCTTCTTTATCCAGGCGGCAAGTCTTTTAAAAAGAGACTTGATTGGAAGATAGGCGGAAAGGACAAAAGAAATAAATAAATGCCTAAGGATTTGTGGTTATTTGAATTATAGCCAACAGTTCAAATACAGTTGAGCGGAAACTGGCTGGTCTGATTTATTTGGGACAAATTGACTCGATTTCCCCACAAATTTAGTTCTAATTTATGTTTTTTTTGTTGCGGTTAAATGTTAGAGCCAGATTAATGGCAACAAATACTCTTCAGTATAGTTTCGGATGTATAGAAAAGGATGGTAAAAAAGTTGTATAAAATATTGTTGAATTTCTTTCGATATACAGATTGTTCCAAAGAATTTTACGTTTTTTCTTTACTTTTTGTCATTATTAGTGCTGCTTTTACTAACTCTCTCTTTGATATTTTTTGTCTTAAAATTTTTGTCTAAGTTTTGCCAGTGGTATTTTCGACATTGTAAAAGGGCAATAAGGCAAGAAAATCGATAGCATTGCAAACGTGACAGATAGCGGGAAAAAACACATAAAAGTGAGGCAGTGCGATCGCTGAACTGAAGCAAAAAAGCACAAGCGCACCCTCTCCAAAGAGTACGAGTACTCTAGTCGTAGGACAGGTGGTGCATGATTTTAAAACCCCAATCCATTGGGCCGCAAAGCGGCGAAATACCCTTGGTATTTCTGGGAAAAAAATAAGTTACAACCCCTAACTCATACCCCTCAATTTCAATATCCCTCGATTTCAATACTCTTTGGAGGGAATGCACTTGGTAAGCTTTCAACTGGTCTATCAAGCAGTCATGTGCACGGTTCGTGTCCGGCTGGACAGGCCTGAACAATTTTCACCATCGGGCAGGCTGAGCCACTCACAGGTCGGCCCAGAAAAGCCGTGGAAATTAGTTGACTATGAAAAATTAGATAATTTTGTAAAATTTGTTGACTATATGGAATTCGTTGCCTAAAAATTTCGTTAACTATGTGAGATCAGGTGTGGACACGGGCCGGCCCGGGCCGTAATTTCTCTACGCCGAGTTTCCACGGGCCTGGCTGGGCCGGGCCGTCAATTGTTGGGCCCGTGTCGACCCGTGTGTGAAATGTGTTGAATATAAACATTTTATTGACTATGAAAATTACGTTAACTATGTGAAATTTGCAGATAATGCAAAGGAAAGCCGGGCCCGGAATAAAGAATGTTTCGCCCTGGACGGGGCACTAAAAGTACGGTCCATTCACATGCTTTTGAGGCACCGTCTTTTTTTCCCTGTCTCTTCAAAAATATAATTGGCCACTCTTGAAAATTTATCCCAAATTAATCAATTAATTGTTTTTTTTAAAATTCAACCTAAAAAAAGGATTCCCTATCTGGTCTAAATTGCAAAATTTTTTTATTCTAGAAATGACGGCCAAAATCCGAATTCTTGCAATATTTCTAGGGTTGTCAAGGGTAGTGCTGTTTCGAGCCGTCGATTGATTGGTGGGTTTCAAAGCACTTTTTTAAAACAATTTTAAAATCACCAATTCTGGCCTTTCCGGAATCGATTTTTTACTTTTTGCGGAGAAAAAAACCTTCTTAAAAATGATCACGAAGCGATGTTTGAAAAGGCAGAGGCTGAGATTTTAAAAGCGTTCAAAAAAAGTGTTGTGAAACCCAACAATTATTCGACAGCCCTAGATATTTCATACAAGGCCGACTAAGGGGGAAGGTACTTACAGCCATTTGGTATAATGTTCTATTCTTACTGTCAACATTTTCTATCTTTAGGGCATCTCATAGTCAATTATGCTGCACTTTTACTGTGCCAGCTAAATTAGATGTTTTGGTGAGTGTGTGTGTGTCTGTGAGTATTAACAACTAATTATGAACAACGCATAATTATCTGTACTAACAACATGCTTTTTATAGGTGAATGAGGACTAAGTTTGAACGCTTTTTACTAAAATGGCATTTTTGGAAGGTGGATGCATTAAGGTGAAAAAGTGCTAGAAGGATCAAAATCTATTTTTTGGACATTTTCAAATGCTAATTAGAAGTCTTGCTTTTTGTTCGTAATGTAACTAGACGTTTTCAATCAAGTCTTTAGACCATTTTTAAATTGGTTTAGAAGGTTGCAATGGAATTGATATAATAGAATAGGATTGAATGGGGTGGGGTGTACGGTGGAAGAATAGCTATAGAATAGCTGCCAAAACTTTCAAATTTTGTAAATTTTAAAATTTTATAAATGCGATATAACCAGTCGCAAAATTTCCGACTTTGATGTTTAAAAACAAATATCTAGTGTTTGGAATTTCTATAAATTTGGGATATTTATGATACTGCTGTGGCTCGCTAAATGTTTTTGCTCAGAATTTAAAAAAATAGCCGGCTTTCTTATGGAATCGTGGTCGAGAAACACAAATACGAGATTATCTCTTCCATCCGAGCACTCTGCGTGGGGGGATTCGAATTTTTTTACTACGATTACTATTTTAGTCATTTTTTGAAATAATAACCGTAATATTTAAATTCAGTCGAACCCCTATATATAAAAGACACCCTATACAATGATAGTCTATATGAAAAACCTCTCTGTTCGGGTTGCTGCGCTCTTGTTTGATTCAGGTTGGTCAGTCTCTTTGGCGTCTTCAAATCAAGCCTTAAGTGTTTTCAATGTAATTTAGTCGTAGCTCGAAGTGGTATAAATCTTAATTTTCTCCGGAACAAAATTTTACCGTAACCCACTAAGTAATACAAAATGTCTAAAAGCACTCGTTCCAGCAATTTTCCGCAACTTTTCTTATAGAAAATAATTTCTTACCAAAAAAGTCACTCAGAAAGCACTTTTTTACTGGCTCTCCCACCAAAAGTTATGGCTGTAGAGATTGACATCCCTCCTTCACCTAGGAATATTAATTACTCGCCAAAAGTTTCAAAAGTTTTTGTCAAAGTCTTTTTTTGGTGTCTCCTCTCCACTATTGTCTCCCCTCCACCAAAAAATGGGGCTGAGAGTGCAGTAGTCAGTTCTTTTGCCTGCACCCATCCAATCAGCGGTTACCTAGTTGTTAGCCCCTCCCACTAGCCTGCCTCAGGGCTGCCGACCTCCAACCCTTTCGCTCCATTCCACTCTTTTCTTCGCTATTGCTGCTGCGTAAATCTCCGTTGGGGACAGACCGCTGCTACTCGTGACTTCACTTGCTTATTAAACCAATATTGACTCATTTGGGTTAGGGTTAACTATATTTTTAAATTTCTTGTTTCGAAATAATTTTTTAATTGTGGTCTCTGTTAATTATTTGCAGTAAATATTTTCTTGAACTCCCGAAAATTTTGAAAATCGGTTTTTTGATTGAGTTAGCATACAATTTTGTGGCGACCTTATAACTTTTTCTGTAAGCTTAAAATTTAGTCCTTTTCATGACTCAAAACTTTGTTAGGCGTATTTGTGAATATGAATAAATACAAAAAATAATGTCTAGTCAATCAGGACATGCCAGATCTGAGCTTATTAACAGACTATCAAAGTCTACTGAATTATTTCTTGAACATATATCAAAAAAAAATTCTTTTTAGAGCTTCTTAAAGGGGGGGGGTGGAACTTTATATACGCATCACCTTAGGTCACAGGTTCGACTACCACTGGCTGCAGACCTTATTTTTTTCTCCCTTTTATTTACAAGTTTAGTGTCAAAATGTAGCCAAGGTTCTGGGCTTTCATTTTAGAAATCATACAATGAAAAGTTGTTATAAATTTAGGCCTAAAATATAAAAAATCCAATTCGATGAAACCCTCAATAGGACTATACCAGTACTTTTTGGTAGTATCCTGGAACTGATGTTTTTTCCCAATTTTAATTTGCATACTCATTTGCAACCTCACACTCAAAATGTAGCCCTGCTTCTTGCCGTCATTTTCAGCATACGGTTGTATAATCATGTAAATTGAAACCGCAAAAAAATCTCAGTTCCTAGTACGCATCATTTTTGCTGATTTCCTCTAATTTTGGTAGTCATTGCCAAAAATCGCAAAATTGAGGCAGTTACTGACAGCAAAGCAGTGCTGAAAATGGTTGCAATCGATTGCTTGATGATTTTTGGACCTAATAGTCAAAAAACTTACTAAAAAAGTAAATTAAAACACCCACAGAGGGACTAGAACTTTTGACAAAAGGCGATGCGTATATAAAGTTCCCCCCCCCCCCTTTAATTTTAAAAATCATAAAACTATTTTCAGATTTCAATAGTTTGTTATAAAGCTAAGATTCAAATCTACACGATTGTTAAAGAAAATTTTAAATTACAATGGTAAAGCAAAAAAGCACGCCAAATGAAACCCATGTGAAAGTTTCCGTATTCCGGTTTTCCGTTTTTCCGTATATTCCAAGTGGGTGTCTCACGGTACTGCCTAGGTTTGACTAGGTTTCTTATACGTATGTTTTGTTGGCGTCTATAGAAGGATTATACGAATGCAGGTGGTTTCCCCGTCACTATTTTCGCCGTCGGTCAATTTTTGCTGTCACACTTTTAACTGTTGGTAAAATTGATCGTTTTGACCGTAGTTTTAACGACCAGTAGTATTTGACCGTTACAATCTTATTCATTGACCAAAGGGCAACTCCTAGATCGAAAAAGTCAATCCGGTAAATTATGCTAACTGTCAAACTGATAAATTTATCAATAGTCAAATTAGGGCGAAGATGAAAATAGCCGACGGAGAAAAGAGTGACGGTGCAACGTCCTGTACCTGATTATACCCTTTTTTGCGGTAGCCCCCAAGAAGTAATTGGAAGGATTCCCAAATCGTGAGTTTCATTCTATAAATTTAGCAAGGAACTTATTTTGAATACTATCACTGAAAAGTTTTGGCGATAACAAGAGACCTAGCTTTCATTCTAGCAAAAAACTTATCACATTGTTTAATGAGCTACATAGTCTACGTTCTTTTCATAATTTCACGCAACCCATTTGAAAAATTAGGTTACTTTTCTTTGATTAAAGGCACGCCTAATATGGCTGGCCAAAGATAGGATGTTCCTCAAATATACTTTTCTTGCCTTTTAAACTTCGGCGAGCATTTATGAACTGTCCTACATATGGTTGTCAGTGGTAGTACCGTTTCGAGCCGTCTATAAATTGTTGGGTGTCACAACACTGTTTTCAAAACGCTTCTAAAATCGCCATTGATGGCCTTACCGTAATCATTTTTTTATTGTTTTGCAGAGAAAAATCGGTCTATAAAATGATTACAAAACGATGTTAGAATGGGTAGAAACTGTGATTTTAGAGAGGTTTTGAAAAAGTGTTGTGAAGCCCAACAATTAATCGACGGCTCGAAACGGCACCACCCCTGACAACCCTAGTCTTACATCTAGCACAAAAAACAACAGAGGGACCAAGCCATATTTTGGGCATAAGGGGGGGGCGGAGTGGTGCCACCACAAATATATATAGTGCCAAAGAACTGATCTCGCAGTCAATTTTCCTAGACGCAGATATTCGTATCAAATTGCTGCAAAAAAACTTACAAAAAATTTAGGTTGCTTTTTAGTGCATCAGAGTGTAATAATATTTCTATCCCAATTTTGTGCATTCACTTCTAAATTCACCCCAGTTCTCTTGTATTCGCAAAAAAGGAAGGGAGCAAGATACACTCTCGGAGAACTGCTAGTGATGACGTCGGGGGCTGCCAGCACCTCCACTTGTTACCCCACCAACCATACCTCCAGTCCTTCAACCACCAACTTCTACTATCAGCCCAGCCATCCTCAACAGCAAATGGTCTTGGCAGCTCAACAGTTGAATGGCAACATGGCCTACTTTCCAAGCAGCATGGCTTTGAATGGAAATGTTAATGGGTTGGAGTCGGTAGTTCCAACTTCTTCTAGCTGCTATACGGCACCCACTGCCAACGGTACTGTCAATGGAGTGGACCAGATGGGATTTGACAGTAAGGTTGGTGACTTCACGAATATTTTTTCGCTAGACACTTCCAAATATTAAAAACAGCAATTAATTTTATATATAAAAAGAAATTTCGATATCAGTTGCTATCCGCTTTTTTACTATTATACTAGATCCTAAGCTTAAGCCTAGCCTGTCTACAACCGAGCTGTGTAACGCACCTCCTTATAATATTATTTTTATTTTGCATATACTTGAAATATGGCTATAAACCTCAGCCCTTTGTTGACAGTGTGTCAAATCGCTAAAAATCGACTAAAATTCAATGTTTTTGTTGTCCAGTTAATCATTGCTACATGCATGGTCTTTTTGTAATCTACTTTTCTAAGCCATGTTGAAAATAGTCTAAGTTGGGGTACATGACAATTTTCCGCCGACAATTTTCCGCCGCCCTAAATCAATTTCTGTTCTCAATTATTTTCTTTAGTGATGGGGGTCGAGCTACAAACACTACTTACTCAGATCCTTAGCTCTTAGCGCTTATTTCATTGAGTTATTCTTGTTTTCTTACCACACCTTACTATTTTGTGCCGACAATTTTCTTCCGTTATTTCAGTTTACGTAGCATAGCAGTTATAAACCTATGGGCTGCATAAATTTTTATTTCTGCTTAATAAGTTTCAGACAGCATACATTTTAGTGAATAAGTCTAAAATTTGTCTTTTTTATGTTTTTCTTTCAGTTATTTCAACCGTTTTTCTATCAATATCAAACTTAAATGGCGGTGTCAGCTTAAATTAGTTTATTGATAATCACTAATTAACTAGATCTAGGTGAAATAGATCTAAAAAATCAAATTTGAATAGCAGTAAAGTGTTGATTTTCCTTAAGCATTTTTAATATTTAAAAATATTATCTTTTATATTGCAGAGCAACCTTTGCCTATACGGCAGCAATCAGCAGAGCACATCCAGTGGAGAATGGACCCTCAACGACGTCCCCTCAGCCAATTCCATTCAGGACAACACAACAGGATCCACAATAGTGGGTATAGACTCCAATGGCACCTCAGCCAACCATACCCCTGCTAGTAGATCTCACAAGGAGTCTAAGAAGCGCAGGAAACAACACAATAGTTCTGTGAACAATGGCACTACGGATGAGAGCTTGGAGGACAATGACGACGATGAGGACGACAAAAATGCTCTGGCTGTATATCCTTGGATGACTCGAGTACATTCTGGCACAGGTAGGATAGTTTTAAAAATGGCTGTGATGCTTAAAAAATTGTCGATTACGTCGAGGTTCGAGATCTAAATTCGAGATCTGAATTTCTTCGGAACAGCGCTAAATTACTTTATCAATGCTAAGCCCAAGCCTAAAGACAATCATATAAGTTCTGGATGCAAAGCGATCAAATAGGTTGTAAATATTTTCGACACCGAAATGGTGCCTTTTCTGCCCCAAGAGGCTCTTTTCCTGCAACATGTTTGAAAAAACCTTTTTTATGGCCTATTTTTTCACCAATTTTTATTTTTTTACAATTATCTTCTAGCTCTGGATCTCAGCTTCCTATAAAGTCAATGACTGCCTGAGAAAGAGAAACTGAGGAAAAAAAAAGTTGGAGAAAAAAGTGTTTAAATAAAGCGAATTTTTTCAGAAATCGGCCCATTCAAAGACCTATCCTTACAACTTTTTAAAACTTCATTTGATCAAATAAAATTGAGTTAGAAAGCTGAGATTCATAGCTACAAGATAGTTTAAAAAATATAAATTGAGTATAAAATCACCAAAACAAAACCTTTTTATTTTTGGAGTAGGAAAAGAGCCTTTCGAGGCAGAAAAGGGGTTAAGAGCGGTGTAGAATAGCGGTTTTTACTAGTTAGTTACTGATCCTGCCTATCTTTTGTTAATTGTAGGGATACCAAGTAGCTAGTACCCAGAATGAAAATTTTCTTAAAGCATGGCGTCAAATAAGAAACATGACAACATTCCTCTCAGGCCTTTTGCGTATACCGAGCAACCCATCTAAAATTTTTCAATATTTTAAATGAATTGAAATTTTTGAAGATGCTAGAAGTACCGGACGTACCGGTGTGTTACTGTATGTTACGATATGTTTGACATTGTTTCGACGTGCTCACTCTTACCAAACATTCAGTAATCTGTCCACAACTATCGAGTTGTTTTATTCAATTTCCGCTAGCATGTTTATCAATTAATCACCAACGGGTTTCTTTTTCTGCTCTCTATTCCAATGCACACCAGAAGTTAGACACACTCCGTCTAAGAAAAAAAGTATACTTTTGTCTGGGTTGCACTACCGTAGTTGACTTTCTTGTTAGTAGCAGCGACACTGCTCTGCCTCCCCTTTTTCCACCAACATATTGATCGTGGAAAAGGGAGCAAGGGGGGAGAAGAAGATCCATCTAAAACAACAGCAGGCTGGTCGTTGTGTTATCTCTTCTTACCAATCTATTCTCTCTAGCCGCTCAAAATCTGTTTATTGAAAAGAAGAAGTATGTGAAATAAGCGTTCTTATAAAAAATATATGAGAAAAGTTGCATTTGAAAATTTGATGAAAATAATTAAGCATTTATACTGATGCAGTTGAAGCAAAATAGCAGACTTTTTAGAGAATTCAGAATGTTTTAAAAAGGGTTCTGTTGTACCTGGAACCACTAATCTTACAATCAAAAATGTGTTCATTGACCGAAATGATCAGCAAAATCGAAATAAGTGGAAATTTCAGCAATGGACTGACCGAAAACAGCTGTCAAAAGCTTTTATAAATAATGGTCTAAAAATTGTCGTGCCCTAAGTGAGAATGAACATGAGCGGTTGCCATTATATCAGGACTGCAATGCAGCATCACTAAGTCGGCTGCAATTTTAGATTTATAAAGAACATGAAAACCAGAAGGAAATTTATACCTGAAAGTGCTTATTTGAGTGGATGGGTCGAGGGCCGGTACGACTGTAGACGAAGACTAATACAATAGTTTTTGAGGCTCATTCTGGATCTCCCCTAAAAAGGCTTGCAGAAGCATTTCTTTCAAACACCAAAAAATCTGAAAAAGCGAAAAATTTTGAGAGTATACTCACCGAAAATCGAAAAAGACGGAATCAGTAGAGCTCCTGGGAGTTAAGAAGACGCAATAAACAGCTTCGCAAAAAAATGTACTCAGACCACCAAAATCAAGGCGGCCTTTTTAAAGCAGGGACCCATTTAGAGGAAATACTGCATAAGAAAATGTCTGAAAATTTGGCGCCAGTAGCGAATATTACCCCCAAATGTCATACCTCCAGGCGGATGGCATTCGTTGCTAGGGTCGAAAATTCCCACACGCACTTTTCGCTGGGTTACAAAACATTTTTGGTTGATAAAAGATACTGTAAGCTTTTTGTTAGATTTTGGAAACTGAATTCGGAATACTGCATTTCCTCCGGGGTCGAAATAGTACTGCAGCCAATACACGGGCTACTACTCATGCGGCGTTGCGAGTGATTCAAGTACGAAAAACTAGTTAAAAAGCTGCAAGGAGTGTTGTAATCGGGACGGTGCTTCTTGTCTTACTGAATTTTCACGTCCCAATGTCCCATCAATTTTTTTATTCTCAATCCCGTCTAACAAAAATCTTTCCCATTTTCACTATATTTCCTAAAATCTGTTAGAATTTTAAAGTAAGCTACAGTATTGTACAAATAATTCTGAAAGAATGCCGTAAGTTTCATTGTAGCAGGTTCCAGTACATTTATTTTAGCAGCCGGCAGAGTGCCAGCACAACTGCTACTTCTTATGACCAATTTTTATTAATTGAGAAAAACAAAATTGGAGCTAGCTTCTGTTGGTGTCATTAATTTTCTCGGTGGTCGCTGGCTCCTTCCTCTTTTTGGTGGGTTGCAGTGCCAACGGACAGGCAGGGCACACAATTGGTGCCTTTTGTTGTTGTGGAAGGCAAGTGAATTGCTTCTTTCACTGATTTGAGACTCATTAATCAGGGCTGCTCACCACTAGTGCCTCTACCATCCCCCATTAATAATATTCGCCAACACGGCACTCACCGATAGTTAGAATAAGAAGAAAATTGAAATTTTTCAGATTATGGAGAAGAAAGTAATTGTTTTAAATGAGGAGGGAACTTTCCTAGTCATTCCTTATTCCTGATAGTTTCTAATGCACATTTTCGAGCTTCTTATAAAAAAGATCCAGGTAGCTTAATCGATGTCATCGATTTTCCTGAGGAAATCAAAAGGGCAGGGAGAAGGCAGGGAGAAATTTTTCACAACTTTCCAAGTTTTCGGGCTACTCTGTACATATGTGGTAATATATTTTGAGATATTATAAATTCGCTAATGGATGTCATTATAAGCAACCCCTTTTCTGTGGGTGGTGGTGCTGATAGAGAAAGATGGGATTCAGGAAGGTGATCATTTTAACTTTCATATTCATCTACTAAGATTATTTGTATGTAATTTGAATAGCAATCAAATGTGTCTAATTTGCATAAAAGTAGTTTTAATTTGGTCTGATCTGATGCCTGGTCTAATCTGGTCGGAATTTGTTCATTGTCCATCCCTGCTTGATAAAAATATGAGCATCCATGAGCACGAATTTTCTGCTTTCAGATTTATAAAAAGCAAGTTTACCCGAAAATGTTTCCTTTATACATTCAATTAAAAATTTCGAAGAAAATAAAGGAATGTGTGATCAAAATTTGACTCGAAAAATCGATAAAAAGTAACAATTCTCACAATTTTTTAGATAAAGACAAGCTGGAAGAACCAAAAAAATTTTGGGCTCTACATGTGTTGGGGTGGCCCCGAAAAAAAAGCCTTGGTTCCCCTGTTGATTTTTTCGTATTTCCAATTTAATAGTTTTTTTGGCTTCACGCTTAGTTGCAGGGTAGACCAGCGTGTGTCAGAACCTACTTAAACTTGTTTTTCTCAGGTTTTTCGCAGCTTAGAAAACATTTTTAAGTCCGTTCTAACATATGCCTGTCTACCCTACGTCTAAGTCAAAGCCGAAAAATGAAAGAAAAAATGCGAAAAAAATCAACAAGGGGACCAAGGCAGTTTTTTTCGGGAGCTACTCCAACACATATGGAGCCCGATTTCGTGTTACAATTAGAATACTATTTTAAGTCCCTCTGCATGCAAGAAAAAGGTTCAAAGTCACATTTAGCGGAAGATTTACGGCTTTGTAAAGAAAAGGAGTTTGATCTGCAATCAGCATCTAAGCCAATAATCGCAGTAGCAATCATAATATTTTCATTGGACGTAATTTATGGCCGTCCTTCTTTGTTGGACTCAAAAACTTCTCACACCTCAGTCAATTTGCTTCTTTTATACGTGCAATTAATCGCTAGATCACTCATTAGGGCTGTAAATGAGGCAGTAGTAGGGTTGCGCAATCCATAAGGCCAACGAGATACTCTTTACTACAGTCCAAGTGCGATAGTTTTTTTGGAAAGAATATAGGTTCTGGGGAACTATGGGACTATTTTTAAAGGGCCATTGCCACCTGTTTTGAATTGTCCCCGCCAATTTAAATTTTTTTGCCTAATCATTCAACTTCTGCACGGATTTTTTATCTTGATTTCTAACAAAACAAGGCCTAGAATTTAATTTTAGGTATAGTTTTGATAGAAACCAAGTTGGAAAATCAGTACAGAATTCAATGATTCAGAAAAAAAATTGAGTAGGCGGGGACAACCGTTGTCGGAGACGGCATTTTGTTTACGAACTGAGGAACTACTGCAACCAGTGTTGTGCATTTACCTCGTTTGCGAGCGAGCAGCTCGCCCCCCCCCCCCTAAAAGCGCGAGCTGCTCGCTCGCCAAATAGCTAACTTGGCGAGCCATATATAAATAAATGCGAGCCATATGGCTCGAACCCATATGGCTCGCTAGGAGATGCGATTTTAGGTCTTGCGTTTGGCTCGCGCGAGCCAAATGTACAACACTGACTGCAACATTTCCGAAAATGAAAAATTTTAGAAATACTACAGCATGAAACCCATGTTATTTCAAAATGTTATTTCAAGGACCAGACTGTCGAAACAGAAATGGCAAAAGCCTTCAAAAATCGAGGTAAAAGAAGTGTCGGACCCAAGGCGGGAACGAACTTTTGGGGGTGCCATAGTAGAGAGGTTTGACTGTACTTCGCCAGTTTTTACAATAACACTAAGTTCTTAAATTTTCGGAACAATAAAAATTTTAAGAACGTTTATTTGCACTGAGAGATATATCTTTATTTTCTATACCAAAAATCTATCTTGCAGCTTTCTTTTGAATTTTTTTCCAAAGCACAAACCTCTAACATTACTGCTACAGTAGGGCCACCTGTCCGGCACCTTTCCCCATAAATTTTATTTTTTGCTTTCACACAACCAGAGATAATTCTCAGTGTTTCTGCTTTCTCCAGCCAAATTGTTGCACTGCTCCGAGCATTGTTTCATTGCCAGTCAAGAGAGTGTGCAATCAGCCCCTTCCACTCACCCCAAAATGTCAGACCAGAGTAAATTTATTGCGGTTGCTTGCGGCCATAAATTGCCTTGGCCTTCCTCTGGACTCTCGATCTCGAGTGCTGGAAAGAGGAAATAAGCAAGGGCTCACTTCGAAAATTGGACTCAGTTCTTAAAGCAGTACATCTTAAGTGTCTTTTAATCCGGAAGCAGGTTTGGGACTGATACACGCAATTGTGACACCAATTAAGGTAGTGAAAATCACAGTAGTTTCATTTCAATTATAACGGCATACAGTGTCTTTATGTATAATCTTTATGTATAATGTATCGTAGATGTTCTAAAAGATAAAATAGAGCATAAACACCAGATCACAAGAATTTCACAGCAGTTACCTAGAGCCAGTTGTTGAATCGTTAGGATCACTGATGAACTTATAAATATGCGCAGAAATGAACTTAAAGAACCTTATCAAAAGAATAATGACGGGTTGCAAAATGATTTTAGTTCCACATTTAATGTATTTATTTAACTCAACATAAAAAAAGAATGACGGGTTGCCAATATGAGATCGGCATTAAGAAAAGACTAACAGAAAAGTCTAAATTTTGCGCACGCGAAAGATTCGGCCATTTAAAATCGGGCCAAATCAAATGGGACCACATTTTGACTGCAGAAAAGGAACTTTTCACTTCTCAATACCAAGAATTCAGAATTCGCAATCAAACCATTATGTTGCTACTTGCAACCGAAAATTTGTAATTTAAATATGGTATTAGAGAGCACAGAGGGTCAAACGTCAGTCCGAAAAAAGACCTGACTTAACTTGGCCAGTTTGACAATTTGAATTGGCCCAATTTGATTGATATAGATCTTGGACTTGTATAGAAAACTCGGTACAATGGAATAGCGGCGAAAACTCAGTCAATTTTCGAAATTGAAATCGTAAAGTGATTATGATTTTGAATTTTAAGGGGCTGTGATCTTTGCCAGTAAATTACTAAAATTTCAATAAGTATTTGAATTTTCGTAGAACAGTTTAAAAACAAATTGTTTTACACTATTGTTAAACCCAAATTTTGTCTTTTTGTGAGATAGCATTCTTTGCTGAGTGATTTCAAGAATGTAGATATCGAGAGGACTTAAAAGCCTCTTGGGCTCTGAAATTCAGAAATCAGCTTAATTATGTAAGATGGCTGACATTCAACTTTTTCAGAAAATAAAATTTCCTGGTAAAATTACCAATGATTTAACAAGAAAAAAAAGTTTCAAGTGTATTTACTCGATGAATTAGCAATTTTCCTCTGTAAAATTACTTACCGTATTTACTCTAATAGTAGCCCCCTCTAATAGTGACATCCCCCCTCAACTTTGAGGGTCTGTATTTCGAAGCAGAGTCAATATTATGAAAAGCTGTTTATTGCGTTTTCTTAACTCCCAGGAGCTCTACTGATCCCTATTTTTTGATTTCTCTTAAATTCTTAAAATTTTAAAATCTCGAGATCGACCTCGAATTTTTCCGATTTTCGGTAGATTGAAAATAAGTGACCCGGGGACACTATTAGAGTAAATACGGTATCTCATTAGGAGAGTTTCTAAATCCAATGGCTATGGTAGAACTCTTTGTAGCTAAGAAGTGTATTTAAGAACCCTGACATATATTTACAGCAAAAATTTGCTCTGATGTTACAAGTGAACACAATCAAAAATTATTTACAGGGCCTAACAGAGGAGAAAAGCGACAACGCACAGCTTATACCAGGAATCAAGTACTAGAGTTGGAAAAAGAGTTTCACTACTGCAAGTATCTGACAAGGAAGCGCAGGATCGAGATCGCCCACTCGCTCATACTCACTGAAAGACAAGTCAAAATCTGGTTCCAGAACAGACGAATGAAGCACAAGAAGGTTGGATTTTTTTCGGTTTCCAAAAAGCAGGTTTAGGCTGACCTTTAGGCTTGAGAGGTCTGAAGATATAAAAAAATCAGGGTTGTGGTTTTTCTAGTAATTTTCTGACCTAAATTTTTCATAATTCAAGATATTGGAAAATTTCACTCACAAGAAAGGAAACCTGATTGTGACCTAGGGTTTTATAGATGAATTTATGCGCGTATTCTTGTAGAGCGTGCTCAAATCCCATAAGAATTTGGCTCCCCACCTCTGAAAGCTAACGAAAATTTTAGTAATGACCTATGGCCCAATGGTCAGCTATGAAACACCATTATAGGGTTGTGGTTTTTCAGGGTTGTGGTTTGGTATCGAGGTGTTTTTCGAACTTTGAATGACCAGTGTACCAGGTTTCTCGGAACTTCAGAGCCGGGGAGCCGGATTTGTCAGGGACTCAGGCACGTATGAAAAAATGACATCGAAGTTCCCCAGGTCATAGTCAGGATCCCTCCCTTGTCAGAGAATTCATAATCTAACATCCACGATACCTGAAAGTAGAGCAGTGAAAAATATTAAATGCAAGCCACAAGTACGGCTGTCATAGGTAGGCATGTTTCGAACCGTCAATTAAGTGCTGAGTTCGATAGTAGTTTTTAAATAGTCTATAAAATCTTGGCGCTAATCAGTTTGATAACCTCCTCCCCTCAATAAGCATGACTGTTTGAAAAACGTTATCTAATTCAGCAATACATCGACGTTTTGACACAACCCCTATGACAACGCTTAGGCTTAGGCTTTATTCCGATTTCAGGCATAACTTTTTTGGCTAAATAACTATTTTGTACTAATTTCGTCCCGAACAAACACTTAAGTAAGATGCTCGACATCAGTCCGATCTTTATAGAAAAGATTTACAGGTTTCACAAAACATTATGGCTCATTTATGAACGTTGTCGTTGTCGTCGTCGTTGTCGTTGGAATATTTTTTTTATAAAACCTTTTTTTCGCCAACGACGACGACAACGACGACCTATTTATAAAAAATCCAACGACAACGCCAACGACGACGCCAAGGACAACGAAATTTTTCATTTAAAATTGGACAAATTTCGCATTCTCAGACGATATTCCAAGGGAAAACGTGTGGAGAATATAGTTAATCCTTAAAATTCTGACTTAAAATGCAAAATTTTTCTTATTTGGAAGAAAAATTTTCGTTGTCGTTAGCGTTGTCGTTGTCGTTGGCGCTGGATTTTTATAAATAGGTCGTCGTTGTCGTTGTCGTCGTCGTTGGCGTTGTCGTTGGCGTAAAAGTGCCTTTATAAAACATTTTTTCCAACGACAACGACGACGACAACGTTTATAAATGAGCCATTAAGAATAGGTGATTGAATGTGAAAGTGAAGGTTTCAGCTTAGGTAACGAGATTTGTGAAGGTTTCTCTTTCAAAAGAAGTAATTATTACGTTTCTCATGGGTTGCAAAAATGACTATTTTTTTTCATACTGGCTGTAGTCGATTTCAGACAGAAAAAATACTTTTTCACTTGGTGAAATACTTTTTTGTTATTTTATTTTGTATTTGCAGGAGAACAAAGACCGTCCCTCCAGCCGAGAAATGAGCGTAGCTAACGCGGCAGCCACTGCGGCAGCGCATTTAGCAGCAGCTGCTGCTTTTGGCCAAGCTCAACACCAGTCATTTGTGTGCTCCAGTGGTGCGTCCATGCCCTCAGCTGCTACTTCTTCGGCTGCTGTAGCTGCAGCGGCAGCCATGCAGTTCACCACAGGCATGCAGACCTTCCACCATTTGTCCTCCTTCCCAAGGAACTTGCTGATTGCGCCTAATAATTATAGCTGAATCTATTGACTTTAATGTGTAATTTGTGCTTTTTACAAATGTAATTGTGTTTTTGAATGTGAAAATAAATTAATAAAATTCGACTGATGTTGTGAATATTTTTACAATAGACAACGGCTGTACCCCGAAATTTAAGCGGCATTTTGCTTTGTTTTGCAATTTGTCGTTTAGCAAAAAAAATTCTGGGCAAAACGCTCACCAGCCTGAAGAAAAAATCATCCATTTTTCAAAGAGTCGCTGTGAGAATTTCCATAAAAAGTGCGTTGTACTCTAGCGAGGAGGCACGGTTTTGCGATTATCTTGCTCAGCAGGCATTTTTACTGCCAAGCAGTCAAACGTTACAGTCGGGAATTCTAGTGTTAAGGCGCCCATCCGCGGTTTTTCGGTTTCCAAATCAATTTTTCTGCACTAATTCGAGCATGCTGAAGATGGTTTGACAGTGGCAAAATCACGTTTTATCAAGTAATTTTCGAGTTATCGTAAATTCTTGATTTTGATAAATCAAGAGTTCACAATAGCTCTAAATTTATCGATAAAACGTGATTTTACCACTGTCAAACCATCTTCAGCATGCTCGAATTAGTGCAGAAAAATTGTTTTGAAAACCGAAAACGTAAAAAAAAATTTTTGATCCAAGTGGTCGACCACTTGGATAGCCACCGCCGAGGATGCTGGTTCGCATCCACCTGGGTGCATACCTTTTTTTTATCATAATTTGAGTGTTTACTTGGCGAAGAGGTCCATATACTCATCATCAAGGTTACTGGCTCGAATCTATCTGGGTGCAATCAGTCCAGAGTAGAAAACCCCGATTCAAATTCAACCGTTTTAAGAACACGATTTTTTTTCAGTTGGGATTGAATCGTTTGGGATTTTAGGTCTGTACCCCGAAATTAAACCGAACTGAAGAAGATGTAGCTTAACAAACAAGATCTTTATCAAAACAACTACTTAGCAAAAAAATTCTTAGCAAAACGACCATTTAGCAAATTGGTGCTTAAATTGTGAATTCTTAGCAAAATCGCGCTTAAATTTTTTTCTTACCAAAACGACCGTTTAGCAAATCGACCACTTAGCAAATCACCGCTTAAATTTCGGGGTACAGCCTAGACAACTGGCGATTTTATATGGATCGAACAAAATTAATTTTGGTATTTGTCGCCTGTGCCTTGAATTATTTCTTGATTTGACTGTTCCTTTGTTGGTTTTCATAATTCTAAAGGTGTGGCTTTCAAAGTTCAAACCAGCAAATTGTGGAATGAGTTTCATGAAATGTATTTTTATTTTGGTTGTGAAACCTTTTAAAGAATTCGTTGTAATTTATTAAAGTATCATTATCAATAATGTGCTTTGGTACTGGTACTTTACACACAATTAACTGGGCTCATATATGCAGCCTTTTGAGACGAAAACCATCCATCAAACAGTAAAAAAAGGAAGATTTAAACTAGAGTTGTAGAAATTCCCGGAAATATAGAAAACCCGGGAATATTCCCGGGAATATTACCGGGAACATTGGAATATTCCCGGGAATATTCCCAATATAAGGGAAAATACCGGGAAACCCGGGAATATTCCAATGTTCCCGGTAATATTCCATTGTACAACCCTAATTTAAACTCCACTCATTCGAACCACAGTCAACTCTCGAAACAGTGTACCCTCGGTATAGTGTGGATCTCGATATAGTGTAACCCTCGATATAGTTTATATTTTTCCGATCCCCGCGAGCTGCACTGTATCGAGAGTGGACTGCATTAAATCATAGTCGAAAAAATTATGCGCTTCTTCGAACTTTCCAGTTGCCTGTTTTCAAAAATTTCTGTCTATCCGCCGATGATATTAAAACAGGACTTTTAAAAAAGATTTGTCCTTTTTGGGACCCAAAATCAATCTTATTTTTTAGAAGTTTTTAGTCAAAATCTTTTTTTTTCGCTCCAAAATAGCAATCAGCACTGAATAAAAGACTCTTTTTCTTTTTTTTTCACCCAAATGTCATTTTTTCGAAATTTTTCATTACGAACCCTGTATTGAAATGTGACAAACTGAGCCAGCCATGAAAAACATTTTTCATATGGTTGACATTAGGTAAAAATAACAACTTGGTTGCTTTATACAGATATTTTGATAAAACACACATTAAATTTTTTGTGGCATACATAATATCAGACTTAAAACTGAGAAAAAGGGTTATGACTGTCAGGTATTCTTGCTGACCTCCATGTGGATCTTTCGCCATTCTAATTTTACCTTCACGGCAATCAGCACCTTTCACCAGATTTACAAAGTGCAGAGAATAATATAAAAAGAAAACAAACTGCATTCAAGCAGGACCAAGTTATTCTGAAAGCTTTCTCTGAAAAATTCTTAAGTCTGCCATTATAAATTAGCTTGATCCCTAACCTCTAATTAGCCTCTAAGATTTTTAACTTTGTTCAATATCTCAGCTACAAATCACACGAAGTTACATTTTGCAACATACCAAACTTGACTATACTGGAATATCCCAAAAAATATACTGGAATATAGCCTCTCCAATAAATGTTAGAGAATACCTAAAAGCGCCATTATTGAAAAAAAGGTTATACAAAAGTCCTTGTTAGTAAGGTATAGTCCCTGAGCCTAATTCTTTTAAGTCTAAGCCTACGGGTCTAAGCCTAAGCCAAAGCCTGAATTATTAGGTGGGGTATATTCAAGTAGCACTTTTAGGAGGGGTATGTTCCAGTGGCGCACCAAACATTGTTTTTTTGCACCAAAACTCGAATTGTTGTGTTTGTAAATATAAACAGCAAAAAACACCAGAGCAATACCTCACATTTTGGTGTTTAGGCATTTTTTTGGTGTTTTACAAGACTGCAGAATGTAAAGCAAATTTCTGGTGTTTTTGTACTAATAACTTTAATTTAAAATAACACGTAAGTTGCGTAAATTAATTATGTGAAAAAAAGTTGTTCAGTCCCCGGTGGGATTCGAACCCACGATCTTCTGATTAGAAGTCAGACGCCTTAAATCCGCTAGGCCACGGGGACACACTGACTGTTGATACAAAAAAAGATATATATTGGAATAAAATAAAAGTTATTTAGGATTTTGGTTATAATATAACCTAATGAGCATATTCTTTCGAGTCACCCTCAATATTTTACTAACCTTATTTTCTAAAATGTTTTGCAAAAAATCAAATTGGATAAACGTGAGTTTTCTGAAATTTTGACATTTTCTTGACTTTGCGTAATTCGTAGGGTTGTCACTTTCACGAGAATTTTTCTTTCCGCAAATAATTGCCCGAAGATTTTGAATATTCGCGAATATTTGCGAATATTTATGAGATCACTTCGACTTCTGCCGACTTGTGTTTAAGGCCATTTTCACTTGTGTTTTTGCTTTTCTTTTCGGTGCCATGCATTGCTCTAATGTTTTGCATATTTTTTTTTGCTTTTTCCGCCAATGAGATCACTTCTCCAATGGTATATTTTCGCCAATAGCTTTTTTTCTCAAGCGCTCTTATTATTTGTCAAGTAAATCACCACTCATTTTGTAGCTGATCTCACTGTCTACAAAAGGAGTGGTGATTTGCTTGACATAAATGTCTGTATAGGCGCCTGCTGACCCTTGTATTAAATATTCGCGTATTTTAGCTAAAGGACCATCGCCGTTGATGACAATTGCGATTTAGAGTTTTTGAATTCGCGAGGGACAGCTGTTTTATTGCGAAAATATATTTCGAATTATTTTTTGTTTGCAATTGAAATTTGTTCAAAATGAAGAACCATCTACTGGTCGAGCCCAACGTTGCTTGACAATGCCAGATCGGACAACCTAGCCGACTCTCATTGAGGTATAACTTATTATAAGTAATTGTTGATTCGCCTCATCTGATACATAAAATTTAAATTTCAAATACAAATAAAAAAATAATTCGCAAAAATATTTTCCGCACTTTCGGCTGCCCCCCCCGCGAATTCAAAACTCGAATTTGTCATTGCCATCAACGGCGATGGTCCTTTAAGAGCGAACATTTGTCGAACATTTCTGTCGTTTATGATTACTTTTTAGCTTTTGGTTTTTGAGTTTTCCTTGTTTGTCGCTGCGAGTGTACAACTCATCAAAAATATTTATACCGTGACTATTTTTTAACATTCCTTGTCTTATAAGTGACTTTTGCGACTCCTGACTCAGAATTTTGAGCAAAATATGGTGGTGTCTTCGACTTAGAAGTTTTTCTGAAAAGTTATTTTTGCTAGAGTTTACTAAACATTTCGTCTTAGCACGAAATTATGAAAGTTTGAAAAAAGTTTGAAATTCAGAATTTAAAATTTTTTCGGAAAGTGCATAAAAACTATAAATCTGCGTATCAATTGTGAAAATGTTTTCCTTCGAATTTAACTAGGTAAGAATTAACATCAACTGCGTTTGCTTTTTCACAGCAATTGACGTGAAGAAATTTTTTAAGAGGAGGGGTGCCTAAATACAAGATTGAATTTTAGAGATAGCGCTGGAATGTGCTCCAAGATTAGAAAAATCGACGCTAGTAGCGAATACCACCCCCCCCAACGATTTTCAATTTTTTTAACTTTAGTAAAAAGTACCCAAATTTATGTCCCAGACCCAAGAAAATGTGCGCAAACTCTTCATTAGTCACAACTTCCGTACGCTGGCCTACCCCCAAGCCTAAGGGCTAAGCCTAAACTTGTTGTTTGCAAGGGTAGATACAGCGATTTTTAAAGGTCGGATGCTTGGAGGGGGGGGGGGTATTCGCTAGTAGCGCCGAAAAATCTCAAAAAACTTTGAATGTCGAAAATCTCAAAAAAGATTGTTTGGGTGACGATTGTAATTCGATCGGACACAAGTTTGATATTTTTCTGAAAGCATTTATGGTTGAAACCATCTATTATCTTCGGTTCGGTGACTTTTGACGTAGAAATTTATGTCAGAAATCTAATACAAAAAACATAATTTCAAAATAGTGCTGGGTTGCCGAGATATAACTTAAAAATGCTAAAAGCAAAAAATGACTCTAAAATACCTTAAAGAGACCAGATACACCAAGTGATATGTGGATTTTTTTTTGACAATGTTCAATTTTTTTAAATAAAAAAGTGCTTAGAAATGTTTCTCGCATCATGTTGTGCAGAAAAAAATTAGTGATTTCGGGTCACTTTTCACAAAAATCCGAGTAGGGGGGGGGGACTAAAGAACAGTTAAAGACCATGGTTTTTGCGCGCAGTGGCATGTGCAAAATTTGAATTGGCAGGGGACACTTCTCTTTCGTATAATGCTGTACTGTTTCGAGTAATGCGAATTACTCGAAAGAGTACAGCATTATACGAAAGAGAAGTGTCCCCTGCCAATTCAAATTTTGCACATGCCACTGCGCGCAAAAACCATTTTTTTAAAATTCCTACAGTCACTGTTTTACCCAACAGTTCAATAAACTTTAATAGCTTAGGAGTGGACACTCACGCACTCTCAATTATCAACACTACATATGACCGGAATATGACCAAATTGCAGCCCCAGTAATAACGACCTAAAAAGCTCAAAAAAGTGGTCAAAACATGATTCCGGAAGAACACGGAACAACTTACTTAAGCCGAAATCCTGAAAATTGGTTTAAAAATGTAGTAGCAATATGAGAAATCTAAAAATCAATTATTTTTCCATGCCTAACTCAATAAAATTGGTAGAAAATCTGGAAGTGCTGCCCCAACTACCGTATATGCAATAAACAAGGAGAGACACAAGGAAAAGAATGAATTGTCTGTATTGACGCCAAAAAAGGCTCTTTTGGAGTGGGGGCGGTTGTATGATGCAAAAGGGAAAAGACATTTTCTCCACTTGATGTGTGTGGAGTGTGCTATAGATTATACTGCTACTACTGCAGCAGCAGTTCCACCATGCACACACCGCTTTTGCTAATCAATAATCTGACAATTTTCGTTCAATTTTTCGAAACCTTATTTTTGATATACAGTCGACGCTCTCCATTGCGTCCCCCCAAACACCCCAAAAAGTTCGTTCCCACCTTGGGTCCGACACTTTTTTTAGCTCAATTTTTGAAGTTTTTTTCACAACTTATTCGTCAGTCTGGTCGGAAATATCGCAAGGATTCCGATTTTGCCGATCGTTTCTCGGAAACATGATAATTTTGTCATTTGCGTCACCTTTTTGGGATTTAAGGCGACGCAATGGAGAGCGTTGCCGGTCTAAATGGCAAAATTACCATGTTTCCGAGAAAGGATCGGCAAATCGGAATCCTTGCGATGTTTCCGACCAGACTGACGAATCAGTTGTGAAAAAAAACTTCAAAAATTGAGCTAAAAAAAGTGTCGGACCCAAGGTGGGAACGAACTTTGGGGTGACGCAATAGAGAGCGTCGACTGTAAAGGGTTGGTCTTTAGAATACTTCTATAAAATGTCGCATGTAATTACAAACGCTCGAGTTTATCATTGTCATAATGTAATTTTCCTTACACCACGAGCTCTACTGGTATCACATTTTAAATTTTGGTTAAGAATATATTGAGATTGATTCGATACTTATAAAATTCATGGTTGTTTGAAAAATAAGTGGAAATGTCTGTAAGAAAAATCAATAATCCAAGGGAAATCAGAGCCAATGAAACCCATGATTGAATTACTGCTTCAAATTTATCAATCCACTCTGTTCGCACTTTGAGAACAATGTAAGAATTGAGCCAGCCCTCTTGGGAATTGTAGCTTTAACTACGAACGTCGTCTGGGGTTGAGATGATTGCGGCTGGCTGCACCTACACAGCTAATTTTAATCCAGTGGTACGCCACAAAGTGCCACTGGAATGCCACAAAATGCCAGTGGAATGCCACCAAAATCGAATCCAAAATTACCAAAATCCAGTGGTAATCCACTGGATTACCACTGGACTTAGCGGAATCCAGTGGCAATCCAGTGGATTACCACTGGACTCAGCTAAAGTCCAGTGGTAATCCACTGGAAAACTACTGGATCAAATAACTAAGTGGCATTCCAGTGGTAATAAGTGGCATTCCAGTGGCACTTTGTGGCGTACCACTGGCAGTTTGTGGTATTCCACTGGATCGAACTGACAAAGTATGGTTGTCAGATCACAAGTTTTCTCAGAGGGGCATTCCCACGCTGATAAGAGGTGGTGCCCGGAAATTCAAAAATTTTCCTAATCACTGAACTTCTGTACGTATTTTTCAACTTGGTTTCTAAGAAAACCATACCTAAAATTAAAAGACCATGAAACTTGATAAGCGCAGCACTTTGCGAAATTTGAATTCGTGCGGGGCCACCCTAATTTTGTCAAAAATATTTTTAAATTTTTTTATTTGCATTTAAAATTTTCACAAAACTTTGAACCACCTACTAGTCGAGCCCAACGTTGCTTGACCAGTTGCTTGACTTGACCAGATCGGACGAGTTCGATAACTTCCGTTGCACTACACTTCCTACTGCATTATTGTGTTCGATATTGACGGCAGGATTATGGTATACCACATGTTCCCAAAAGTAAGTTTTGACCTCTAATTCGAACGTTTCAGGTCGTAATTAGTACGAAAAACATGTTTTCCGGTGGCGGAAAGACATGTGGAAAAAAAATTTGACCGAAATCGACCAAAACCACAGGGTGGGGTTCATGGTTCAATTTTTCAAAAACGATGAAAAGTGTGCAATACCATAACAACCCACACGCTGACTTATATAAAGGCCCTGGGAATGGATCCAACATGCTGCTGTTCGCTCGGATTCTTTCCAGGGTGCGCTTGTGTCGTGGAGCTCAACCCTAAGCCCCCAAGCCCCTACGCCCCCTGAGGCTTTAAGGGTTCCTTTTAAGGTTCCCGAACAATTCAGTGCTCGCATTAGCGTTTAGGGGCCAAGGCTGACCCTTTATACACACCGGCCTGCCTTCGGCAGGCACCCTAATTCAATAGGGAAGCCCCTGTGGGGGTACATTGTTCGGGCCAAGGGCTGACCCTTTATACACACCTGCCTGCCTTCGGCAGGCACTGCCATTGTTGAGGCAAAAATCAAGTTGAACGACATTTGAAACTAAAAAAACTAGTTAATCAAAAAAAATGAGCAGATAAAAAAACGGAGACGACGATTTCAACAAAAAAATGAAAAAAATGAATTTTGGTCAAAAAATGTATTAATGTATTAATAGATTTTGAACACTTTTCAAAAATAATTTTTTTGCTCCAGATGTCTTTCCGCCACCGGAAAACATGTTTTTCGTACTAATTACGACCTGAAACGTTCGAATATGTGGTCAAACCCCAGTTTTGGAACATGTGGTATACCATACTTTAGCCAAGTCGTGTGATATCAAGTAAATGTCATTGTAAGTCAAGAAATGATATTCTCCAATGTCATTAGCATTGTAATTGTATTATCATGCGCCGAAGTAATAATAGCAGATTAAGGATTGCAAAAACAGTGCAATATCATTTTAATGTTTAAATTGAGTTTTTGCAACTTTTTTATTCATTAAATTATTTATCGACAAACAATCAGATTCAACAAGATCAAAAATTAATAACTTCCATCTCCTGACGCCGTTCGAAAACCTTATCAACCGGCCAATTTTTGAGAGAGCGGATCAAATAGCAGTTCCAAACTATAACTCGAAAATAAGCGCTCAAAATTCGAAAGCATAATTTGAAATTTTTTTCGAGCGCTCGAAATTAGAAAGCATAATTCGAAATTTTTTTCGAGCGCTCGAAATTCGAAATTTCCGCTCGAAATTCGAAATTTTTCGAACTTTCGAGCGAAAAGTTCGAAATCGAGCGCTCGATTCGACAACCCTATTCCCGATCCTGAATCGTGTTCTAAAAACGATTCCATAATGCTAAAACAGCGATTTGACTTAAAGCGACCTTGTTTAGGCGTAGCTTTGTACCCCGTACGCCATCCATCTGGTACTCAGGTTTTCGTACCTAGGTAGAGGTACAAAGGTCTTAGTACATACTCAGGTGGAGGGCTAGGTAGTAGTATTCAATGCCCAGGTGGTTTAGGTGGATGGAGTTATATGGAGATCAATAGATAACTCTGATGATTGGATACCTAGTGTATAGGTTGAAATAAAGAAGTTAACTGTTTTGGTCCACTCAATCCATATTCTGGTACAAGTGGTGAATCTGGATTTCCACCTGGATAGGCAATTTTTTTTTATACTTTGGCTTCAAAAAGTTTTTTCATGGTGTTTCATCGTGCGCAAATGTCCTGCGCAAATGTCGCGCGCAAATGTCAGTGCGCAAAGTCACGGCGCGTAAGTGTCGGCGCGCATGTGTTGGCGCGCAAATGTCGGCCAACCCCCTAATAATGCCGAAATCTTACCCCTCGATGATACTCTTTCATTCATTATTCAAACCTTCGCAAGTCATCCATATTTCTGAAGTGACTTTGCTATGGAAATTTTTCGTTCTGATTCCTCATGGAATTCTGAGTCTAAAAAGTTACTAAACGAGTTGAGAAATAAATAAAATTGGTAGAGGTTGAGGCGGCATACAACTAAGTACGTATCATTCTACCGGTTCACCTTTATTTTAAAGGGCATGCTCGCCGCCGATGGAAATATTTTGAAAGGCGGGTACCAGGTCAATTCAAACGAGAATTAATTTGATGAAATTTTGGAAAAGTCAAGGAAAGATTAGACCTCCAGTGGGGATCGAACCGACGACTAACTTTCGCAGTCCGCCAACTCTATCCCACTAGGTCAATAATGCTATTAAACGAAAGAAATGCTTTTGGATACTTATTCCCAGCAAGGCACTATACTAAAATTTATTTTAAAATAATTCTCGTTTGAATTGACCTGGTACCCGCCTTTCAAAATATCCCATCGGCAACGAGCATGCCCTTTAATGGTCATTTACATAAGATCGCAAAATTAGGGCATTAAGTGACAGTAAATCAGTGCAGAAATGATTGCAATTGATTGCTCGAAAGTTTTCGGCCTAGAATGTAGAGTGAAAATTTATAAAAATTATTCATCCACTGGGAATCGAATCTGTGAGTTCAAAATATTCGCATAAGGATTTGCATCTCCTCCCCCTCCCCTTTAAACATTATTCCAATCACACGTTCAATTAAAAAGTACTTACTAACTGGCCGGTTCCAAAAATCATAAGTAACAAAAAATGAATTTTTTGAGATTTAGGTTAAGAAAGATCTCACGATCAAACTTCATAGTATCCATTACTTATCTAAGAATGATTTAACATGCAGCTTCTCCCAGCCCTCTTATACAAACCTCCCATTCCTGTAATAAGCTCGCATAACGAACGACCAAGATTGGGTTTCTTGAGCTTTTTAATAAACTTGAGCGGTATGGATTTGTCCTAAACAATAAATGCAAAAAAAGTCGGAAATAAGGTATATAAGCCAAGCTCTACCTTTACTAATAAAAACGACATGGTGGTCTAGTGGGTAAGTCGTTAGGCACTGGTTTAACAGTCTAGAGTTCGATTCCACTTGGATTGACCACATTTTTTTTCCAGTGGAAGTCCATCGAATTGCCGCTGGTATTCCACCAAATTGCCAGTGGTACACCACCTATTGCCATTGGTACGCCACCGAATTGCCAGTGGTACACCACCAAATTACCAGTGGTATACCACTAAATGCCAGTGGAAGTCCACCAAATTGCCACTGGCAGTCGATGGGGTCCATTGGTAATTTGGTGGACTTCCACTGGCAATTCGCTGGACTCCCACTGGATTAAAATTAGCTGTGTATTTTTCAGAAAATAGCCACCAGCTCTACACTATATCGAGTATTCATTCTAGTCATTTTAATTAACCGGTTGCCAAAATGATTAAATCCAGCTGTACACTAAATCGGCTGTCTACTAAATCGAGAGTCGACTGTACAGACTTGACTATAGGAAATATGTTTTCGAAAAATTACAAAGGCAGCCAAGGCAATTTCGGTTTATTTTGACATGTTTATCGAGTCTCAGGTGTCAAATTTTTTTGTTCATTAGCAAAAAAGTTAAAATCCTATGTGGTGAATCAACTATGCTCTACAAGATGGCATCGTCAGAATTTGTGAATTACATCGTACAGTTTAATCCGTCCCCTCTGAGATAGAAATTGTGCGGTTGTCGAAAAATTCTACAGAAACCTGCAGATAATTTAAAAAAAATGAAGCTTATTAAACAATTTAAACAGATCACTTTTAACACTTTGAATACACGTGGATGTTTTTAACTTATACTTGGTCACCACTTATTCACGAAAAATGTATTCAATAAATAAATAGTTTTCTTCGCTGGAATTGGCCAGAAACATACGTCTGTAGGAAAAATCCTGCATCCAAGCTAGAGACACCTTGTGTTGGGATGAGAAATTTTTATACAGTCGAGTCTCGATTTAACGTACCCCTGGGGACCGGCCCTAGGGGTACGTTAAATCGAGGGGTACGTTATATCGGGGTAAATTTGACTGAGTTTATTATTGGAGGGACCGGCCCTAGGGGTACGTTAAATCGAAGGGTACGTTAAATTGGGGGTACGTTAAATCGAGACTCGACTGTACACTCTATTTTTGATAACACCACTCTCAATATAATAATAGAGAGGGATGCTGTATCAAAAAAATTTCTTAAAAAAAAGGTTCATTTTGAAACCCATCAAAACTTTTCTCGTGAGATTGCCGAACCATCACGAAGCGCTATTTTTTGCTAAATGAAGATCTTAGACAATTCCCAGTATACAGAATCATATTCATCTACTCAAGCAACTTTGGTGTATTGAATGCATTTTCGCAAATAAAACAACAGCTGCGTATCAGTTTGACGAAAGAAATTTTTTTTGTATCCTCTCTTTTGTTAACCTTTTATTTCTTAGCTATGTTTTAGTTTGCGCTCAGAATAAGCTGAGCGTCCGAGGTTTACACTCAGGGTTGGGATATGTCCGGATTTTTCGAATGTTGAATATTTGAATCGGAGACACCCGTTTCAAAACCAGGACAGAATAAAAAACACTCTTTTAACCTCATTTTTATGAAAATCCGTGAAAGTTGTCTCATGTGGCCTGGTGCTAAAGGTATCAAGGATTCTAATTTTCGCAAATTTTTTTAAAAGTCTATGGGTTTTACAATGCCTCAGCGTCTCCGTGACTTTTTAAATTATTTTTACAACTTTGGATTCTCGAAGACATTCTGCATATTGGGTCTTCGAGAAAAAATCATATAAAATTTTTTTTATATAGAAATGATTTTTCGCAAAAGCAACATCCACTGCTCTTGGTGAACACCTTAATCGATACGGAGACCACGGAATTAAGCTTTTCTACAATATTTTCTCAAAATCTTGTGAGTAGATGGAGCAGAGCGCATGATAGTACAGTATGCACCATTATTTCTCTTTCTACTCTTCAATAGGAGGAAGGAGCATGAAAGAGCGCATTGAGGAAGGAGGAAAATTGGAAATTTGGAAGAAATGGTGCCTTGGGGTAATTTATTTGGTGCTGCTTGGTGATTTATGCCAACTATTTATGCATAAACCAACTGCGCCTCTTGCTACATGATTGTCTTATGACTGTCACTGCCAATACTACGGTAGAAATATGCATATTTTATGGCTCTCAGACCAGACTCTTTGAAATTTCAGGGACTATGAAAATTAAAATTTCTCTGTTTTGTGTCTACTGCAGTTTTTACGAATAAACATTTTTTTAATTAGTGTTTTGAGGCATATCACTTTTTTAAAGTTTTCTCAAAAGTTGTATACAGAATTTCAAAAAAACGGCCGTTGTATACAAGTGGCACCTTTTTTTGCTTACAAGACCAAATATGGGGGAGGCTGTTACCTAAGATTATAGGACTCTAGTAACCTCGAGATTAGAGGTGGCATGCTTATCGAAGCTGTCCAGTTCGCAGAGTGTAAAGTTATGCAAGCATACATTGTATCTTATATTCTCCAATAAAGGCAATTCCAAAATATAGTCATTTCAGAGCAAAAAAGAAATAAGAAACGGCTAAACTCAAAAGGCCGAGAATTTCCCAAACAGCATCATGCAATCAATAGTGAAAAACCGCGAATGGGGAATAATTTTAATGTATTCTGGAAACTAAGACACTTTGTTATATTTTCCTATGCTTTTTAATCTCCGAGAAATAACTAAAAATTTTGGATTGGATTGATTTCTCCCGTTTATTTTCTCAAATCTCCCACTTTTTGTCTTGAACCACCCGTTTGATTATTAAATTTAGATTTTCTCTCTTATTTTCGCAAAATTTTTACCGTCATGTAGCGCCGCATCTCAGCTTTCTAATAGGCTATAAAACTTTGATGAATAATATAAAATTACAGATTTACGTACTAGAAGAAAGTTAGTTTCTGGTTCAGATCTCTCTATTCACATCTCTCTTTTTTATTTCACAATTTAAATTTCTAGCTTATTCTATAGCTGAGATCCGGGCAACACTATGGTGTTAAAATTTAAGAAAAACGGCAGAAAATTGACAATTTTAAAATTAAGCGGGATATTTAAGACAAAAAGGTGGGAGAATTACAGTAAATAAGTGGCTATTTTTATACCCGTCCAAAAAGCTCGTGGTCACCTCTGAATTCAGATTGTACCTGAAAAATACATCTTTTGCAAAAAAATTGCTACTCCAATTTTTTTGCAAAAGAAATCTAAAGCGGGCAAGTGATTCAATAACTCTGGGTGGTCAAGAAATGCCAGGATCAAACCAATGTTAATCAATTTTTCCTATGGGCTGTAAGAAATATAAATTATGGAAAATGGATTTCAATAAGTTACAAAAATTATTTTTTGAACGAAAACATTGGTATTTGCCATCCATTATCAAATTTTTGCCTACTTACAAAAATTCGATTTGCCAAGTTAATCGGCTGCATCAGGGCGTCCTTTAAAACCAGATTAAGAGAACCATCATGAAGGTATTGGGTATTTTCGTTAAGAAATTTATTGACAATTAGAAAAAGTTGACCCTACTTGGATATACCCCCCCCCAAATCAACTTTTTTTAAAAGTGTTTCCAAACACCTTATATCGACCTAAAATGGCCTCAGAAGTTCAAAAAAAAACATTATTTTTAAGTTCTGGTCAATAAAAAATTGAGTTTTGGATGCTTTTAAATTTTGACTTTTTACCTGTTTTACCATGTTTTGGTCACTGGAGCTGGGCAAAAATAGTCTCTAAGTGCATTTTTGTTCAAGAGTCTTGCTCGGAATTATGTCTAAGGTAAGTGAGTGCGCGCATCTCTAACCAACCAAGCCCCCTGCGCGCCCTTCGGGGCGCAGGGGGCTTGGTTGCTTGGGGTTGAGATGCGCACACCCACATACCTTAGACACAAATCACTCGAAAGTGACTCTGGATGCATAAAAATGTATGCATACCAGAGTTTATTTATGCGGTAGGCCCAGTCAACAAAACTATGTTCAACATCTTCCTTTTGTTTAAAATTTGTCCCATTTTTGGTCCATTTCCACACAAATACAGACCTAAATCCCTTTAAAAATGGTCAGTGATTTTGGGTGGTCCCAAAACTCAGTTTTTTTTTGACCAGAACTCAAAAATAATACCATTTTTGAACTCCTGAGGCGATTTTAGGTGGATATAGGGTGTTTGGAAAAACTTTGAAAAAGTTGATTTGGGGGGGTGTCGCGAGCGGCCACGGCCAACAGCTCGTGAATTGGAAAAAGGGGAATGGAGGGGATATTTGATCCCACTCCCTTTGGATCCGCAGGAAAATGCCTTAACCAGTAGGCCACCAAACCCAGACTGGGAAAGTGAATAATTTTGTAGACATCACTTGCGTCGAAGACGCAACACTCCCCACGAGGAGAGGGGGGGCTTGGCTTGTTTTAGCCAGCTGGAGTGTTTCCCAGGCCGTGATTTTTTGTTGTTGTTATTGCCTGGTCTGTTCATCTGCAGCCAACAGTCCTTTTCTTTTTGCTTTTTGTAGACTGCTGACCAGGTTGTGGGTGAGTAAGCTGTTGGTTAGAGCTGTTCCCTTCTTTTGCTACTAGGCTTATTCTCTCTGTGCTTTTCTTCAAGCTGGAGGGCTCTTCGCTGGGGAGACTGCTGTGTCCTTTTTGCTTCTCTGCCTGCTGGACCTGTTCTTTGACTACTGGACCAGGAAGTTGCAGGTCGGTTGCACGCCAAGATCGCCATGTCGCGAGCGGCCACGGCCAACAGCTCGTGAATTGGAAAAAGGGGGAATGGAGGGGATATTTGATCCCACTCCCTTTGGATCCGCAGGAAAATGCCTTAACCAGTAGGCCACCAAACCTCAGACTGGGAAAGTGAATAATTTTGTAGACATCACTTGCGTCGAAGACGCAACAGGGGGGGGGGGTATATCCAAGTAGCGCCGAAAAGTTGCTTTTAGGCACCTAAAAAATTTAAAAAAGACTATTTTTCAGAATTAACTAAGCTTAAAAACTTCTCAAAATTTTGGCATTTCGTATTTGTTAATTGATGATTTTTATTATTTCGATTAAGAACATTTTGTAAACCCGATTCCGATATACCCTTAATCTAAAAGCGTCTGTAAAAAACTATCAAAAAAAGTAAAGACACAATATTATGGGACAATAAATCTCTGATAATACAACAAGATTGTTTATCTATTATTCCAGACTACTGCCACTTTTTGCTCAACCAATAACAATAATGATAGTTTTAGGGCTGTGAGGCAGCATCCAAAGTTTACTTATACATATCTTCCATCTTCTTTTCTCCTTTGCTTCAACAGGTTGAGTAATTTACACCTCTGACTTACTGGCACAAATAAATCAACCATCCACAGGGCAGGCAGGTACTTCTCTCTTTTTTCAACTACCTTTATTTTTGAAAGTTGATGGTAGGTAGGGAGAAGGAACTTTTATTGAAGTGAAATATAGATAGACATTTCAGAAATTTAATTGTAGTCAAATAAATTAAAGGACCATACTTGTTGATGACAATGAGTATTTGGCAAATTCAAATGCGCGCGGGACACTTTTTTTTTACTCCGAAATTATTTTTTAAATAATTTATCATGTATTAACATGAATGATCAAAAATAACATAGCAGACAAGGGAACCTAACCTGAGTCGTATAACCACCAAACCACACTACTATACCACTGAGCCACCTAGGTTACTTATACAAGCTTTTGTTTTTAATTATGATGTATCAACAATAATAATTCAACAAGTATTTTTGGAGTAAAAAAAAGTGTCCTGCGCGCATTTGAATTTGCCAAATTTTCATTGTCATCAACAAGTATGGTCCTTTAAATATCAAAATACAGTTAACTCTTGTCTCTATGCAACCCAAAGAAGCTGCTTCTCGCCCAGGGTCAGGTTTTTTTTAATCCAATTTTTAGAATCATTTGCCAATACTAATTCACTAGCACAGTCAACAAATCGCAAAGATCATGATTGCACTCATTTTTCAAAAAAGGGTGAATTAGAATCGAGAGGGGCGTTTTGATAGTAAAATTGTCGTTATTTGCAAAAAATTACCAGCAGATAGTCGAAACTAGACTGACGAATTACATCAGTTACCGTATATTCTCTAATAAAAGACCACTCTCTAATAAACAACCATGTCCACATTTTTTTACTAATATTTCAGAGTTAAGGCCATTTTTATTTACAATTACCCGATTTTTAGGGGTAGAAAAATAAAAGACCATGGTCTTTTATTAAAGAATAAAGAAATTAAGAAATTAAAGAATACGGTACAGTCAACTCCCGATTTAGTGTACACCCTGGGGACCGGCTCCAGGTGTTCACTAAATCGAGTGTACACTAAATCGAGGGTTCATTCTAGTCATTTTAATTAACCGCTGGCCAAAATGATTTCATCCAGGAGTACACTGAACCGAGGTGTACACTAAATCCGGTGTACACTAAATCGGGAGTTGACAGTAGTTAAAAATTGCTTAAAAAAGTGTGAGATCCTATGTAAGAATGACGACGACGTTGACACGTTGCATTGTGATATTTCCAAAGCTAGGTTTGGCCTACATAAAACAGGCTCAAAAAAAGGTATGAGAATTTAGGAAGATATTAATCTAAGCTACAAAATAAGATATTTTTCAGGCTGTTGAGACCCTCTTTAACCCTATTTGATGATATCTAAAGACGAATACTGAGTTACACAATTAGACAGTTCTATTTAATTTTTATGTCATTGATGGCTTTCAGATTTTCACTTATCACAGTTGAAACACGAATTTCAAGGGACCTACCAAGTTACCGGCTTTAGTACTTTTTTAGACCCATTTTTTAAAGATTTTGCTTTTTCTGTTTTAAAAGTCTGGTCTCAAGTATTGCAAGGATTCCGATTATGCCGATCCTTTTTTGTAAATCCATAAAAAAATTTCAAAAAAGCAAAAAGTTGATGAAAAAACAAAATTTTCGTTGAACAAGTTTCATTATATCAAGTTTTTGCTTTCTTAGAGAAAAAATTCTGGATTTTCGAAAAACGACCGGCAAAATCAATATCCTTAGAAATTTTTTAACAAGACTGTCATAACACAACTGGGTTTTTTTTTTAAATGAAGCTAAAAAGAGTGTCGAACCCAAGGAGGGAAAAACTTCCGACCTCGAGAATTCGTTGCACAGAGTTTCGTTATAACGAGTTTCAACTGTAATCCATTCTTACTGTAAATATCTCCTTGTGTAACCCATCATTTTTCTGAATTTAATTTTTAGAATAAGTGCTCAGCCAGGTCGGAAAGATAATCCACATTCGGCTGTCGCCCCGTTATTATCGTTACATGACTGTATATAGTGGAAGTATGACTCAGTGACTCTACGCCTGTTCATAATATTCAAGTTCGACTTCAGTTTATTAACCCATTTTTGCCGAAATTTATTTTTTTTTAGAAATTTTTGATCATTTAGTTTCAGTCAGAAAATATCACTTCGGGTTTAAATAGTTGGCTTTATCGTGAAAATTTGGTCAAAAGATACGTTTTATTGATAAAATTTTAAGGTTCAGCTCAAAAATGATTTTCAGTTCATGCAGCACAAACACAGTGCATGCATACAATAAATATACCGTATTTCCTCTAATAGCTGCCCATGACCTATTAACTGCCCATGCTCTAATAAGTGCCCACCCTAGAGGGAGATTGAAAAATAAGAGCCCGGGGCAGCTATTAGAGGAAATACGGTATGTGAGGAGTCGACCGATTGGATCAGAATATAAATAGCTGTAGCATCGCCATAGAGTCCAAGAAGTGGTAGTGTTCTTATTTTTGCAAAAACATTCAAAATATTACTATCTGGAATTTTGCCGCTACGTAACTACTTGATATCTTATGTTTCGAAAATTTCCACATAAATTATTGAGGTGGGAAGTTTGTGCTGTACATGTGATTGGATCGGGTGTGATGAAAATAAAAATACTCGCAGATTTCCAAATTTGTTGAAAAAAGCAAATTCTGATGCCATTTTCATAATAAAATCGCATATTTTTCACATAAAAATGGTCATGAAAAGTCATAATATAAATTTGGATTTTCATGTCAACTTTTCGACACGTCGGCAAACACGGGTTAACTTTCTTCTTTTATTTGGCACATCAGATTTCAGAAAAGAGTTACTTTCACTACATTATAATATTGGTTACGCAAAAATGCACATAAAAAGAGATTTGTCTATTTACGATGAAAAAAACATGATATTTCAACAAAATTTTTATTGAAATCTAGGAAAATAAGAGCGCAACAGTGGATATAGACGATTTGCTTGGAAATTTTGTTGTGCCATATTTCCCATTAGAGAAGAAGCAGAGCTGCGCATATCATCGAACTCACCCTCACGGAAGCCTTTTGCAAATGGATTGCTCTCAATTTTCAGCTCAGTGATCTAAAAATGAGATTAAGATAGAATAAAAAATTATTAAGAATTCCAGATTTTATCTAGATGTTCAAAATTTATTTCACGTATATTAAGAAAAGCATAAAAATACCTACCCTGTGATTTTGATAAGCAGTGACAGCCATAAAGGAAGTCTCCGGAAAGCTGAAAGTTCGTCTGTTCCCAGCATATAAACCATCATCCTGATTGTGCAATGCCAAATGAAACCGAGGCATGTATCGATGCATTGAGTTGACGATAATCTGAAATTAGAAAAATGAATATTTTAAGTAGTCAAAGGGTCAACTAATAAAGTTTTTTGTTAACAAAAGCAATGTGCACTTCACCGCCAATCAATTCCTCGTTTGTTGACTTTTACAGCTAGGAGATTGGGTTTTAGTCAGGACTAAATAAAAGCAGATGTTTCTTCGAAAGAGTAGTGTTGAATATAAAAAGAAGTGCTGGTATTTTAACTCAAGCTACAATGAAACCTTAACACTAGAAAGACGGTTTGTAACTTTGTGCGGAATTTCAGGATTAATAAGATGGCTGAAAAAATTGGAAAACAGGGGAGAAACGGATAAATGAAAGAACTCCTGAAGTTGTATCAAAAACTTCATCAAATTTTTGCACCATTTTCTGATATTCTTAGAAATTTTCTGGTAGCCGTTCTGACACAGGATTCGTGCTCAGCGCTGTCGATCTACTTGTAAAACTGTTTTTAAAATAATAGTCCCTGCAAAATTTTCATTCCGTTCAAGACAATATTTTTTTCCGTTCAAGACAATAAACATTCAAATATGCGATTCCTAGTTTTTCGAGAATCAAATGTTAATTGATAAACAGTGACTTGGCCTAAGCGGTCACTATATCAGAGAAACTAATATATTGTGGCTGGACTGTATCCAAAATTTCTAAGATTCAATTCAGAGAAAATAATATATAGAAAACTAATTCTAAATCAGAAAAAAATTAAAATAATGTTGCAAAATCGAGATCAACCCAAAAATCACATTTTGAGCTGCAGACTGGTAAAAATAACAATGACACCAAATAAATAATAAATATTCATAGACACACCACTACCGTATATTCTCGATTAGAAGGCCCCTCTCTAATAGAAGGCCCCTCTCTAATAGAAAGCCCCCTTGAGGACCTATATATCAGCCTAGAAAAAGAAATTCGCAAATCTGTTTTTCGCGTTTTCTTAGTTAACACGAGCTTACCTGATTCCACTTTTAAAATTTTGGTTGAGCACGCAAAAATCTCAAAATCGACCCAAATTTTTTCCGACTTTTTTAGGGTGAAAAATAGAAGGCCCGGCCTTCTAATAGAGAATATACGGTATGCAAAATATTCTCTTATACCAAAATTTTTGATATTATTCACTTGTATTTTCAGCCAGGGTCAAAACCGAAAAAAATCGATAAAAAATTACATGTCCATTATGGTCCAATTGGTTGTTGGTCAGCTTGATTTTGTCAAACGAGACAATCTGTTTAGTCCAAGACAGACCCGAAGCAGGAGAATCAGCATGAAAGTAGACTCTACAGGGTAGTTCAGACTCACCTGAACTAAATTCAGTATTTCAAGTAAAAAAAGCCGAGAATTACAAGACCTGGGCCAGCTATCACCCATTTGGACTGGTGGAAGGAGTATCTGTAGCGCTTGTTATCTACTAAAAATTTACCCGGCTTTTAAGGGTTTTTTCTTTAAAAAAGGAGCTGACCACACACAAAATCGACCATGAGCGAGTACTTGAGCGTAGGATCAAGACCAGAGATTGAGATTTGCAGAGGTGGAAACATCCTTCTGTAATAATTTCATTGAGTCATTTAATATGAACTAGATTTAAAAAAAAAATTTTTGAACCTTCCACTTTTAGTGACAATCATTTCCGTGCAAAATTCATCTAAAATCAGGTTTTAACAAAGATGTAATAGATTTGAAAAAATTAATATTTAAAAGTTGCGTCTTAAATTGAGACTAGGGTATTGAAATTTGAAAAAACTCATTTTGCGATCTTTTATACCGCTAGACTTTAGCTTTGATATTTTTTCACTTATTTAAAAATAGTGTTTAAACGTCTTCAAAGTAACTTTTATATGCTGAAAACGATAAGAAATCTGCTTCCTGATGCTATTCTTCATGAAAAGCTAATTTTTTGAAAGAGAAATTTTTGACCAAAAGTTGACTTTTTACCTTGGGGAACCAAGGTAAACCACCAGAAAGGATACTTGGAGGCCCCAAAAAAATGTAATTTGAACACAGTTTTGTTAACTGGGGCCTACCGCATAAATAAACTATGGTATGCATACATGTTTTATGCATCCAGAGTTATGTGTGTCTAAAGTATGTGGGTGTGCGCATCTCAACTCCAAGCCCTTCCCTGAATCCACAGTCACTCTAGAACACTATCAAAGAAACTGCGACTCGAATACCTTACCTCACACAACTCCCATTTATTGACATTTATGGGCCGGTGTTGGCGGTGTTTTTTGAAGGTGTCCAAATATGTCCAGGTGAAGATAACGAGGAAGTAGCAAACAGTTCAAAGTACCAAGGAGGAGGTACTCAAATGGTATTACCTAGGTGAGGAGGTAACCGGGAGGTGGTACTCTAGAAGTGCTGGTATTTTAACCCACTCTGAAGGTGTTTTATGAACAAGTGAACTTCTCGGAATCATGTCTAAGTGGACCCAGGTGGGGGTACCCAGGAGGTTGTATCCAGGTGAGTATAATTAAAAGGTGGTAACCAGGGGAAGTACCAATAAGGAATACTCAGGTGGTACATAGGCGGTATCCAGGTGAAGGTACTCAAGATGTGGTGCCCAGTTGAAGAGTACCCAGGGGCAGCCTTTAGCCTTAGCGCTTTTCCTACTTACTAATGACAGGGTTTATATAAGGATTAAGAAAAAAGCCATTTTTGAATCGAGTTTATATATTCAATTACTCAATTGACATGGTAAAACTCAAATTAACGAAAATATCGACGAATTGACCGTCGACGAACTAACCGTTGACGAATTGACCTAGAGCCGGGAAAACCTTTCGCCATTTTGCCATAAAAGGACCAGAAAAGCAATTTAAAAGGGATCAAGGGCTGTATTGGGAGGGAGGGAATAATACAGGGCCACTTTATTTTAGCTGCTTTATCATGTTTTTCAACTCGGGCCGTGGCAAAAATAGACTCTATATGCATTTTATGATCGAGAGCACTTCTTGAAATCATGTCTGAGGTGAGTGAGTGTGCGCATCTCAAATCCAAGCCCCAAAGTCCCCTGCGCCCCCGAAAGGGGGCGCAGATGCGCATTTCTTAACTCCCACGAGCTCTACCGATTCAACTTTTTAGATTTTGGTTGAACGCCCAAAAATCTCGAAATCAAATTCCAAATTTTTCGATTTTTGGGGGTTTGAATAATAAGCGCCCGGGCGCTTATTAGAAGAAATGTGGTAATAAGTTCCAATTAAAGTTGCGTCTTCAATTGAGACTAGGGTGTTGAATATTGAAAAAAACTCATTTTCGGTCTTTGATACCGCTAAACTGTAGCTTTGATACTCGACATTTCGGCAAAAACTCATAAAACAGGTATTTTCTTATAGCCTGGGGTTGACTGAACCATTTTGTACAAAGCAACCTACGAAATCTTCGCCAAAGTGCCAAACCCTCTAGTTTTACTTCAACATTATCCAACGAGTGTTTGTGGGCATGTAGATCTGCAAATACGCAAGAAAATGTATACAGTATATATTTCATGTTCTGAAATGCTTCGATGTAAATTTATAATAAATACAAAAAGCAGGACTGAGAATCGTCCTTTTTTCTGACTACGTAGTTGACTTTTTTCTAGCTGATAGCAAAAAGTATAACAATGACTTGTGCTGATGACTGGACCGGAATACGATTTCGGATTCCAATCCCAACATCGCGAATTCGGTCCGGAACCCATTCGGTCGATGAAAAAAGCCAAAATCCGGCCGGATTTCCTGATTTAATAACTATTTGGTAACAGCTATGATAACTGTGCGTTGATAACTGTAGAATTTCTCATATATCATACAAAAATCTACAGTTATCGAATCTGGAAATCCACCCGGATCTCTCGATTTGATATCTGATTGATAACAGCTATGATAATTGTGCGTTGATAACTGTAGGATTTCTCATATACAGGTTTCGTAATGAAAAGTTTCGAAAAAAGACATTTGGGTATAAAAAAGATTTTATTTCATTTTATCCAGTGCTTATTGCTATTTTGGAGCGAAAAAAAAGATTTTGACTAAAAACTTCAAAAATAAAAAAGATTATGGGTCCCGAAAAAAAGGACAAATCTTTTTAAAAATGACGATCACGAACCCTGCTCATATATCATACGAGAATCTCTACAGTTATCGAATCCGGAAATCCGGCCGTTTTCGGTTCTTTTGACCCAACGGAGTCCCGATCCGGTAAATTTTCACAATTCCGTTAGGGAATCCTTTCAGTAGCCCAAAGAAAAGATAATATACCTCTAATTACAGAAAAGGCGCAAAATTTGCTTGCGATTGGTGGCTCAACCTCAGATTCATAGTCAAGCAGTAATTTTCTCTTCGAATTAATTTTCCTTGGCTCACATAGCTGGTCTCCCAGCAAATATTCTATGGAAAAGTTTCTACTGTTCGACATCTATTAATCCCTGAATATAAGAAAATACAGAAGGATCTGGTTTCGAAAAGTACATCTTGTCGTCACACTAAAATTGATCAAGTTCGACACCACCTTCATTCCCATCACTTTTAATCTCGATTTTAACTGATTTTCAGGCATATGCATGGGCCTTACTTTTGGAGTGCCTCACAAATCGGACTGTAGACCAATTCATGCTGCATCCTGATCCAAAGTCGTGTTTTTAACATTTTTCACTCGGAGACAATTCTCAGGCAAGTTACCATCTATTTTGTAGATCAGTTCACTGGATAGAGGTAAAAAAAAGTGACTTGCCTGCAAAAAGTCTCCGAAAAGTGAGTCAAAAACAGAATGCTACAAATACGATTTTGAATCAGGGGAGAGTTAAAAGTAGATTAATATGGTATGAAAAATTAATCAGGGATAGGTTTTTCATGCAACCTAGCATTAAGTAGCCACTTTTGGCCAAGCAAAAATTTTTCGAATGTTATTGGCCATAAATACGCAATAACCAATATGAAAAAATAAAAAATAAAGTAGTCAGGCACTAGGTGGATTCGAACATGACCAATTTCGACTTTTTTAAAAATTATCTGCTCCTTCAAAAAGACGAATTTCCTTCCAAATCAACCAGTAATTTACCAATTACTGCCAGCAAACTGTGATTGAAGGCGCTAGAGCAATGAGTGTGCACATTTCCATCAAGCCAGATCTGCTGATGGGACTTTTAGAGCCATATAGCACCCACTTCTCGACTAGATCACACATCTGGTGCTACTACCGTAGTTGTGCTAGAGCCAATAATATATACAATGCTCGAGAATGGCCTTTGATTTGCACCACTTATTCCCTTTGCAGCTAATGACTGATGATTATTGCACTTCCATCTCTTTAATTTATATAACTTTTGAGGCAAAATGGATTTCGGGATAGTGCGATTTGAGTCTATGTATTACTTTTGACATTTTTATGCTTTGGCTTTTTTGCAGCACTTCAGCTGGCTAGGTGACTGATTTAGACATTGTTAGAGGGTACTTTAAACCCTTAAAATACGGACTATGACAAGTGTATATTCTGGTAGAGCATACCCATGTTGTAAGCAAAAGTGCTGAGATTTTTCCGATATTCGTGACATATATGCCGGTGGAAAATGCAAAACGCGTGGCCATGGCTTTTAAATACCACCTTTTTAAATATGTTTTCAATTTTTATTTGATGTATGCTGTCTGCATAATACATCTCTGCCTTTTAGCGTGTTTACATTCAGATCATGGCTGATGACAAAAATCAAAGGCTGGGCTGAACGGCTTTCCGTGAAACATTTCGAACTTGGTCCAGAATGAATGTTCCGAATCATCGTCAGTTGGTGTTCCAACAGGTTTTTATTTTGTTGCAATTTAGAATTTTAGTTCCTGTTGTTGAATATTGTTAACTGGTGCACGAATGAAGAGGAATGTGAAGTCTGTGTTAATCATTAAAAAAACTCACAATTATCGAGATTTACGAGAGTTAGGGTCCCGGAAACGAAAATCGAGCAAACATAGAGCTGCCTACACAATTTTTTTTGTGCGCCTAATTTCCAGACACACTATAGTGTGTAAATATCATGGAACTACAGGGTGGTCCAAGAAATGTGCACGCAGATCGACTCAGAATTTCATAAGAATTTTTCAAGTATATAATGTCAAAAACACGATTTTTGCTTTGTCCCCCCTGTGGTTTAGGTCTCACCTATCCAGAGGCCATCTACAGATCAGAGCCCAAACCACAGGGGGGACCAAGCAAAAATCGTGTTTTTGACATTATATACCAGAAAAATTCTTATCGAATTCTGAGTCGATCTGCGTTCACAGAATTTTAAAAAACGTCGTATAAAATAAGTCATGGCCGTTTAAAACCATTACGCCTGTGTTTAGCTATATAAGGATGTCAACAGTGAACATAAGACGTGCAATGTGTGAAGATTTGTGAGTAACCTTATGAAAATAATGCGTAGTCAAAAAAAATGTTCTAGGCTGAGCACTCAAAACTGCAATTCGCTATGCTTGTCAACGAGCTACCAACTGAAATACTATATGTAAATTTTATCTTTTGATGTTCTAATGCCCCAGTGGTTCTGTTCGGTTACAGGTATTACGCACTCTCCTGGCCTGAGCTCTCTTATGTTGCGGAAGATTCAAAGGTGCATTCGCTGCTAATATTAATCTCGGTAGTCCATGTTTCATCTAATCCCAGGGCAATGTAATTGGCTATGTGCTCGCTAAAATGGAAGAAGAGTCAGAAGAGGAAGCTCATGGGTAATTTTTACAGTCAAAATTTGGGTAACCACTAAACCGTATTGCTGACCACGCAGTGATGTCAATAATGCCGAAAAACAGTACTACAGTTTGAAAACTGTAATACAGTTTAAAACTGTGTTACAATTCGAGCAACTGTTCTACAGTTTTCGCTACTGTACTGCAGTTTTTGCCCATTTTTTCGGCATTATTGATGGTGCATCACTGTGATCACGTTACTAGGAATTTGCTATAAGAAATTTCCATTGTAAATTGTTTCAAAAGGTAATGGACTCTTTAGGCACATCACTTCGCTCGCTGTCAAAAGAACCTATCGTCGACTTGGACTGGCTCAAAAGCTCATGGATCAAACATCTCGAGCTATGGTCGAGACCTACAATGGTAAGTTTCTCGCTTGGTTAGGCCTACCAAATATCACATTCTAGCCATGTTATTTTTAGCTCGCTATGTGTCGCTTCATGTAAGTGTGTCCAATCGTGCGGCTGTAAACCTCTACAAGAACACGTTGAAATTCGAGATTAGCAAAGTGAAACCGGTGAGTTTTCACATTTTCGGATACGTTGAAGAAAACCCTTCGAATCTAAATTCCCTTTTATCTTGTAATAGTAATAAGGGCTACCAGACAATTTCTAATATTTTTAGAATTTGTCGCGCGACATTTTCTAATATTTTTCGGTAAATTCGGGACAAAACAACCGAATTTACTGAAAAATATTAGAAAATGTCGCGCGACAAATTCTAAAAATATTAGAAATTGTCTGGTAGCCGTAATAAGCTAATTAATTTGCTTTTTGCAGGAGTACTACGCTAACGGTGAAGACGCCTATGCAATGAAGCGCCTCTTAATCTCGTTTGCCAAAGAAAACGGTTTGCAGCCGGCCGATCGAAAAAGTTTCTTCCGCGAAACATCATCTAACTAGAAGAAGCTCAAGCATTAAGAAATCCATAGATACGCTTTATGTGCTGCACTTTTGTTCGTTAGTTATCAATAAAAAAGGTTTGATTAGGGGCATTGTTTGCTTGTTTTTTGTTGGTGGTTTAATTGCCTAAAGCCAATAATTGCTTGCAAAACTTGCAAAAACCAAAGTATTGATATAATTGTCAAAAAATATCTATTTTAGTTTGTTCTCTCATATATTTTGTTTGACAAAAATTGAAATTTTGATATTTGAATTTTCCATGAGTTTCTTATTTTCTGAGAGACTTTAATTTTGAGAACTGTGTTTTTCTATCAAATTTTTGACCATTTTTCAAAAGTGGATTACTTATTTTGTAGCTGAGAATCTCAGCTACAAAATGAGTGGCAACTTTTGAAAATATTTATAAAAAACTTATTAATAAAAAATGCCACGAAAAGTTTTTTGTTCAATGCACTATATTACTGGACGATTTTATCGTGTATTGACGTTATGTTAACTGCGTCCAAATTTGGACGCAGTTAACACAACGTACAATGCCAACTTCATACGCGCCAATTTAAATTTACGGCGCTAGTAGCAAATAACCACACACACCCCCCTCAAGAATCCGACCTTTTAAAAATTGCTGTAACTACCCTTTCAAACAACAAGTTTAGGCAACAAGTTTACAAACAGCAAGTTTACAACAACAAGTTTTGACTTGCACGAAGCCCAGTTCTGGAGTAGTGTACCGTAGGATGTCCAAGTGAGTCTCAGGCTTTTGTACCGAGCTATCGGTACTCAGGTAAAGTGCCTAGGTAGTATTACGCAATGCTCAGTTTGTTTAAGTGAAACACTTCGAAAATGTATCCACTTAAAAATGTGTATAGGTATCATAAAAGTGTCTAGGTATCGGTAATCAAATAGAAGTGCCTAGGTGGTAGTACCCAGGTAGTGGTACCCAAATTTTTATTTTTTACTTCTTCAGCTTCCAAAACCTGTTTTTTCTTGATTAACTCTGGTATGCTGAAGATGGTTTGATAGTGGTAAAACGTTGTTCCGAAAGGTATTTATGAGTTTTAGTAAAATAAATTATTTCCCATACTCAAAATATATAATACGAAACGTTATTTTATCACTATCAAATCATCTTCAGCAAGCCCTATATAATCCAGAAAAAAAGGTTTTAGAGCCTGAAGAAAAAAAAATTGGAATTTTTTCCAAATTACACGCCCGACAACCACCCTACTTGAAACCTTTTTATCACAGTGTAATAAACCTATAAAACGGCATTTTATTACTATCAAACCATCTTTGGAATGCTTAAATTATTTCAGAAAACAGGTTTCCAGACCTAAAAACATAAAAAATTGCACCAAATAGACGATTACTTATTTGAGTTGTTGCATTGATAATCCAACAGAACTGCAGTTAGATTATAAAATATGTGAAATGATAAGAGTTCTTCGTGAGACAAAAAATTATTAATTTGAAAATTCTTGCGGGGGAATCAACCGCGGAAGGATTTACTGGAGAGGGATTTATTTACCGCGAAGGAATTGACCGCCGCCCAATTATCTTAGCTGACTCTATGAAGTGTTTCACAACGAAGAAATTCAAAGTATAGTTAGTAAATTTGAATTGGCGCGTATAAAGTTGGCATTATACGTTATGTTAACTGCGTCCAAATTTGGACGCAGTTAACAGAACGTATACGCTGAGCACCAATTTCTTACGCACCAATTTTATAGAATAAATGTGGTATTTTGTGCCAAGAAAGGCTTGCAAAAAGTTTTTTTATAGTGTCTAAACCATGTTTTGTTTTTATTCTTGCCATTCTTTGAACTAGCACAAAGGATTAGTCAAAGTGGTGGACGAAAAAAAAATGCTAGACTAAAAGAGGAAAAAAGGGCGAAAAAAATTCAATTCATCTCATGGAGCTCTGGGAAAATGCTTTTAGTGGCACTACTGACTTGCAACCTGGCCGAGTAGACTAAGAAAAAAGTGAAAGCTACGCCTAAAAAAAGAAAATGATAAAAGAAATTTTATAAGTATTTTTGAATAAGGAGACTTATAACAAGCTTCCCAACTTGTATCACCGTATAACCTCTATTAATCCCCCACCTCCAGGGCTCTAAGACGTCTTTTTTAAAAAGATTTGTCTTTTTGGGACCCCAAATATTTTTATTTTTGGAAGTTTACAGTCAAAATACTTTCTTTCGCCTAAAAATGACGATAAGCACTGGATAAAATAACCTTTTTCTTCAAAAACAGTCAAATGTATTTTTTCTCGAAGAAAAATCTAAGAGACCTGCCTCATTTTTTTTTGATTAGGATCTCAGATATAATGCCATTTGCGATTTATAATTTCAAAATTTTGAGTGGTTGAAAATTAATTTAATTTACCATTACCGTATTTCCTCTAATAGAGCCCCCCCCCCTTGTTTTTTTTGACAAGAACTTCAGAGTTAGGGCCATTTTTGATTTACAATTTCAAGATTTTCGGGCATTCGAAAAATAAAGCCCCCGGGGGTTCTATTAGAGGAAATACGGTAATCCCCCATGGGGATTAATGGTAAATTGAAGGATGACAGTCACTTTGGCTGACTGGTTACAGGTATGAGTCCGCAATCATTTCACCAGGTTCGATCTTCCCTCGCTGTTTACGACAGCAGCCCCTCCAAAGAGTATTTTTCACTGAGCCAACTTTTTCATTTTTCACCTATTGCACACCTTTTGCACCCACAATACCAAGAGCAAAATACCATCACATCCCACATTGCAATGGATTGGTGTGAAAAATATCAAGGTACCGTATTTCCTTTAATAAAATCACCACGTCTAATGAACGCACCCCCTCTTTTTTTCACTAGGATTCCAGAGTTAAAGCCAGTTTTGATTGACAACTTAATAATTTTCGAGGGGTTGGAAAATAAACGCACCGGTGCTTTAATTAAAGGAAATACGGTAACCGTAAAAAGTAGGCTTAGAGAAAAATGCGCTTTGGAGGGGGCGGGCACTTGGGCTTTCACGGCTGTTTACCTCCTTTTTTTTCAAATCACAGTCGGCTCTCCATATAAGACCACCCTTAAAAATTCGTCGAGTGCTGCACTTTTTTTTCACTTCAATTTTGACCTCTTTTACCAAATCTTAATCGTCAATGGCTAAAATTGATTTACGCCCTCAAAAAACTGATTTACGCCCTCAAAATACTGGTTTACGCCCTCAAATCTATATATTGCCATTTTTTGTCAAATTTTTGTTGCCACTTTTTCAATATTTTTACACCAGCATGTAGCCCTGAATCTTGGCTTTCTAACAAGCTATTGACTGATTTTCTGAGATTTCAAAAAAATTTTTTGAAAAATTTGCTCCATACAAAGACTTTTTTCTCCAGCTTTTTGAAATCTCAGAAAATCAGTCAATAGCTTGTTAGAAAGCCAAGATTCAGGGCTACATGCTGGTGTAAAAATATTGAAAAAGTGGCAACAAAAATTTGACAAAAAATGGCAATATATAGATTTGAGGGCGTAAACCAGTATTTTGAGGGCGTAAATCAGTTTTTTGAGGGCGTAAACCACTTATAGCCATCGTCAATCTATTTGCATAAATTGATTTGGTTTGCTAAAAACCTGAAATATGCCACGAAAAAGCAAAATTGATATTAAATTGATATTTTGTGCTGATTTTTTAAATTTTTTATAGTATCGTGTAGCCTAGTATCTCAGCTTTTCAACAAGCTATCAAACTCTACCGAATTATTTCAAAAAAGTAGATATTCGGGGTGTAAGTGAAGTTACGAAAAGAAAAAAAGTTACTTCAATCAAACTCCTGAATTTCCTTCAATTTTTAAATGATTCACTGCAGTTTGACAGCTCATTAGAAAGCTGAGATCCAGGGCTACACAATAATGAAAAAATGTCAAAAAATCAAAACAAAAACTTTGTCAAATTTAGAACAAAATTAAAACTAAAACAAAAACTTTGTCAAGTTTTTTCGCGGTACATTTCAGGTTTTTCGTGGTACTTTTCAGTTTTTTTAGTAAACCAAATCAGTTATAGCCCAATCTATTACGGAAAATAGCAAGTATTTGAATTATACTAGTCATTTGTGAATGATTTAAGACTTGCGCCAGTAAGAATCGTGGCTCTATATAAAACCGCCGTTATTATATCGAGAGATATAGGTCTTACTGCTACAAGGCTTAACTTTTTTTCATATCGGGCCGGTAAAATCGAAGTCCTTACGATATTCAGTACTAGACTGACGAATCAATTTCTGCAAAGGACTTTAGAATTAGGTTAGAAAGTGTCGAACACTATTCGAAAAGGAAGTTTTAAGGGTGGCGTGAAACCGATATTTAACTGGACTCTGCTTTACTTTCTGTGTTTTTTCGTTGTCCCTGTATGTATGTTTATTTTTTCACCTATTATTTTCACATTTTTGCACTCTTAGGAAACACCTAGAATGGAAAACTAACTCTTAAGTTAGCAAAAGCAGACAAAAGACAGAGCAAGTGCCGAGAAAGTAAGTAACAGAGAAAATATATTATGGCGAGATGTAAGACAGCACCAAGAGGAAATTTAATCCCCAATACACACTTACTCACTCACCATTCTAACTTGTCAAATATGGGTGTGCCTACTACTTTCTCATAATTGTTTGTTTAACTGCTTCAAAGAAACCCTTAGTGTGTCATTTGGATGACTTTGGCAGAAAAAATATCATATTTTGAGGTCATTAGTGGGGCTTTATGAAAATTTTCAACACCTTAATGGCCGATTATTTATGTAATCCACATCTTGTCATTTAAAAAAAACTTTTTATTTTCTATCTGGCATTGCCACTCAGAACCATAGTGACCACATTTTGGCTAAATTGTAACCTGCACCCCACTCAATCAACAGGGGACCAAGGCAAATCAAAAAAAAATTGCAAAATTTTGTTTATAGGACAGGCTAAAAATAAAGTTTTCTAGAGCTACATTTTTGGATAATTTAACTATACAAATTTTATTTCCACTCTGTCCTAATTTCCAAATCTGTTTTTTGCCCTGGTCCCTATGGACTGCACGACATTTTGACCGGTTAATTTCTCAACTGTACAGTTAACCTAAATTTGACAAAGCAGAAAAAAAAACGTTTTAGCGGGCCAAGGAGAATATTTTGACCGATAATTTAGCCGAAAATTTTTTGACTGAGAATTTGTCCGGTCAAAGTATTCACAACCGCTGGTCTGTTCCTGAATGACTCATACACAAAACACTTGAAAAAACACTCTTATCGATTCAGTTTCCTATTCTTTTAATACAACATTTGCCCACTTTTTCACAACGTGGGGTGGAAAAAAAAAGAACATTTGGTGACACATTTTCAAAACATCTAAAATATGTTTTTGTTGTGGCCGTACAATAGGTTTGGTCTCTTGTTTATAAGAGTAGAAGTGGTAGAAAAATCTTGGCCAAACCTTTTTGCCGTATGAGATTTTCTTGCTGCAAAAAACGTTTTTTCGCCTCTAAAATGCTTTTGAAAAAGAGAATTAAATATGCGCTTTTTGGCTGAAAAATGTTGGCTTTTGTTGAAAAGTACCTGAATTAGGGAAAAAGTGCCCATTTTCGGCTGTAATATGAAATGTGGAACTATTTGGCTAAGGGTCGAAAATGGTCGTGCGTTGGATCCTCACTACCGGCATGCATTTGTTGGCAATTTTTTCGGCTGTTACTTTTTTAGACCCACAAAAGTCTCCTTTCCTGCAAAAAATCGTAAAAGCGAGTTTTTGTCGGTGTTTTTCCGACCGTAAAAATATATATTTTTGTTGAACATGTAGCCCTGAATCTCTAGTTTCTAATGAGTTATCAATTGACCTGAGGTTATTCAGAAAAATTTGAGATATGACCGTATCTATGAAACAACTCGTGTTTCATAAAAACTAACTTTTCTCGAAGTTTTTCAAAAAAATAAAGGGTCAATTGATAACTCATTAGAAACTAGAGATTCAGGGCTATATTTTGTTGTAAAAAAATATTTTTACGATCGGAAAAACACCCACAAAAACTCGCTTTTGCGATTTGTTAGAAATGAGAATTTTTTGGGTCGAAAAGAGCAACAACCAAACAAATTGCCAACAAATGCATGCCGCTAGTGAGGATCGAATGCACGACCATTTTTGACCGGTATTCGCTGCTTTACCACGCAGGCTTTTTGGCTATGAGTATATTTTTGATTACTAATATCCAAAAAGCACTCAAGTAACCTATTTGTCCTTTAGTGCTTGCACACAAATTGCTTGTTTTGTTAAATAAATTAGTGCCCTTTTTCCTGGTCACTAAAAGCCAACATATCCCCTTTTTTAGTCAACCTTTTTGAGTTTCCAGTTGTTATTACCCAATGGTTGTTGTGCATGTTTAATGGCACACACCCGTCCATTTGCCACTCCCCAATTGGAATTAAGCAAAGAGGAAATTGTTTCAGCAAGTGTGCGTGTCTGTCCTTTGCAAATGAAATAATTTAGCAGTTGAAGTGTGTATGCAGGTCTTTTATTCTTCTTTGGATACCTGCCTTGTGCTATTTCGTTTGCCCCTACTATCACATGTCTGTGCTAGTGGTGTGTGTGAGGGGAATGGAGTTGTAGACACACACACGTGTGCCCTCCTCTATTTTTTGCTCGAGAGCAGAGCTTTTACAGGGTGGTCCGTTTAAAAATGTAAAAATCAGGCGCTAGTAGTCAATCAACCGACCCACAAGAAGTTCTGATTGGGAAGCCCAGTACAAAAATCACAAGGATTGGTACTTTTCCGATCGTTATTCAAAAATGCTACAACTTTGCTATAAAGACCCTAAATTCTTCTCTACAATGAGTGACTCTAGCTTGTGGCTGTTTCAGTGTGGCCGTGCATTGTAGACACTCCTTAGCCATACTGTGCAGCCACTCATTGTGGATAATGTTTAACGTTACCTCTATTCTTAAAAATGACTGTCCTTTCATCGATGTTTGCATGCCTTCACGCCAAAGTTGCACTATTTTCGAAAAACGAACAGCAAAATTCAAATCATTGTAACATACTGTACTAACCTGACAAATCGGAAATGATCAAAAATTTCAAAAATTGAGGTAACAAAGGTGTCGCAGCCTAGGCGAGAATGAACTTTACGGTGATTGCCCTCCACCTTGTTAACTTGAAAGCCTGAAATTTAAAAAATTTTTTGGTTCCGCAGTGATTTTTCGATAATTTACTGAACGACCATCAACTGACAATAGTCAACTGACAATAGATTCAATTGACAATAATCAACTGACAATAGATTTAACTGAAATCAGGATGGGAATCAGCTGAATTGTCCGACCTGCTGGAGGATCCGCTCAACGTTGCTCTGTGGTGATTCGAAAGAAAGGATTCTGTTGTTAATTTTGAAAATATTTTGATGAAAATTCAGAAGATTTTCACCTTAGAGATATTCACCTTTTTTACTTTAGTAAAAAGTGCCCAAATTTATTTCCCAGACCCCGGAAAATGTGCGAAAACTCTTTATTAGTCACAACTTTCGTCGTTGGCCTACCCCCAAGCCTAAGGGCTAAGCCTAAACTTGTTGTTTGCAAGGGTAGTTACAGCATTTTTAAAAGGTCGGATTGTTGGGGGGGGTAGTATTCGCTACTAGCGACTTTGTTTGAATTGTCACGGAAAAAATAAAGTTCACTGTGTGGTGGCTAATTATGTTAAATTAATTTTTCTATTGTCAGTTGACTATTGTCAGTTGAATCAATTGTCAGTTGACTATTGTCAGTTGAACCTATTGTCAGTTGACTATTGTCAGTTGAATCTATTGTCAGTTGACTATTGTCAGTTGAACCTATTGTCAGTTGACTATTGTCAGTTGAATCTATTGTCAGTTGATATTTTACCAATTTACTAGCCTTTTTTCCCGAATTTTGCAACTATGGGCTTGATATCTCAACGGATTTGACTAAAAGTCGTGTGCTGACTATGCAATGAGACCGAACTCTCCTGTGCGACTGAAAATCAAGCTCGCAAGATTTCCTTGTGAGACAATAAAGCTGAAAATTGCTGAAAGTAGGGCATAGTATGACATATCCGATCTTTTTTTGACAAACGTCTGTGATAAAGTTTGTCTGGCACGATTCAGTGTCAATAAGTATGATGAATGCCTCTCAAACAATGTGCCTTAACATTCCAACGTCGTTCTACGCGGTGCCATGGCATTTCGTCCGAAATTCAGTTCGTCCAAATTTGCATTTCAAGTCAAAATTTTTGCGAGAGAACCATTTTTACGGTCACAGAATAACTTCCACCGCTCAGAAGGCCGTGCCAAAGTGTCCGAAAGCCAATAAAATCTGGTTTTCGGGGGTTTACTAAAAGGGGACAAACTTTTTGAGAAAAAACGATTGAGCAAGTCATAATCGCAATGTAATCGTGTTAATCGCTCAGAATCACACCTTCAAATATCCGAAACTATGTGTTGCTATGTGTATTGTTGAGGAGTGTGGGTGTGGGAGCCTAAGCCATGGGTGGTATAGTTGAATTTAAAACACTGTTTAGGGTGGTTTAGAGTAGATCGCGATGTTCGGTTGTAAGATTCTGATCGATTTACAAGATCACATTGCGATTTTGATTCGCTCAATCGTTTTTTTTTGCAAACAATTTGTCCCCCTTTAGTAAATCTCTTGAAAAATTAGTTTTATTAGATTTTCGCTACTGTGGCATGAGATTGGTATTTCGTGAATTAATCCCCTAATAGATTATAGAATCGCGGTGGTGACAAGCTATTTTTGCCTGGACAAATAGGTTTCAATGGAACAGTAAGCTTCAGGGTCAGTAGTAAGGCCATCTGGAACCTGTTATGAATGGGTATTCCCTCCCGAACCTGAAATTTTGGATTTCGGGTAGTAGAGCGCGTAATACTCAGGGGCCGTAGTAACAATCATAGTAACAACTTCCGTGGCTAAAAGTGGAATACCTCGGAGTTCAGTCCACTTTTTGAATAGCAGTTTTTTGCAAACAAAAATAGACTAGTTTTATCTTCAGATTTGATTACAATAATCTGAATCGCTCATCGGTAACCAGAGCTAGCACTAAATGCAAAAAAATATCCGCAGCTGCGGATATTTTTTGGACCTGTGAGGCTAAAAATCAAATTTATCGTACAGGTTTGAGCTGATTGTGATAATGTTTCACTTGGTTTGTAGCCTAGATTATAAGGAACATTTTGGTAGTTTCAAAAGTATTTTCGGCTTTACCAAACTTAAAATATCACTAAAAGTGCCTCTAAATATGGAGTTCGGAAAATTATCCGTGGATAGACTAAGCTAACTTTTCAAATTCAATATTTAGAGGCACTTTTAGTAATATTTTAAGTTTGGTAAAGCCGAAAATACTTTTTAAACCACCAAAATGTTCCTTATAATCTAGGCTACAAACCAAGTGAAACATCATCACAATCAGCTCAAACCTGTACGATAAATTTGATTTTTAGCCTCACAGGTCCAAAAAATATCCGCAGCTGCGGATATTTTTTTGCATTTAGTGCTAGCTCTGGTTACCGATGAGCGATTCAGATGATTGTAATGAAATCTGAAGATAAAACTTGTCTATTTTTGTTTGCAAAAAACTGCTATTCAAAAAGTGGACTGAACTCCGAGGTATTCCACTTTTAGCCACGGAAGTTGTTACTACGATTGTTACTACGGCCCAGATGGTAGTCCAAAACACGTGGTATTTAGGTGATTGTACTTAGGGAGAAACACTCAGGTGATAGTATTTGGCAGTGCCTACATATTGGTACGCAGGTGGGAGTGGATCAATGGAGATTTAGACGTACTTAATTTTGCCCGAATTTGGACGAATTGCCGTTTGGACGAACTGACTTTTGCACGAAATGCTATGGCACCTTTCTACGCAATACCCATAAAGGTGAAAAAAATAAAATTTTCAAAAAATACTTTTCAGCTAGTTAAATTTTTTGCAAAAAAATCACAATTTTCCTCACCCCACCCTGTAAATGCATTGCATGAGGCAGACAAAATTGCAGCCTACTCTCTTCTACTCTCAACGACTTTGTGCTTGTTTTTGGCTCAGGCAGCGGTGTCGGCAACCACCTCCACTATTAGTAAGCCAGTCCCACTAGGCCAGCTTCCATTGGCACACCGCCGACTTAATCCGCCTGCCTGGCACCCTTCTGCCCCTTTCAGTTCTTGTCATATATATGCTCATTTTGGACCGTCAATTGTTTGGGTTGCACTAATCACATTCACATGCTTTGTTTGCCATTTTATTAACAACCAAGAGGAGTCCAGACGAAAAGATGCTTTTGTGGCCAGTGTCTGCTGTTTGTGTCTGATTTTTCTCGTGTTTTCTCTGCTCATTTGTTTATTTATTTTTTATTCTCTGTTCCCTCTGCAATTTTTTTGTTGGCTTCAGAGTCGGAGTGTGAGTCTGAGTCTTTTTTTCTTCTAATAGTTTGGGTGCCTTTTTTCGACACCATGGTTTTTTTGGCTTCTTCTTTGCTGTTTGTGGTTTTGGCGGGTGGTTAATTTTCACACGATATTATAATTTTTTATTTGTTTTTGTTGCTTTTGCTTTTTTATATATTTTATGTAGAAACCAAGAGTATATTTTATGGTGGCCGACAGATCATGCCGATATTGACATTTTATGTAGATGTAGCGAAAAAAATTCGACATTTTTTCTTTTGGACTTTTTGTGTTTTTGGTTCGCCAGTTAATCAAATCTGAACCAAATCTATGTTTCAGAATATTTTGAAAAATAATCAGAAAATTTCCACAAGTATGTTAAGAATATTTCATGATGGAGGTGTGGGGTCAAGGCGTAACTCAGACAAGTTTTTGTGGTTTCACTGATTTTTTAAGCTTTTTTCGTCAATTTCTAGGTCCGTTACTAGAGTTGGCTCGGAATCGATGATTGGACCGGAACCGGAATTTAAATTTTGTGAAAACCGGAACCGGAATTTCACTTTTGCCGAGACCTAAAGCGGAGCCGCATTTCTTTCTTTGCAGCCAGAATCGAAATCTAAAAAATAAATGGAATTCTGGGCCATCTATATTCGCTACTGAATAGAATTCAGTTCCCTGCGAGCTGATTTAAAAAAACAGATTGGCATCTTTTTTCTCAAAAAATTCTCAGTGTGCTATGAGATGGAGAGTGTCTTTAAAAACTGCTTAGGGTCCTACATAGAGAGTGCACGAGCCTTATTTTGGTCACACATATTTTTTTCTTGCCGTGCGTAGGCCGGCCTTTTCCCAACCTAGGAATTAAACAGAAAAATGGACTAGAATTAAACAAAAAACAGCTGAAAGCCCTACAGATACTCCAAAACCCATGAAACTTTCACAATTTTGTAAAGAAAAATTTACCAAAAAAGTCAACGGCTGTAACTGAAAACACGCACCAAAATACTGATTTCCCGGAGTAAATAGATAAAGGCTCAAATTGTTTTCCCCTTCCAAATTATTTTTTTAACCCTCCAAATCATTCATTTATCCCCCAAATCGTAAAAATAAGTATTTCTCGGTGTTTTTATGTCGTGATTTTTTTTCTTTTGATCATCATGTAGCCCTGAATATCTTGTTTCTGATAAGCTATCAACAGACCCCTTGTTGTTAAAAAAAATTTGAGATATACCCGTTTTTATGAAACAACTCCTCTTTCATAAAAATGGGTATTTCTAAAAAAAAATGCGGGGCAGTTGGGAGCTTATGAGAAACAAGAGATTCAGGGCTACATGATGATCACAAGAAAAAAATTTACGACATAAAAACACCGAGAAATACTTATTTTTACGATTTGGGGGGGGGGAGGGGGGATAAATGAATGATTCGGAGGTGTAAAAGAATAATTTGGAGGGGGAAAGTACTTACAGCCATACATAAATAAGAGTATTTCTCAGTGTTTTCCAAATTGTAAAATTCATTTTTTGATCAACATGTAGCCTTAAATCTCTAGTTTCTAATGAGCTATCAACTGGCTCAATGTGATGTGTGAAAATGAGAGCACCAATGGTTTTGAAAAACGTGAAGTAGTTTCATAAAAACGCATTTCCTCAAATTTTTTAAACACGTTGAGCCAGTTGATAGCTCATTAGAAACTACAGATCCAGGGCTACATGTTGATCCTAAAAAATAAATTTTACAATCTAGAAAGCACTGAGATACACTCATGTTTATGTATTTACTGCGGGAAATCAGTATTTTGGTGCGTGAAATCAATTTTAGCCAAAAGTCAACTTGGTTTTGGTTTTGAAAGTACCAAAAAATATTTTTTTTGGCGTTTTGAACTAAGATTTTTTGCAAGAATTGGTAATTTCTATCATTTCACGACACTTATAGTGTTTTGGAGCTACTTTTCATATTTTTCGTTCGTGATCTCTAAAAAATTGTAAAATTTTCTGATTCAATCATTTTCAGTAAATGGCCGTCATCGAAAGTCAGCAGCAGCAGGAGCTAGTCAATGGGGTGGAAGAGGTGCATGGACAGCTGTTTGAAGTGGCTCCTCGCTATATTAACTTGGTAAATTATTGAACCTGATTATCTATATCTTGTCGACAACTATAGCTCACTGACTGTAATCGACTAATTTTCAGACCTACATCGGAGAAGGAGCTTATGGAATGGTTGTGTAAGTTATTTTATGGTTATTCTCAGTCATCTGGTGATGGCAATTATTCAACTTTTTCTAATGATCTTTCAATTTTAGTTCCGCGCAAGACACTATGACCCGTGACCGTGTGGCTATCAAGAAAATTTCTCCTTTCGAACATCAGACCTTCTGCCAGCGAACTTTGAGGGAAATAAAGATTTTGTGAGTTTTGCTTTACGAAACGGGAGAGTTGCCTGGGGGTAGTTCTGCTCATTGGTGTTTATTGTGTAATCATGTTTTCGACTATTTTGATCTGACCAGCTTGAAGTCGCATGACCACTGAAGGTTGACATTGTATCCATGTCCATATTTCGAAGACCGGTCTGTTTGATATTTTGTTGGTTCTTTCGAATTTATTTAGTCAAGTAGGCCAGTCAGGCAGTGGGACTACCCTAAATAATTTTTCCTTGAAGCTTCATTGCAATTTTATTTATCATAAAATTCAATTTCAGGTCTCGATTTAAGCATGAAAATGTGGGTTTTGTGTTGTAGTTACTAGTGGTTTTATTGTTTGAGTGTATCAGATTATCAACATTCAAGCAATCATCCGAGCTCCCAGCGTCCAACAAATGAAAGACATGTGAGCTCTTGAATTAATTTTAGTGGCGGCTTTTATTTTTTTCTTACTCCAGATATATCGTCCAGTGCTTGATGGAAACAGATCTGTAAGCATTTTGTCATATTTTTTTCAAGGTTGCATGGACCATGCAATGGATTTAAGCCATGTAAAAAATTTTTTTGAATCTGAAATCCTCGGACGCGTGAATAAACCAGTAAAGATCTGGTTTTTTTTTAAATCCTCTAAACTGTGGAGTTAAATAGTGAAGGCGAATGATAGCTAAATTGGAAATGCGCAAAGGTCGATGTAATCCTCAATTTCCTTGCAATATTCACAGGGTGTTTCAAAAAATTCTTCGACTTTTATATGGTAATTACTTTCGAAAAATTCTGTTGCGAGTCGGAAATTCCGTCTCAGTTTGCTCTAACAATCTTCTGCTGTATGATATGAAAACCACGATTTTTGCTTGTTTCCCCTTGTCGTTTGGGCCTTATTCATCCAGAAGCATCCTCAGACCAGGACTCAAACCACAATTGGTACCAAGCGAAAATGCCATTTGTGACATTGTATACCAAAATATTATTGAAGCAAAATGAGTCAAACTGCATTTACAGAATTTCCGACTCGCGCCTCAATAAACTGTTATGGCCATATGAAAGTGTGGATATTTCTCGAAGCACCCACTGTAGTCTTACACCAGATGATCTAATGCAGTGCCTGATTCAGACTTAAGCAAGAAATTTCTTTTACAGGTACAAGTTGTTGAAAACCCAGCGCCTGTCCAACGATCACATTTGCTACTTCCTCTATCAGATCCTCCGTGGTTTGAAGTACATCCATTCTGCCAATGTTTTACATCGCGGTAACTATTCCAAATTTTAACTTGCCAATGACTGATTCGATTGAAATTTAAGATCTGAAGCCGAGCAACCTCCTACTAAATACGACCTGCGATCTGAAAATCTGTGATTTTGGGCTGGCTCGCGTATCTGATCCTGAACATGACCACACGGGTTTCTTGACAGAATATGTGGCTACAAGGTATGTTCTTTAATTTTCGAAACCATCTGTGATTTTGATCTGTTTTATTTTTTAGATGGTACAGAGCTCCAGAGATCATGCTGAATTCCAAAGGGTACACGAAGTCAATCGATGTGAGTTATATTTTCTCAAAGGTGGTTCCATTTGGAAGGTGCCTCTGGAGAAACTGTGAGAACCCGTTGGAAACGGTGGAAATTTTCTTCATCCTCGTACATAGTGACCTCAACTTTAGTTGATTCTCTTTGTTTTGTGAGGCTTAGCTTTATCCAGGCTTGTGCATAGCCACTTTAATTTCATGTGTATCGCAGCCACAGTTTCACGATGGGTAGCCGTCCAGTCCTTCTAACTTATTTCAGTTGTCTTAGTTCTATAGCTGACAGCTTCTGCATTTTCAGGTGTGGTCGGTAGGATGCATACTTGCTGAAATGCTCAACAACAGACCTCTATTTCCAGGAAAACACTACTTAGGTTTGTTTCCACACTTCGTTAGTTGGTTACCTTAGCAATTAAGTTTAGACCAATTGAACTTGATTCTTGCAGTCGTTGGGTAATAGCTAACTACATTTACGTTAAATATGCGTGAATAATTATCACGCAACCTTTCAGCACGCCATCACAAGAAGATTTGCAGTGCATAATCAATGACAAGGTTTGTCTGAGTGTGAAGTATAGAAATGAATCTGATGTTATTCTTTCAGGCTCGCTCCTACTTGCTCTCCCTCCCTGTCAAGGTCAAGCAACCATGGACTCGTCTCTACCCTAATGCAGATAACAGAGCGGTAATTTACTAAATCTTTCTAACTTTTTTTCGGTGGTACGTCTGGCACGGGTCTCGGTCTGTGCTTAAACCTAAAGTTTGTAATTTTTTTTTAGAACTCTGAGAATTCACTTTTGAAAAATCGAAGTCCACTCAGCGTCCAATAAAATAATAAAGTACAATAAAATTCAAATAAAATTCAAGCCAAAATGTGGCTAATTCACCGCGAAAACAGGTCACATGTGGCCAATCGACACACTTTATCAACTCTAAGGACCACATACATTTTGAACTAAGAATCTAATACGTGAAATTTCTTAGCTTGACTTGCTGGACAAGATGCTGACTTTTAATCCAAACAAGAGGATCGGAATCGAGGAAGCATTAGCTCATCCTTATCTAGAACAGGTAATTATTTCGCAACCTTGCCTAGGATGACAGGATACTACTACTGTGCTTTTTAGAAATGAGGTACTTTTAAACAGCCATGACTTTTTTTACAGGCCGTTTTTGAAATCATGCAAAGACAGATCGATTCAGAATTTGATAAGTATTTGTTCAGCAAAAAATCTGAATCAATCTGCGTTTAAATGATATCAAAATGGCCCATGAAAAAAGCTATGGCTGTTTAAAAGAGACCACATTTCTCGAAACAACGTCTACCTTGCAATAACCTCTATTTTGAAAAATCTGACTGATAAATAATTTCGTCGCTAAATAGAAAATAACCAAGGTTCAGTTTTTGTCGAGAAAATACAGGGTGGTTCAAGTTTTTCGGACACATTTGAGTGGCCACATCATTTTATAAGCCATTTTTCCAAGTGGTAAAATGGAATTTGCAGCAAATTTTCGTAATTTTGCAGCAAATTTTTGTAGTTTCGCAGCGAATTTTTCATAAAATGGCTTAGATTGCTCGGAACCTGAAAGTTGGTTTTTTGGGGTTTAATCAAAATGGGGGGGGGGGGGTCTTTTGCGAAAATCCGTTTGCGCAGATCAGAATTTCAGTCCGATGGGCTTAATTGCTCAGAATTTTAGGTTTATGGTGGTTTTGAGTGGTCTAGGGCGGAATTCTGAGCAATTAAGCCCATTGGAATGGAATTCTGATCCGCCCAAATCAAATTTTCCCCCTTCAATCAACCCCCAAAAAACCAACTTTGGCCAAGGTTAAGAACAAGCACCCCACTCGAGTAAAGAACAAGCACCCCAAAAAATCAATAGGGGGGACCAAGGCAAAAAAAAAGATGCCTTGGTCCCCCCTGTTGATTCTTTTTATTTTTTAAATTTTTTTGCCTTGGTCCCCCCTATTGATTTTTTTGGGGTGCTTGTTCGTTACCTGTGCCCCAACTTTCAGGGCTTCCGGCCACTCCAGGGTGGGGTTCTGAGCAATCCAAGTCATTTGTGAAATATCTGCTGCAAAATTCCGAAAATTTGCTGCGGAATTACGAGATTTTGCTTCAAACAAAATTAGCTGCAAAATTACGAGAATATGCTGAAAAATTCCGTTTTACCTATTTCGAAGTCCTGCAAACGCTAATCGACTCAGTTATTGATCGCATTTTTTTGCATATTAATTCCGGTTTTCATGCGCGGTTTTCGCTTGGTCCGCTGTGGTCTGGGTTGTGTCCATCCAGGGACCACCATGGAACAAACCACAGGGATGACCAAAAATCGTGTATTTTGCTTTTTATGCCACTAAATTGTCAAATTTGTTAATTCGATTAATTAGATTAGCAATTTTCTGAATTTTGAAAAAGGCTCCCAAAAAGTTATGGCCTTTCAAAAGTGCCTAAAACTCCTGAATCACCCTGTCGAACCAGGTGGAAGTTTTTTAGGGTCATTATGAAAAGTGATTTTTGATTACATCGGCACTATTCTTTTGTCATCAACTTTACCCCTTTTTCAAAAATGAGCTCTATGTGAGATTTCTAATTGATTTGTATCAGTCTTTCATAGTCTCAACTATTTTTCGTGTCTAAAATTTCTCTAGTGCTAAAATCTATTAATTTAGTACTACGATCCTAATGACGAGCCGACCTGCGAAGAGCCTTTCACCTTCGAGATGGAGTTTGACGATTTGCCTCGAGGTAATTTTTATACTTGAATCTGGAAATCACTACCGTCTTACTGGTTCCAGAAAAACTGAAGGAGCTCATCTTCCAAGAGACAGAAAATTTCTTCCATACGCATGAGCACACGCGACAGCCTCATCATTAGACAGCCAATGAAAAATATCTCGTACAGTTTTATTTTATGTGTTGTCTGTGTAGACCAATAAAGGTAAATTGTGTCATGTGGCGTTAAGCGAATTCATCCACAATTAGTTTGTCTCGACACGAAAAGTTTTTTTATCTTTGTCTTGAAAAGTTTACGTGTTAATTGAAGGCAGTGTGGGGAATTCAGTTAATTTTAACTGGATTTTGGAAATTAGTTTTATAACCAATTTAAAAAATAGTTGATTTTAACTGCTTTAAATTTTAGTTAAAATAACTGAAACCCAAATCCAGTTAAAAATAGTTAAAATTCTTTATCATCTTGTTTCTTTTGCCCTTTTAAGCACTTTTCAATGTCTATAGTGCTTTTATCGTGCTTCTCATGGTCCAAAACGGTAAAGGTACGTTTCACCTAAAATACGCAAATGCGTATTTAGGTGAAACGTTTCACCAAAAATACGCATATGCGTATTTTAGGTGAAACGTTCAAAAACAACAGGGGGATCAAGGCAGTTTTTTTACGTTTTTTCGAAAATTTTCAGATTATGCCCGAACCACCAAAAACCATCCAAAAGCACTTCAAGCCACCCCAAACCACCCAAAAACACCCAAAACCAGCCAAAAAGCCTCAAATTAACGGTCATTATGTAAAGTATCAAATTAACGGATATTGCTCATTTCCATGCGTCGAAATCTGCTTGTTTCTAATCATTCCTCGCCATTCCCTTTAGTAAGTCGTTAGAATTTAAATTCCACACTGTTTATTCGAAATCCGAACTTCAACAACAATAATAACGAGACTGAAATACAAACAACTAAGACAATCGCCCGTCTTGATTTCTTTTAACATCTTCCTTCGAAATTCACTCATATCATTCTGGCTAAAGTTCATCGGCGCGTTCCTGGCAACGAAACAAGCAGAATAGAAAAAATAATTTCGACGCATGGAAATGAGCAATATCCGTTAATTTAATACTTTACATAATGACCGTTAATTTGAGCTTTTTGGCTGGTTTTGGGTGGTTTTGGGTGGCTTGAAGTGCTTTTGGATGGTTTTTGGTGGTTCGGGCATAATCTGAAAATTTTCGAAAAAACATAAAAAAAACTGCCTTGGTCCCCCTGTTGTTTTTGAACGTTCACCTAAAATACGCATATGCGTATTTTTGTGAAACGTTTCACCAAAAATACGCATATGCGTATTTTTGGTGAAACGTTCACGCACCTCCAAAACCCCTAGCATGACTATTTACAGTCATAAAAAGAGGAGAAAATTTTTGCCTGATGCCAGTCTCGAACCCCAACAACAGATTTTTTTGGCCGCCCTCCTTCACCACCAGGCCATAAAGACTCATCTCTTGCTGAGACCATTTCTACAACATATAGCAACATGGATTTATTTCCTGCTTTAGTGTTGCTTAGTCCTCTGTCGACTGTTTGCCTAGAGCGCACAAGCTAGAAAATCAAACATAAGCAGATCTTTTGTGTCGTATTTTTATCGTATTCATGTAAACATCGTATTCATCTGAAGATATGGACAATTACGAAGACGATTCAGATGAATTATTAGTTTTAGACTATCATTTGAGATTTTTAAGATTGTTTGCATAGAGGATATTTTAGAACTTCTCTAATCTTGCCATTATTGCGAAAACGTGCTTTGGCGCAATGGATCCAACACGCCCAGCGAGAGAGCATTCAAATATCCGCGAGTTATTTTTGACAATTGTGCACGAACAAGATTGCATCCATTAACTACAGCAACACTTATTCACTTAAAGGGGCATGTTCGTGCGCGATGAAACACAATTTTCGAAAAAGAAAAGGCGCGAACCAGGCGTGCCAGAGATTTGAAAAAGATTTAAATTTTATATGAATTTTAAATTTCGTCAAACCCAGCAATTGTATGTGCAGCGAAAGGCATGAGTACTCAACTTAACGACCATCAATCAGCCGGGCTGGTTCCCGAGTTAAAATTGAGCTGGACCTCTTCGGAGTGTCTCGTGCTCTGAGTTTTGGATTCGCTGAGCTTTTGGTTCGGTTGTTGATTTATGTAAGGTAACTGCTTCCTGTTGGTTATCCCTCGATTTCGGTTCAGGTAACCGAAATCGAAAATCTTGTTTACCTGACAGATCTACAAAAGAGCGAGAAAATTCGAGAAGAGTTGGTATGAAAAATTGGATTATTACTTGTTCTGCCTGTTCGCTATACAGAGTGTGCAGCCACGCACAGATAGAACGCCGAACCAAAGACAAATCTAAAACTCGACAGAAAACCGAAATCGAGGGATAACCAACCGGAAGCAGTTACCCGAACAAACAACCGAACCAAAGCTCGGCAAATTCAAAACTCAGAGCACGAGACACTCCGAAGAGGTCCAGCTTAATTTCAACTCGGGACCCAACCCGCTGATTTATGGTGGTTAAGTTGAGCACTCATGCCTTTCGCTGCACACACAATTGCTGGTTTGACGAAATTCAAAATTCATATACAAAATTTAAATCTTTTTCAAATCTCTGGCACGCCTGGTTCGCGCCTTTCTATTTTAAAAATTGTGTTTCATCTATGGTGGGGAAAAATACAAAATACCAAAACTCATACAAAAATTTTGTATGAGTTAATTTAGATTTGTATGACTTTTCAAAAAGATATACAAAATCTAAATTAACTCATACAAAATTTTGTATGAGTTTTGTATTTTGTATTTTTTCCCCACCATAGTTTCATCACGCACAAACATGCCCCTTTAAGACAGTTGTACAAACAGAAAATTGCTTAATCTTATGCAAAATAAATCCATGTTGCTATAATCATTTTTTTGTAGCAAAAATACTTTTTTGTGGCAAGTTTATTCTTTTGTGGCTAATTTTCATTTTGCCTGATTTTATTAAAATTTTCTGTCTGTTCTCAAAAGTTATAACACCATCATGTAGCTATGCTCTTCTAGTTTCTAATGAGCTATCGTTTCATCAAACGTCTTTGCAAAATTTGGTACGAAAAATTAAAAGTAATTATATGGGCTTGGGAGAAATCGAACATGCGAACAGAAATCACACCACATCAAACGAATAGGTACACCTGATTCTTTAAGTCGAGCAATCATTCGAGCTTTTGAGAATCCGGATCAGGAGGTGATCAACCGAGTAATTGATGATTGACCGAGACGTTTGGACGCTGTGATTCAATCCAAGGGAGGTCACTTCGAGTAATTTGTTTGATGTGGTTGTTTTTCGTAGAAAGTCTTAATAAAGTTATTTTTATTCAAGCAATCAGCAATTCAAAAAACATTGAAATAATGAAAAAAAAACATAGGGGACCAAGGTAATAAAACGTTTAGCGATTTCGCCCCATCCTGTACATGTATATATTTGTATCTTTCGGAACCCAATCCATAAATTTTTTTCAGATTTTATGTGAAAATCATAATTTTTGGTGCTCGAAAATCAGTAAGCGCTCGATAAAATGATACTTTTTTCGACAAGAAATGACTCAATTGACTTTATTAGGCTAACTGTACTTCTTTTTTTAACATTTGGAGCTATGCACCATTATTTTTTTTCAATTCACGACTTGAAATTTTTTTACTAAGTACATTTCTTTCGCTTGGCGACATACACTTACAATCTTTAAATCACAGACGTAAAATTTTCAATAAGCACACAATCATCTTAATTAAATTAGTTGGTGACTGAAATTTATCCAGGCAGGACAACCCCAAAACAGGCTTAGACAGTTAATGCAAGGTAGAACCACCGTTTACACATACTACTTACGTTACACACTATGCCTGCGATGCAGGCATAGCATTTCAACGGAAAATACTTTTTTTGGCGCAAAAACATTTTTTGGCACAAATTTCACTTTTGCGTCATTAGATTGAAAATTTTCAACTTTTTTGAGAAGTTTTAACATTATCATGTAGCCCTGCTCTTCTAGTTTCTCATGAAGTAATATTTAATTCTGCCCCCTAATTGCTGAAAAATGCCCCTAATTTCGGGGAAAATGCCCCCTAATTGAATTGCCCCCTAATTACTGAAAAATGCCTCCTAATAACTGAAAAATGCCCCCTAATTCGCTGAAAAATGCCCCCTAATTACTGAAAAATGCCCCCTAATTTTTCTTCTCATCGTTTTTAGTCAAAATTTCGCGGGAATTTTAATTTTTCAGTCAAAAAATAACTTGAATTGGTTAGAATCCCGCTCCGGAATGGCCAGAAGCCCCTGAAAATTGGTTTTTGGAGGTTTACTATAGGGGAGTAAACTTTTTGCGGAAATTCGATTGGGCGGATCAGAATTCCAGTCCGATCGGCTGAATCGCTCAGAATTTCACCCTGAACCATTCTCAACTATCTTGAACAGCCCTAAGCACTGATTTAGGGTAGTTAGATACTGCTCTGGAGCAGTTTGGAATGGTTTAGGGCGTTTTAAGATGGTTGAGAATGGTTCTGGATGAAATTCTGAGTGATTCAGCCGATCGGCCCGGAATTCTGATCCGCCCAATCGAATTTTCGCAAAAAGTTTACTCCCCTTTAGTAAACCCCAAAAAACCAATTTTCAGGGCTTCTGGCCATTCCGGAGCGGGATTCTGACCAATTCAAGTTATTTTTGACTGAAAAATTTAAATTCCCGCGAAATTTTGACTAAAAACGATGATAAAGAAAAATTAGGGCGCATTTTTCAGTAATTAGGGGCAATTCAAATTAGCGGGCATTTTTCAGTAATTAGGGGGCAAAATTAAATACCACCCTTTCTCATGAGGTATCATTTATTTTATCGATCACTACTCATTTGTGCAAAACTCATTTGCGCAAATTTTTTAAAGTTACAGGTTCGAATCCAGGTGGTAGCAGAAAGTATTTTTTCTTGAATAACAACCATAAACTAGTTTTTATAAGATCAGTAAACCTCAGGTTGGATAGGAGGTCCACCTGGTACTTCTTTTGAATAGGCATCCAGCTCCAGAATCCGATATTTTTGATTAAGCTGAAAGTATTATAAAATCAATGTACCCTATCCAAAATCGTGTCCTGAACACGGTTTGTTAAGACCACAATGCTGTTTTAACTAACTGGAATATCAATACCGTGGTAGTTACCCACTCCAAGGTGGTCGATCTTAAACTTTTGTGATTATTGTGAGTAGACAAACAAATTTCGCATGCCTAAATCCATCCAAATAAAAAGCTTTTGGAACATGAAAAACGTAAAAAAAAATTTGATCCAAGTGGACGACCACTTGGTTTTGTTATACCTGGTGGTCGTACCCAGGTTGAAGAACTCAGGTAAAACTCCTGGGTAGTAATATTTTCGTCTTGTAAAGAACTCTTAAAATTAAAATTTTTTTCTATGATCCAACTTCAGTTCCACTGGGTAATCCATGCACCAATTAAACCAAGTGGTCGCCCACTTGGATCAAAAAATTTTTTACGTTTTTTTGTTCCAAAACTTGTTTTTTGGACTAATTCAGGCATGCTGAAGATGGTTTGATAGTGGTGAAATGCCGTTTCGTCGAGTATTTTTTGAGTACCGTAAATCCTCTAATAGAGTCCCCGGGGGCTTTATTTTCAATCCCTGAAAAATCTTGAAATTGTCAATCAAAAATGGTGCTAACTCTGAAACTCTAGTCAAATATCGAGGGGGGGGCTCTATTAGAGGATTTACGGTATTCGGCAATAATTGATTTTACCCAAACTGGATTTTACCAAAACTCAAGATATACCCACCAAAACGGTATTTTACCACTATCAAACCATTTTCAGCATACCCGAATTAGTCCAGAAAACAAGTTTTAAGGCCCGAAAAAGTAAAGAAAGTTTTTGCTCCAGGTTTTTGCTCCAAGTGGACGACCACTCGGTTTGTCGGTTAAGACTAAAAAATTAAAATTACAGCAAAATTTTTACTGAAAGTGAGAGTCCAAAAAAGTCATTGAATACACTGAAAGTGAATATAAGACTGAGAGGCAAATTTTCCTATTGGGTACAACACTGAGAGTGAGAGTGAAAGGCATAGTGGGAGTGAGAGGAGAAATCACTAATTGGATACGTGGCCTTACAGGACTACTTCAGGACTGGGTTTCTATTTCAAATCGTGTTCAGGACACGATTCTGAATAGGGTATGATACCTTCAAAGTTATTCCAGTGAAGAAAAAATAATTTCTGCTCCCACCGGGATTCGAACCTGTAACTTTAAAAAATTTGCGCAAATGAGTTTGCGCAAATGAGTTTGCGCAAATGAGTTTTGCGCAAATGAGTTTGCGCAAATGAGTTTTGCGCAAATGAGTAGTAACGATTTCATCATCTTTGGAAAATGTCATACAAAAATAGCTACAAAAACCACATTTTTCAAAGATGATGCAATAATTGATAGGACAATACTTTTTTCTCCGCCTAATTCACTTTTTTTTCCGCCTAATTTTTTCCCGCCTAAAACACTTTTTTCTCCGCCTAATTTACTTCTTTTTCCGCCAATTTACTCTTTTTCCGCCTAATTTTAATTCTCGACACGTAATCAACCATTTTAGAAAACTTTTGTGTGAAATTCAGGGGTGGGCAAAGACCAGATGGCTGGAAACCCACTCCGGAATGGCCAAAAGGCCAAAATTATTGGTTTTTTGGGGTTTTACTAAAGGGGGAGTAAACTTTTCGAGAAAAATCGATTGAGCGGATCAGATTTCGGGTCCGATGAGCTAAATCGCTCAGAATTACAGGTTTTCGGTGTTCAGGTGGAGTTGTGGGCGATCAAGCCCATCGGACCCGAAATCTGATCCGCTCAATCGATTTTTGTCGAAAAGTTTACTCCCCCCTTTAGAAAACCCCCAAAAACCAATAATTTGGCCTTTTGGCCATTCCGGAGTGGGTTTCCAGCCATCTGGTCTTTGCCAGTGTTGTGCTGAGCTCACTCCGAGTGAGAATCTCACTGAGAATTCTCAGTGAGAATCTCACTCACAGACTGTGAGGACAAAGTTCAAAATTCTCACTCTCACTCACAGCCTGTGAGGACAAATGCCATTCTCACTCACTCTCACTCACACAAAATATCATTCTCACTCAATTCTCAGTGAGAATTTTGAGAATTTCCGCTACATAGACGGCATCAATTCATGGATAATATTTCTTTATGCCCATAGAATACTCGTTTTGCCCATAGAATATTTTTTTTTCGCCCATAGATTTGAATGCCCATAGAATACTTGTTTGCCCATAGAATACTAGTTTTTGCCCATAGATTTATTTTTTTGACCATAGATTTTAAAATTTGCGGAAATTCAAATTTTTTGGTCAGAAAATGACTTGGATCGCTTAGAATCCCACCCCGGAATGGCCAGAAGCCATTGAAAGTTGGTTTTTTGGGGGTTTACTAAGGGGGGGGTGAACTTTTTGTGCAAAATCGATTGAGCGGATCAGATTTCGGGTCCGATGGCTCAATCGCTCAGAATTTCAACCTGAACCACTCAAACCACCAAAACCTGAAATTTTGACAAGTCTCCAGAATATTCTCGACCGAAAAGCCCACCACCTTTTTACCTTGTACGGTATTGTTGTTCGGTTTGGAGACCACCTTACACATCATTGGAGGTCCTCTACGTTTTTTGAGATCCACTTCACCACCATCAAACACATTGACGGAGATGGGACCCTTTCGTAAAGCCCCAATAAACCGAATTTCAGGGGCTTTCGTCCACTCTGGGTGAGATTCTGAGCGATCCAAGTCATTTTCTGACCAAAAAATTTAAATTTCCGCAAAATTTAAAATCTATGGGCAAAAAGAATTAATCTATGGGCAAAAAAAATAAATCTATGGGCAAAAAGAATAAATTTATGGGCAAAAACGAGTATTCTATGGCAAAAACAAGTATTCTATGGGCGTTCAAAATCTATGGGCAAAAAAAAATATTCTATGGGCAAAAAGAATTACCACCCTCAATTTATATCATTCTTGAATTACTTCAGTCTTTATTATTTCAAATCATGCAACAAAATCAAGTAAGGTTGTAAAAATAAATTGTTTACAAAGATAAGGTAGATAATTAAAATAATGAAGAGCACAAAGTAAACGTCGAGTATGTTAAGTAAATATAAAAAATTTGCATAGCTGTAAAATAGGTATTGAATAAAATGGGTGGAATACCGTATTTCATTTAATAGAAGCCTCGGGATTCTATTTTTGAATCCCCGAAAATCGGAAAATTTAGAATTCGATCTCGAGATTTCAGGTGCTCAACAAAAATATAAAAAGTGAAATCAGAAGAACTGTTAGAATTAAAACAACAGCTTTGAAAAATATTGTTTCTGCCCTGAGATACAGACCCTCAAAGTTAAGGGGGCTTGTATTAGAGGGGACTTATATTAAAGGAAATACGGCAGGTGATATTATTAAACCTGAGAGATCGCCAACTCAACTTGCTGGTTTGCATTCTCCTTCTGTTCTTTTTCAAGCGAATTTCAGTGATTTTAGCGTTGATTTCTTAAAAAATGTCAGGTTCGCTAAACTGACATATCAGTGTCACTGTCAGTGTGAATTATGAAAACACTGGTTATAAAGAACATTTCAGGAGTGGAAATATATTGCTGAGCTGGCATTAGAAGTATCAAGCACGCCGGCGACGAGCAGCCCAATCGAACGAACTTTTTCTCAATGCGGGTTAGCAACGGCAAGACATAAAAGTACTCACAGGCCGAAAAATCGTCCTCAGCACAACACTGGTCTTTGCCCACCCTGAATTTCACACAAAAAATTTTAAAAATGGTTGATTTCGTGTCGAGAATCAAAATTAGGCGGAAAAAAGAATAAATTAGGCGAAAAAAGAAGTAAATTAGGCGGAGAAAAAAGTGAATTAGGCGGAGAAAAAAGTATTTTCCTAAATGATACCTCATCAGAAACAAAAATTTTGCGCCAAAAAGTGGATTTGCGCCAAAAAAAAGTATTGTCCCATTTTAACTCGCCTAGAGGTGTGCACGGGTCGGGCCGTCCGGGCCGGCCTGACCCACTTTTCGAGTACATATGTCGGCCCTAAGAATATATTATTGAAGCTAAGATTCCAGGCTACAAAACGTATATTAATGCATATTACGTATATTGTTATTATCCAATGAATTTTCCAAAAACACTCAATTTTTCAACCACGGCCGGCCCGGACAACTTGAAAATTACCGTATTTTCTCTATTAACGAACCCGGGTTCATTATTTTCAACCCTTCAAAAATGTTTAAATTGTAAATCAAAAATGGCCCTAACTCTGAAACCCTAGTCAAAAATCGAGGGGGGGGGGTTTATTATAAGAGAGGTTCTAGAGAAAATACAGTGATAGAGAAAATACGGTACGTTCTTTTTAAAAATTATCCAAAATTTTTATTCATTCGCTATAAATATTAATATACGTTTGTAGCCTGGAATCTCAGCTTCAATAAAATATTCTTAGGCCGACATATGTACCGTATTTTCTCTATGAATTACCCCGGGTAATTATTTTTCAACTTTTGAAAAATCGAAAAAAAAATGGCTCATACTGATTTGGTTTGCGAAAAGGCTGAAATATGCCACGAAAAAGATTATTTCTGCCACGAAAAACGACATAAAACGAAAAAGCGGAAATGTACCACGAAAAAGCTGAAACGTGCCACGAAAAAAATTATTTATGCCTTTTTCTGTCCAAGACCAACCAAATTTAGCAATATTTTGCAAGAATTCAAATTTTTAGTCATGAAATAACTTGGATCCCTCAGAATCCCACCCGGAATGGCCAGAAGCCCCTGAAAGTTGGTTTTTGGGGTTTACTAAAGGGGGAGTAAACTTTTCGAGAAAATTCGATTGAGCGGATCAGAATCCCGGTCCGATCGGCTGAATCACTCAGAATTCCAGGTTTATGGTGGTTTTGAGTGGTTCAGGGTGGAATTCTGAGTGATTCAGCCGATCGGACCGGGATTCTGATCCGCTCAATCGAATTTTCGCAAAAGTTCACTCCCTCTTTAGTAAACCCCAAAAAACCAACTTTCAGGGGCTTCTGGCCATTCCGGGGTGGGATTCTGAGGGATCCAAGTTATTTCATGACTAAAAAATTTGAATTCTTGCAAAATATTGCTAAATTTGGTTGGTCTTGGACAGAAAAAGGCATAAATAATTTTTTCGTGGCACATTTCAGCTTTTTCGTGGTACATTTCAGCTTTTTCGTGGCACATTTCCGCTTTTTCGTGGCACATTTCCGCTTTTTCGTGGTATGTCGTTTTTCGTGGCAGAAATAATCTTTTTCGGGGCATATTTCAGCCTTTTCGCAAACCAAATCAGTTTATGCCAAAAAAAATATTTTGATTTTGAGATTTTGGGTGCTCAACCAAATTTTAAAAAGTGGCATCAACCAAGTTCGTGGTGATTAAGAACACGTAAAAAACAGATCTGCAAAATATTTTTTTTGAGCTGAGATACAGGGTGCCTATGGGGTAATTATTAGAGAGGGGTAATTGATAGAGAAAATACGGTATTCAAAAAATGGTCAGGGCCGGCCCGAACGGCTCGCGAGCTGGTCCATTTTAGTGTTTGGTCAAACTTTCCCGCCCCCCCCCCCCCAACTTCCCTCTCTACTTCCCCTCTTCCCCAATTTACCACTGGTCGTTCATGGCTGGCCATGCAAGTCCATGCAAACCATGTCCATGCAAACCCCTACTCGCCATCACTAACATCAAAGTCAAGAGAATGCAGAATGCCAGTTCAAAAGTATTGAATGCCAAAATTTCACTTTACAAACGTGCTGCTCGACTATATTTCTGACACTTATTCTTGTAAAATCTTCCTTTTAGATAAAAAAAATAAGACGCTATGGAAAAACGTTCAGTACTCCAGTCACCTCTATTTCGTGCCATCCAACAAAGTTTGATGTTATTGCACTCGGTTAGTCCTCTTGTACTACTTTTGTAATTACAAGAAGCTGGTCAATCAATTTCAGGTTACATGGATGGTCTCGTCCGATGCTGTGTCTTTGATGTGACCAAGAAAAAGTTGCAATCTGTGTGGTCTAGTAGGTCGGTTGTTATCCCGTCTTAGACATTTTGGCTGTGATTTGTAATAATACCTCTTCTTAAAATTGTGCTTTTTCGGCGATTAAAATGTTGAATGAAAACTTCAGGAGGTGCCGGACTGTGCATAAGCCGACCCGATACCGGATCGGCTCTCCCAGGGTCATGTTTTAAAATAATTACGAATGATGGCTCTAATTAAACCACATGAGGTAACTGTAGGGTTTCTAGTGAAAAATACGAGGAATTCTACAGTTATCTCGTTGTGTTCCATTCTTAGAGAAAAGTTTAGGAAGGAAGAGGCAAAATGGTGGTGGCAGGAATCGAACCTGCAGCTTTCAGTTTGCCGGGCTGATGTGCTACCATTACACTACGCCGCCACCTCTTCCTTCTTTCCTAGGGGCTTATGTACAGGTTATTCAAGAAATTGTAACACTTTCAAACTGCCATAACTTTTTATCCCGGCACGATTTCGAAATTTTGTAAACGCAGATCGACTCAGAATTTCATGGCAATTTTTTTGGCATATAATGTCAAAAACACGATTTTTGCTTGGTCCCCCTGTGGTTTGGGCTCTGATCTGTAGATGGCCTCTGGATAGGTGAGACCCAAACCACAGGGGGGACCAAGCAAAAATCGTGTTTTTGACATTATATGCCAAAAAAATTGCCATGAAATTCTGAGTCGATCTGCGTTTACAAAATTTCGAAATCGTGCCGGGATAAAAAGTTATGGCAGTTTGAAAGTGTTACAATTTCTTGAATAACCCTGTATATCTGCTCTCTTTACACCTCCCCCTATTTTTCCCAGACTGTCCTCAGTCTACCATAGCTCGCTGCGAGATATCTCGCTGCCGTTATGCTGCTCGCAGCCCAGGGATCTCTTCTACTGCTGCGATACACCTCGCAGCTCTGCTGCGGGACACCTCGCAGCCCAGGTTATGCCTAGACAGGGCAGACATACATAGACCCCAGTGGACCCCAGAGATCATAAGACTTTACGTTGTGAACTTTGTTCACCATCCTCCCTCTGGCTGAACCACTCGCTGCTACCAGAAAAGTTTAGGAAGGAAGAGGCAAAATGGTGGTGGCAGGAATCGAACCTGCAGCTTTCAGTTTGCCGGGCTGATGTGCTACCATTACACTACGCCGCCACCTCTTCCTTCTTTTCCTAGGGGCTTATGTATATCTGCTCTCTTTACATTAGTCAGAATTGATGAGTGGTCATTTTAATTTCGAACAAGCTATTTTAGTCAACGGCACAAACACGTTTTTATGCCCCAAAGTCAAAAAAAAGTTCACTTGGAGGCTCTTTATATTGTACCCGGATCAATTTTGGTGAAAAAATTTTCTTCTAAAAACTGTAGATTGCCATATGATCCATGTTTTCTGCCCTTTGTGTCATTAACGGTTGAAAATATTGTTTAGATGATTTTGGAAGAGTGTAGTATAAGAACAAGTGCTCAGTCTTTCTTAAAATTTCAAAATTTTAGATTCAAGAGATCCATAAGAGCACTGGAATTTTCGGAAGATGTCATTTCCTTTATGTAGTTTGGTATGTGAACACATTCTTGTTCCAGATCCCAAATAATTTATTTAGTGCCAACCGAGCGGCTTGCGTCTATGATGTGGAGACTGGAAAACGGTTGAGGTGTATTCGAAAAGCTCATGATGATAAGCCCACCAAAATCTGTGTCCTGCCCAATGCGGATGTTGTGACTGGTGCTGAAAATGGAGAGGTAGTTTTCGTCACTCACATTTTCGAAGTAGCTAAATTATTTGGAGATACGAATGTGGGACTTTCGAAAAGATGAGCCAATAGTTGCCACACTCAAGGATCAGGATGACATTGTCAACGCTTTCGGGATCTACAAGAACTCCGTCTTAGCTGGTAATCATTTTTAGTGTATAAGGCCTCAGAATTAGGTAGTTTTCGGTTATCCGGAGCTTAGTCCAGAATTTTTTTATTGGCCTCTAAGTCTTTACTTTGTTTAAGTGAAGCTAAACTTGGTTTGAGTAATGAAAGTGTAGATTGTGTATTGCTTGTTGCAAGCTGCTCAATGAATATTTGTAAGGTATTTTAAACCATATAATGTTGAACGACCATACTTTCTGGTCGCTCCAAACGACTCAAAGAGTAGCGTGAGAGACGAAAGAGAAGTGTCCCGCGCGAATTTGAATTTGTCAAATTCTCATTTGCATCAAAAAGTATGGTCCTCTAACGTTATATCTTTTAAAATGAGTAAGAAACACGAATACAGTCGACGCTCGATTTAACATGCACCCGATTTAACATACGCTCGAATTAACATGCGCCTTGGGTCGCTGCCTTCAATAATAAACTCCGTCAAATCACCCCCTCCTATATAACATACGCCCGATTTAGTCCCCAGACCGTATGTTAAATCGAGCGTCGACTGTATACTATTTGAATGAGCTTTCTTGATAAAAAAATTGCAGAAAACCACAATACTCACCCTTATGGTTGAAAAATAGAGGGCACCTGGAGCTCTTATGAAGGTATTGTACCATGTCATTTTCAGCTTCCGGCGATTGCACTGTGGCCACCTATGATTACCGTCAAAGGAGGCTTCGTCTGAGATCCGAGAAGATGCACAGTGAGCTGCTCTCCATTGCTGTTGGCGACAAGTATGCCATTTGATAGTCAACTAACACTGATGAAAAAAATGGTTTAGATTCACCTATGTGGGCGCAGCAGATGGACATATCGAAATTTTTAACAGTGGAGAATATGGCAATATACTGGAACGACTAGAGTAAGTTGATTTCCTGTGGTTCAGGTCTTACCTTTTACGGAAAATTTGATAATCTTGATTGTTCAGAACTCCGTTCCCGATGGGCATTGACTCAATGATCATGCTTCGACCACAATTGCTTTTGACCGGCAGTTCTATGGGCGATGAGATGAGGTAAACTTCTGAATTATTCATGCCAGATAAAACGTTGGCCAGAAGCCGGCTGTTTTCACAGTTATTTCTACAGTCAAACCTCGTTATAACATACTCATTGCGACCGACCGTAGAGGTATGTTATATCGGGGAGTTAATTCAAAGGAGTTTATTATTGAAGGGACCGACCCTAGGGTATGTTATATCGAGAGGTATATAATGTAGAGTATGTTATAACGAGGTTCCACTGTACTACAGACTTTCATAGTTGGAAAATATTCCATGATTACTAAGTGAAAGTGTTGGTCAAAAAGCAGGCCATTTTGAAAAGGTTCGGCCATATTCCGCCATGTGGCCATTACCCAACCTTAGTTACTTACGAGTGTTTTCAGGTTCTTTCATCTAAGTCCGAATAAACAGTTGCATTCCTTGGAGCAGTTCGGTGGTGTTGATGTCCTTGCTAAGACGAAGGTCCATTGCCATTCATGTGGCATTGTCATAGTCTAACTGCCTTTTTCGAAATTTAGGATGACTCTTTCCTCCTTAGCGTCAGTTGCGACTCATCGTCTCTCAGGTAAAATCCATTTTTTAAAGCAATTTACCGATCTTTGATTTCAGGATCCGACCACTTCAGAACTGATCGAAAAGATACCCATGCTGAAGGCACAAGGTAGGTGTTTTTGCTTTACTACGTCCCGAGACAACCATCCCTAGTAAACCTGGTTATGGAGGTTAAATATTGGCTGGCAGGTGAGCCACCTGAATAGCAGCTGTGAACTAAAGGAAACCTTTCGGCTCCAGGGTGTCTTGTAGGATTTTTTACAAATCTACATTTAATTACTACTTTTAGATGTCCACGAATTAAAGAAAAGAAGCAAAGCAACTCCAACAACGAGTCTACAATTCACGACTTCTACAAGGGTATGAATACGGTCCACAGAGTGGCTAATTTTGACTAAATTCATTTACAGATTTGCTGCAAGACGACAAAACCAAATCGGATGAATCAGAAGAAATCGATGAGGAAGAGGACGATGATGAAGAAGTCACCGGTAGTGAACAGGGCAACACCAGCGAAGAAGACCAAGAAGGGGAGGAAGAATCTGAAGGAGAATAAGTCGGCCGCAGAATGCTGTAGTTAAGGAAGTGTCTGAGACGTTAAATTATTCATATTGCTCGATTGTGGCACGAAGTTTGCAATAAAGAGTTGTTGGTTTTGCTAGCTGTCCTTACTGCTTGATTTGTAAGAAAAGTTAGACGTCTAAAAATTATCCATGATGAAAATTATATCTTCTATAGTGTTGCTATCTATCTGTACGAGTCAAATAGGTGCTATATATTTTACAGTAACTCCGAAATTTCGAGCCAGAAAAATGTCATCTGGCAGGGCTCCGTATAAAGGTTTTGGCTCAAAATTTTGAAACAGGCTAAAACTTTTTCAAATAATCCGATAAGTCCTCGATCTGAGGTGAAAAATTTGACTCTACCGGAGTACACCCCCCCAAATGGAATTTTTTTAAAAGTGTTTCCGAAAACCTATATCGACTCAAAATCGCCTCAGAAGTTCTAAAAAGGCATTATTTTTACGTTATGGTCAATAAAAACTCGAGTTTTGGTCATTTTTAAATCTCGACCATATGACTGTTTTACCCTGTTTTTCAACATGGGACTGGGCAAAAAGTACCTCTAAATGCCTATTTGATCAAGAGTCTTGCTCGGAATCATGTCTAAGGTAAGTGAGTGCGCGCATCTCTAACCGATCAAGCCCCCTGAGCCCCGAAGGGGGCGCAAGGGGCTTGGTTGCTTGGGTTGAGATGCGCACACTTACATACTTTAGACACCAATCATTCGAAAGTGACTCTGGATGCATGAAAAAGCATGCATACCGGAGTTTGTTTTTGCGGTAGGCCCAGTATCATGGTACGCAAAATCGATAAATTTATCGATTTCGATAAAATCGATTCAAACGAGAATTATTCAAAAAATCGATAAAAATCGATAAAACTTTTTATCGATTTTTATCGATTTTTTTACCCTCAGGATTCGCCTACTCTTTGGTCTTTATTTTCAAAACTGCTAATCTCTAACATGTTTTGTGTTGTCTTATGAGTATCTTTTGTTGCTGCTCTTGACGTAAGTTAGTATTCTAATGCTGTTTGAAGGCTTGAGAAACAACTTTATATTGATAATCGTCGTTAATTGGACTATGATCATTCTGTCGTCGATAACACAATCATGTTTTTTATTTAATCTATTTACATATTCTCAACTCAATAGGTTCTTGATATCCGCATAACAAGACTGCATCCATAGGCGTGCCCAGGATTTTCTGAGGGAGGGGGGCTAAACAAGCTAAAAATCCTGATGAGGGAACTATGGCCCAGCTGGCCCTCTGGTACGCTAATGGCTGCCTCGCATATCCGATATCCAGCACTTTTTATATTATTTTTTATGTAATCCATCACATACCTCCCTGATTACCCCTTCCTGGGTATCACCTTCCTGTGTACCCTCCTCCTGCCTACCCTCCCGCCTAGCCTCCTCCCGGGTACCTTTCTCCTAAACTTTAACTTTACGCAATTTAAACATAGACTTTACACAATTTAAACTTCAAAAGGTCATTCCGTCACTGGGTGGATTTTCTCTCATTTGTTCCTTTTTTCAGCCCTGGGTATAAAAGTAAAAAATTTATAACTGGTGCGATTTCTTGTGAGAATATTATGGCCGGGAATATTGTAGCCACGGGAATACCGTTCACGTATCGTCTGCACAATGGTACTCGCTCAAAAAGCAGACAAGAACACCACATTTCCAAATCACGCATTTCCCAGATTTAAAAACTAAATACCAAGACATTTTATTTAAACGACAACAACAGGTCTACAATAATTTCAACAAATAGAGTCTGTAGAGAACGCTTTCTTAGGCAAGCTGTCTAGACCTTGTTGAAAGCGACCACATCCACCGACCGAACCAGATCTTCGTTGGCAGTGATTTCCTCTTCCAGCCAGTCCGTTGAAACTTTCTCGTCCTCGATGACACAGCAGATCTGAAAGCAGAAGGAATAATAGAATTATACTATGACAAGGCAACTGGCACGACCTAGAGGTTCCCCAAACGAGCCCGTCCTTCTCGATAGCACGCACCTTCTCTTCGATCTGCTTGACGTCAATGGTATCTGCAAATAGAAAATCCACAAATGAATGCAAACACCAATTCACCTACCGTCCCACGGCTTTACATCGTAGATGACGGTCGACTTGGCGATGACACCCGGCTTCTTGGCTTTCTTTTCAGCATAGGCCTTGAGACGCTCCTGAACCAGGCGCTCCTTGTCTTCATCCTCTTCACTGTCATCATCGCCAAAGAACTCGAAGTCAGCATCAGTTTTCTGACCAGCCACAGCAGCGGAGATTTCATCAGACAAGACTTTCAGATCCGGAACCAATTGAATTTCCACGCTGCTTTCTTTGAGAATTTCGGCAGTAGCAGTCGATTCGGAAGTCTGCATCACAGCAATCTTGCTCTGTTCCGAAGCCATATTTTTGGAGTGTTGCACGCGAAGCTGAAAACAGGAAGGGTTTGAGGTCTGGCTTATTTACGCTTCTCAAGACATGATTAGTGACCTGACTCGGTTTGAGGTCTTTCCAGTGCTGTACGCTCTTCTGCCGGACAAATCGCAAGAAACCTATGAGAAGCTTTTGAGGATGATTCGCACTGTCTGGCCGGCCTTTTACCCATCTAGCATCTCCGTGGATTACGAAATGGCGGTGATCAATGCAGTGGAAGTAGTGTTTGGAGAGTCCGAAATATGGGGATGCTTTTTTCATCTCGTCCAAACCTGAAGAAACGACTGGCCAAAGAACATCTTAAAGGGCGCTACGAAACGGATGCCGACTTTGCTATCACATGCCGTTTGTTTTATTTACTTATTGTTGTTGGTTGGTGTAAATGAACTTCTTTTCAGGTATGATCACCGCCATGGCCTTCATCAAAGTCGAAGACATCATGGACGCCTTCGATCAGCTGTGTGACGAATTGCCAATCGAACTGGATGGAGTGGTCGAATGGTTCCAGAAAGGTTACATTGGTAAGTTCTTTGAGTTTTGAATTGATTGGTCTAATTATCTGGTATTCTGTTTCAGGTTCTGTGGACAGAAGAGGAAACTTGACGCCGCCAATGTTTGCACACTTGCTCTGGAACCTTTATGAAAGAACGCTCAATGGGAGACACCGAACAAACAATTACGCCGAGGCTGCCAATCATCGAATTCAGACGGAAATTGACGTGTGCCATCCGGGACTGTGGACATTCATCACTCATCTCAAGACAGTGCAGCAAGGCCGAGACCAGAAGTTTCTCCAGTGGATGTTGGGCAAGCGACCGAAAGGAAAGCAACTCAAGTACCAAAAAGCTGACGCCAGAATTCTTACCATTGTGCAAGGATACCAAGGAAGGGATGCCACAGAATATCTCCGAGGAATCGCACACAATTTATCATGGAAGATTGATTTGTTTGGTTGTTATGTTAGAATGGTATTTTTTCGATCTTCTTTCATTTTGTTTGCCGTTATGTTATCTACCAATAAATCGTTTACCTTGACTTGCTTGTCTTAAAACATAATTTGAGTTGTAACGTTCGAAATTTGAGGGGCTTTCAGGGAAACGTTCTTTGAGGGGAAACGGCCTTTGAGGGGAACTTTGAAGGGAAACGTCCTTTGAGGGGAAACGTCCTTTGAGGAAAAACGACCTTTGTGGGGAAACGGCCTTGAGGGAAACGTCCTTGAGGGGAAACGGCCTTGAGGGGAAACGTCCTTTGAGGGGAAACAGGGCGGACCCAATTTGAGTCGATATAGGGTGTTTGGAACACTTTTAAAAAAATTCCATTGGGGGGGGGGGGTGATGGTATACTCCGGTAGCGCCAAAAATTTGAACCTAATATGTCGAACCCTCGCATTGTTGCTCTACAAAAAATTTGGCGCTACTCAGTTTTACCATCCGCGCCCCCTCCCCCCCCCCCCCATCGAACAATTTTTAGGGTTAGCAATTTGGCTTAGCCCTTAGGCTTAGAAGCCTAGGCTTAGATTTAGGCCTAGATATTAGCTACATTTTGATGCTTGTCTTGGCTGGGGGAGGGGGGGGCTTGGTAAGTTTAATTTTTTTTGAATAATTTGAGCTTATTGCTAAACACCACCTACTACTCCAGCTGCTAATTGTTCGTAGATAAAGAAAATTGTGCACTGCTTTCCCTAAGCACATTTACCCGTGTGGAAATCATTTCGATGCTTTCGATATTCCTTTCTATAAACATTTTTTTATTTAATTAGATATTATAAAGATTTTACCTTTTTTTCATTTGTTAGGCTTGAGTAAAATAGCAAGAATGATTTGTTAATTTTAGTAAAGTGTGGATTTCAGTAATTTCATGTTGCAATACTTTTTGATCCGCTGAAGGCATTAGGCTCGAGGACAACCCGTACTAATTTCAGCATCTTTCAAAAAAAAGGATGTCCCGCTTTTTGAAAGGATGTCTCGAAAAAGGATGTCTCGTAGCGTCAAAAATTTGACAGTTCATTCATTTTTCATACCGAAAATCTCAAATTATCGTTTTCCTAAATTCAAGATCGTGTTTTTGGCATTTCGTTTTTTGACCCAGTTTTTGCAAACTCGTCTCACGTAATTTACCGCACATTTACTTTAGCTACAAATTGAGGGTGACTAGTTTGAGAACAGTGGTGTATAATCTCTCTTTCTTGCTCTTGCTCTGGCTCTGATTTTTCTAAAATTTTCGCTTTGGCTTAGAGCCAGAGCTGAAGCGTTATATACCACTGCTTGAGAGTAATCTCTGAATAGTGGACCGAAAACGCAATGCCCAAAACTTTCTTTTGAATCAGTGGAGGTGACAACTAAATATTTACGATAATTTTGCTATAAGTTTCAAAAGCAATCAAACATCGTATAGTGCGACCCCGATATAGCGCAACCTTGAATTCGATGGGCTTGGTTAAAAGTTTTTGAAAGTCTCGATGTAGTGCGAGTCTCGTTACAGTTCGATATTTTTCGGTCCCTAGGGTCAACTGCAGTTGCTTCTCTTCCCTGTCTAAGCAAGCAGGATCCAATAAAATATGAATATTGGTATTGCAGATCATGTATTCTGACAAATTCTACCTCTGCGCCTTTTGTCCGACCGAGAAAAAAGATGTAAGTTGCCTTTCTATTTATGAAACGCATGAGAAATATTTTTTTTGTCTAAGCGTCCATCGATTTTTCAGTGATTTGGTGTTAAAGTCGCTCAGCCTTTTTTTCTAGTGCGTGTTGTCTCGAATAGCGGTAATCACTATCACTTATTTAGATCTACACATGCCCCAAGTGCAAACGATATTACTGTAGGTGACTGGGTAAAAAGTTAAACTTCTTCTCAAAGACCAGTTATTCCAGGTACCATTCGCTGCTACAGGAGCAAGAAGCATTCCGAATGTTCTGAAAATTTCTACAGAGAGCAATGCGAAGATCAGGCTGGCGAAAAGGCACCGGTGAGTGGTGCACAGTTGACTTTGCTTCCTTAAAGTCGACTAAAAAATTTCAGGCCTCAAGAGAAAAAAGCGATGCTAAGATCGAGAGACCGAGCACAACTTTCGAGGTAATTTGGACGCTGGATTGACAAATTGTGTAACAAATTAAACAATTGTAGGAGTACATGACAAGTAAAGGACAAGGCGAAAATCCAACATGGACAGCCAGACGGCAAACCCTCAAATAGAAATTGGGTATGACCATATTTAGCTTTTTCGGACCTGCAGGGGACACTAGTCAACTGTAAACTTTTCAAAACCGTAATTTTAGAGCGGTATTTCCAAGAAATTTCTAGGCGTTGCAAAATCCAAAATTTTTCTAAAACCTTGCCGAGATATGCGATTTGATAAAGAAAGTCAAAAAATGTTTGTAAGAAAAAGGAAAAGCCTCTAAAAATACCTCCAGCCATAGGCGCACCCGGGGGTGGTCTATTCGGGCTGTAGCCCCCGTCCGATTTTTTTTAGAAAAAGTTTGGCTGCCCTTCACGTCAGAAATTTTTTTCAAGTCCTGTGCGCGCCTACGCCTCCAGCAAAGAGTTATTGCCACTGCAAAACCTCCGAAATATTCCCCTTACTCGGTAATACGCTAAAAATTGTCGGTGGACACCCGATTTTCGTTGAACTAGTAATTTCCTCAGGACTTTTTACTAATTCTAAAGTGTGCTATCTTAATTGTCGGCTGCCTTTTTTGGCATAGTCGATGTGGTTTGAAAAAGATTCCTATACTTCACCACGGTGACTTATAGGAATAGTTGCGGCAACAGCCAGAGAGCGGCAATAGCCAGCCGTAAGAAATATCTGCGTGCTCCACTGGCAAGAGCCATTATGGTACAAGCCATTCAATATGAAGATTTTCAGTCCTGAAAACAAAACCTCAGGAATCGGGTTTTCAGAAATAGACTGATGGGTGTTGTCCCCTGCTGATCATGTGGATATTCAGTAAACACTATATTATTCACGTGAAACTACCCAACATTTTCAGTGCAGACGAAGAAATTGTCTTTGACAGCGATGATGAGCCGGAATATTTGATGGATGTGGTTCAGACTACGGTTAGGGAGTAAGCTTTTGCTACGATTCAAAATTAGCAAAATTACCAAGCAAGTCTTAGGTTCGAAAACTTGGACACAAATGAATTGGTTGGTTTGTTGCTCTTGACTGTGAAGTAACAGTAATCCGGATTAACTTAGGACCGCAAAATGATGCTTGCTGGAATTTCCTCTATTGATGCGCCATCCACCACAGAAGAAGAACAGATGGAGAAGCTCTACGCTAATCTGAACGACGAAGAGAGAAAAGCATTCACAAGGCTAGCCGATGAAATGTTTTATAAAGAATCTGGTCTGATGAATTCATGTTTTGTGAAGAAAGGTGGAAAAAAGAAATAAATTTTTTGTTTTGAAACTGCTTTTTTATTTAAAAATTTGTTGGTACTGCAAGTAATTTTCTAACTTTTATGGCTAAAACTGGGCTGTTTGCTGACTTTATGTGTTCTAGTAAAATGCTTCGCCGATCAAAGTTCTGCTTGGATGCACTGTGCAAGTCTCTCTTCCTGCCATCGTCATCATTGAATGCAAGCCGCATGGTGCATAGCCAGAGTGAGGAAGTGGTCCATCCAGAAATGATATCAAGCAATCGTAAGAATTTAACCATGATTAGATATTAGTTGCTGGCCCTTCGAAAAATCTCTACTTCCGAGCATAGTGACCCCGGCCTCTCTCGGCCAGATGGAGCCAGCTTGGATTAGACGGCGGACTGTCGATAAACAGGACGGCGAAGGAAGTACGGTCGATATGTTTTTAGAACAGTACGGGAAAATGGAAAAATAGGCCGGCTGGTGTAATTTGCTCACTATGATTTTAAGTAATTACTTCCCGAAAAAGATAAGTATCTGTGGTCGAGATTTGGCTAGATTGTAAAGAAAAGCACCGTTTTTTTTCTAATAACCCACCACTCTCTATTAATCCACCCCTCAAATTTGAGGACCTATATCTCAGCCCCGGTAAAATATTTGGCCAAGGTTAAGAACAAGCACCCCACTCGAGTAAAGGACAGGCACCCCACAATCAGCTTGGTCCCCCTGTTGATTTTATAAATTTAAAAAAAATCAACAGGGGGACCAAGCTGTTTTTTGGGTGCTTGTTCTTTACTCGAGTGGGGTGCTTGTTCGTTACCTGTGCCAAATATTTCCATCGCTGTTTACTGGTTTACATTTCTGAGCCATCACGAGCTCTACCGATCTCGATTTTTCGGTCAAGCATCAAAAGATCTCGAGATAGACCTAGGAGTTTTCCGATTTTCGTGGGGTTGAGAAATAATTCATTCGGGTGAGCTGTTAGAGAAAATACGGTATCAATTTATTTGAAGTAACATATCAGAACTACTTTTTGTGACTGTGGTTAATTAACTGTAGCCAAAATTTAGAAACTCAGAACTGGGTGACCAACAACATCAGTGAAATGGCTTCGGATCCAACAAATCGTCTCTTCGCCGTCGTCTACATCCATCGAAAGCAGTTCAAGGTCAGCCAAGGGGATATAATCCAATTAGAGCAGAATATTTGCTTGGATGTTGGTGAGAAGATCAAGTTTAGCAAGGTCATATTCTTAAGGTTTTTTAGCAATCATTGACTGTTTTATTTGCAGGTCCTTTTTGTAGGTGGAGAGAACTTTTCTGTGATAGGCAGGCCTCTTCTTAATTCGAAATACGTCGATGTGAATGCAACGGTTGGTTTTGTTATTTATTATCAGTACTCGAACTTGGTTTATGGTCGAAATTTTGGGTACTCTTTGGGTGTTTCTCATTGAGTATGTTAACCTTGGGTTTTTCGCCATCACGCAACGCCCATTGACAGCACCCTAAGTAACCCCCCCCCTCTCCAAAGAGTACCAGCTCTCTAAGCCTGAAATTGGTGAGAGAGATGACACTCTTTGTAGGTTGACGGCTAGAGAACTTATATTTTTTGGGGTGTGGCTGTACTCGGGTTTTGCGCGCCCATTGACCAAAGATTCAGAAGAGGTCATACTCTTGACAGATTGTGATCGATTATACTGGTAGCAATAACAGTTGAATATTTAGGTGATTGAGAAAACTACTACGTCTCCTTCGGTCAAGTATAACTGTAAGTGCCTTTTCTAATATCCACAAATAGTCGGAAATTATTGAAATTTTAGATGTTGGAAATCACCCGCATGATGTTCAGTGTAAGTTTTTTTTATTGATGAACTGCTTGTGCTCCAGTGTTTAGCGCGTTTGACTCTAGTCTTCCACCTCTAGTCTTATATCCTTTCAATAATTTGATTTGCAGGGTGGAGCAAAGAATTAACTGTGCTGCGAATCAATGATGTGAAGCTAGACAAGAGAATATTCGATTGAATCTTGGTAGTATATACGTGCATTTGTTTTTGCTTGTTGGATTGTAGTAGGAGTGGTTGATGGTTATAAATAAAATGTTGTGGAATTTTGTGTGTGATAAACTTATGGGGTAGTCGCTAGGGGCCAGATGTAGGTGTTAGGGATTTTTGTTTCTTAAAGAGTTTCGACTAAACCAGCAATTTACCAATGGACCGCCATTGGATTAGAAACACTTTTTTCGAATTTGCGCCTTTTGGTGCTCACTCAAAGACACACGTTTGAGCCCGTCCTTACAGGCGCTGGCCTACTCTTGCCTCATCCTAAGGTTACTACGCATTTGGGCACATCGCATTTGGGCACCCGCATTTGGGTACCCGCATTTGGGCACCCGCATTTGGGCACCCGCATTTGGGCCCCCGCATTTGGGCACCGCATTTGGGCCCCGATTTTAAAGTTCCATATTTTGAAATTATAAATTGAAATGTATCAATATGTTACTGTTTTATAATAAAATTTGTATTCATTTCAGGTCCTATAGGTGCCTTATTCAAATTTTCTGCGACTCGCTACAAATTGTGACTCGCTACAGATTGAATTATCTATTGTTATGTGGGTACAGATTGTTGTACCAGACATATTGTTGGCCGCTTCGCGGCCAAGACCAGCACACTCCACATTGCAAGGGATAGGGAGCATGTAGTACATGTTTTTGGGTGAAGTGGACAAAAAAGTTAAAGTGTAGCGAGTCGCAAAAAGTGTAGCGAGTCACAATTGTAGCGAGTCGAAGTTTTACCATATCTGGCACCTTGAGACCGGTCCCCAGGGGATTGACATCCTTCCTGGATGCATATAAAAATATAAGCACATGCATGTTTCTCTAATCGGTGGGTTCCATTTGCGCAGTGAGAGAAACTGAATAAAACAGTGAAAAATTGACAAATTTCACTTTATAATTTAAAAATATGGAATTTTAAAATCGGGGCCCAAATGCGGCGTGCCCAAATGCGGGTGCCCAAATGCGGGTGCCCAAATGCGGTGTGCCCAAATGCGTGGTAACGCATCCTAATGCCTAGGTTAAAAGAAGTTAAAAAGACACGCAAAAAACCGAATTATGAAAACGCGACAATTTGAAAAATTGTATCCAATAACAATTTGTATCCAACTGCTATGGTTAGCAGGGTAATACAGGGTGTGTCAGAATTACGCGCACTTTTTTTCAAATGAGCCTTTTGAGGCATTGTATTTTTTTTCACATTTTGATATCATTTTTTTAAAGTTGACCACTCATTTTGTAGCTGACATTCTTAGCTACAAAATGAGTGGTCAACTATAAAAAAATATTCATAAATTTTATAGAAAAAACACAATGCCACAAAAGGCTCATTTAAAAAAAAGTGCGCGTAATTCTGACACACTCTGTACTTAAATCTAGTACCAAAATACTTATTTCAAGTACCATAAGACTTTTTTCTAGTACCACAATTTAGCATGCATGGAAAAACTCTTTGTAAAGTTGGAGATTTTTTCCTTTACACATGAACGTGTAGCCCTGAATCTCAGATTTCTAACTTGACTTCGATGTCCTGTAAAAGATTGCAAATATATAGAGATTTTGAGCTTTGTATGAAGTAACTTTTTCGACCAAGTTCCTTTATTCAGACCTCTAAATCTCATACTTTTTAAAATCTTTCACTGAAAAAAGATATCTTGTTGAGTAGCTGAGATTCAAAAAAATTAAAAATTAAAAAATTTCAAAAGTACTTATAATGTGAGGAGAAAAAGATAAAAGTTAAAAAAATGAAAATGTTAGTACTAAAATTAAGTATTTCGGTACTCGAATTCAGTGTTTTCAAAAATGGAATGGAAAATGGAATATTCCATATTCCATTATGGAAATGGAATGGAATTCCATTCCACCTTCAAAATGGAATGGAATTTAAATTCCATTCCATTTTGGCTCAAAATGGAATTGAATTTAAATTCCATTCCATTTTGAAGGTGGAATGGAATTCCATTCCATTTCCATAATGGAATATGGAATATTCCATTCCATTTTCAGTGGATGGAACTACTCCACATTCCGTTATATTTTCAATAGAATGGAACCATTTTTTTATGATGGATATGCAGTTGTTTATTGGTTGCTGAATTGTCACTGCTCTTTATAGGGCTTTCAAAATGAGTGCGGAAATTCCCCCTGATCAGACTTTAGCAAAGTAGCGGTCTCAAGTCTGGATCACAGTCGATGAGCTTACAGATGTATTCGGCGAAAAGATCGTAAAATGCAAAGAACATTCAAAAGATTCTAATAACAAGTGTGTGCTTTTGCTGACTATTATGTTCTATTCTTGCTTTTCAGAAACTCCAAGATTCGATGGGGCTTTAGCTGCAAACGTGGTGATTCCATTAATTTCAATAACAGCTTTTCAAATCATTTGGTCTTTTTTCTTTGGTTTTGGCAAGCTTCGTGACATTTTCATCAAGAATGGCCTTGCTTTCGTCCTAAGTCCACATTTTTTTTCTATTTTTTTTGAGTTTTTGAAAATAATTGATTTTGGTGAAATCAATCATCGTCCGAAACTCAGACGATCTTTAAAAGTGGCCAAAATTGTTGTTACAACCTATATGATAAATACCGAAAGCAAAGAACACACATTTTTTTATTACCCAAACACACATCTAACGACCTACACACTATACGGAACAGACAACAATAATGGTTTTCTTAGATCACCCTTCAATTTCTCTTTTGCTTCCTGCAGCTCAGAGGAAATGGACCATCTCTCGCAATCGGCCTTGACTTTCACGGTTGCCTAGGAATAAATGTACGTCGAAAACCATTGAACAAGAATAAAAACCGAAAAAACAAACCCAAATCCCAAATCATGACCATTGTAGCACCACTTCCAACCAAGCTAGAGCGAAGACCATAAGGAGAGCGGAACAGTGCACCAGCCATTGCAGCAGCAGCGATTGAATTTAAGTCGTCATCAGTTATAGGAAACTTCAGGCCTACATGGATAGCCGAGTACAGGAACATGGCGACACCAGCTTGCTAAGCGAATCCACTTTCATGTTTGACAGTAGCACTGGCGAGACGAGTCATGTAAGGTCGAGTACGCTGTAAAATCAAGTTGATGAGTGGACCAGAACCAACAATGCAGAAAATAACTCACTAGCTTCCTTGTTTCGGCATTAAACATTTCTCCGCCAAGTCCACGAGCACAATTAACACCAAAGGCACCACCAACAACCACACCGATTTGACCAAGGACCAGCTCGAAGTTGCCTCTTCCATGCTCATTGCCTTCCGGGAGAATATACTGAGGCTGGGAATTGCGGAATTGACGGATCCATCTAGAAAAAGAAGCGACATGGAAAAGCCGCAGGAAAAAAAACTAGAAATCACCTGTAAGTAGGGAGTCATCTGAACACGCAATGGCACACCGAAATGCTTCAGCGAATCAAGGGCATAAGTTGGCATTGACATCAGATCTTGCTTCTCAAAGAGATCGATAGTCTCGAACAGCTCCGATTTGACCATCTGATTGCCGGCATAGAAAATGAACAACTAAAAGAATGAAAAATGACCGAATACAAGCAGAACCCAACCAGCTAAGATTCCGACAAGATTCGATTTGAGGGCGTGAATAATAAATTTGAGAAATTTGAAAAATATGTATGGATAAGAATAGATTACAGAACAGAATGATGTGGTTCCATTCCATTTTTAAAATAGGGAAATGGAATGGAATATTCCATTTTCCATTATGGAAATGGAATGGAATATTCCATATTCCATTATGGAAATGGAATGGAATTCCATTCCACCTTCAAAATGGAATGGAATTTAAATTCCATTCCATTTTGAGCCAAAATGGAATGGAATTTAAATTCCATTCCATTTTGAGGGTGGAATGGAATGGAATCCATTTTTGCATGGAATATTCCATTTTCCATTCCATTTTTGAAAACACTGCTCGAATTAAGTATTTTGGTACAAGAAAAAAGTACCACCCTGGTTAGCATCAGTGTTTTCAAAAAGCAGAAGCGGAATGCCACAAGCAGAAGCAGAAACATAAATTCTGTTTCTGCTTCTGTTTCTGCTTTTGAAACCTTCTGTTTCTGCTTTTGAAACTTTCTGTTTCTGCTTTCTATTTCTGCTTTTGAAACCGTCTGTTTCTGCTTTCTGATTCTGCTTTCTTTTTCTGCTTTTTCAAGCTTTCTGCTTCTGCTTGTGATATCTGTTTCTGCTTTTGATTTCTGAGTTTGAAAATAATGTATTTTATTTCTATTTATGCAGTTTATTTTCATTTTTCTCATATTATTCCCTGAAACTTTTTTATTCAACGTTCAATTTTGATTACAAGCCCCTATAATCTGATAACCTTAAAGGACCATGAAACCTGATAAGCACAGCAATTTGTGGAATTCAAATTCGCGCGGGACCACTCTAATTTTGTCCATAATGTTTTTGAATTAAATTTTGTTTGTGTGCATTGAAAATTTGAATTTAATTTATGAGTGAATTTTCAACACAGACTGATATACAGTTGAAGCTCTCTATAACGACTCTCAAGGGACCGGCTAAACCGAGTCGTTATAGAGAGCGTCGTAATAAAGAGCGTCGTTTTGACTTGAATAACTTAGCTCAGGACTAAATAGTTCTTTTTTCCGGATCGTTATAAAGAGCGAGTCGTTATAAAGAGCGTCGTTATAGAGAGCGTCGACTGTAAGTAGTTATGGTGCAGTGAAAGTAGGATTAGTCGTCCGCTCTGGCAATGTCGAGCAACGTTGGGCTCGACTAGTAAACGGTTCTATATTTTGAAAAAATTTTACATGCAAACAAAAACAATTCGAAAATATTATTAACAAAATAAGGGTGGTCCCGCGCGAATTCAAAATTTCCAAATAGCTGTGCTTATCAAGTTTCATGGTGCTTTAATAACCCGCAACTTTTTTACCCAAATTAATCAGAATTTATTTAAACATAACGTTTATCCTGTAAAAAGACGTTCGCCCCATAAGACATTCCTCGGCTCCAAAGCCGTATTTCTTAGCCTAGAGAATATGTTAAAGATCTATTTTTCATTGCTTTTTTACGGATTTTAGAAACTCTGATTTTTAAATTTTGGCTGTTCACTAAAAAAATTTCGAGATCAACCTATAAAGTGTGGTACAGTCAAACCTCTATATAGCAACCCTCTACATTGCATCCACCTCTTTATTGCATCCGCTTTTTTTTTTTGGTTTGGTTGGCCTGCAAAGAAATTACCTATAATCGACCCTCTATATTGCGTCCACCTCTACATTGCATCCGGGCAGGGCCGGTCCCTTGTGGGATGCTATATAGAGGTTTGACTGTAGTCAATAACTTTCATAACTCTTTTTTATTAACCGAAACAAATCTACATCATGATATTTCAACACATCCATCTCGATTCCAACTTTTTATACCTAATGCACTAGCTGATTACAAAATACTACAAGCTGTGAGTTGAGCGAAGTTATTTCTGTGCGATTTCTTTGATTCCTTGTTGCTAGACCAGCCAAAGAAAAAATTCGTTCAATCGGTGCGCTTGTAGCCGGCACAGTTAGAACATCCAGCGCCAAAACCGCCACCGATTTGTATTCCTAGCTGGAAATAGACGATCTGTTATAGCTAATACGCAATAAAAAAACCAACCGATCCCAGCGAGTTTGTCCAGTACTTTAACGCATCAATTAGTGTTTTAGATGCAGCCTACGTGAGCGTATTTTCACTAATTAATCCTGGTTATTCACGTAAACCGCAAAGAAGTTGAGTATTACAAGCTGCAGGCACTGAACACGTGTCTAAGACGCAAAAAAAGTTGTCATACTGCTTTCTTGATTGAAGTTGCCACTACGTGAACTTCGGCTGCTTTATTATCATCAAGTTCTTCATCATCCATCATTTCACTGCCATCTGACCAATCAGAATTAGCATCCACTAAATTCTGGGCGGTCTCCTGCTTACCCCTTCCTATGTGTCCCACTCTGGCTACTTTTCAATAGGTGTCCTTGGTTGATTATCACTCAGATTTCCCGCAGGTTTCAAACTTAAATTTAGGATAATATGCAAATTTTAAGTAAATTTGGAAATGGGACAGAAGTGTCGGGACAGAAATGTCCGGGACAGAAGTGTCCGGTTCCCTCATGAGGCCTTATTTTTCAAACCCCTAAAAATCAGAAAAATTTGAAGTCGATCTCAAGATTTTCGGGTGCTTAGCCAAAATCCAAAAAGCGGAATCAATATAGCGCGTGGGAGTTAAGAGAACGCAATAAACAGATGTACAAAATATTTCTCTGGGCTGAGATATAGGTCGTCAGAGTTGAGGGTACGCCTTATTAGAGCATGAGGCCTTATTAGAGGAAATACGGTAGGTTACATTTGGTCAGAAATGCATGTCATTTCGGCAAAAAAGAACAATGAGAAACAGAAGATGAAATGAAAAAGCGAGATATAACGAAACCGATGGTGCAAACGTATCTTTGCATAAAATACATTTAGCAAAAAGTTCTATAACCTAGCCTCTAATTTAATTCGCCAGTTTGAAAAATCAAAAGGATTCCGATTAGGCTGGTCATCATGTACCTGCACACGCTAGTTTCGATACTTAGACTCGCATTTATCCTAGTAGGGAGCACTTATTCAGGGTTGCATATACAGGGTGTATCAAAATTACGTTAACATTTAAAAAAAAATCGGGCAACATAACATTGTAGCGGCCCGTTTCCGGATTTTTGGGTGGCAAGCCCCGGAAACGTCCCCAATAAGGCCTTTATAAACAAAACAACACAGAAAAACAAATCATAAAAGCAAAAAAGAATGACGGTAAACGATAAAACTATCTTTATTGATGATTCCCGGAGTATTTCTTCTCAGCCAAGCTTGTGTCAATCTGGCAGTTTGAGGCGTTTGAGGCAGTGCACCATCCTGAAAAATTACGACACAATTTCAGTAGTAAGACAGTAAAACAGTAAAAAAGCTGACAGCGAGAAATAGCTGCTCTTATCTTAAAAAATTTGTGAAATGAAAACCAAAAATTAAGACCATTGAATCAAACCAGATGCTCTTCATGTCTTGCACTCCTCTTTCTTCCCTGCCCAATCCGGTTCTTGTTAGCGCCTGTTTCTTCAAATCGACGAGCCTCATTGCTGACCGTCTGCCTTGCCACTCCAAATAGCTGCCCGATCCGCGCATACCCAAGACCTCGGTGACGAAGATGGACAAAACCGGCACGTAGCTCCTCTTTCTTGACTGCAGCCATATCTGCAAAATTGACTGAAATTAATTTGATGAATCGACTTCGAAAGTAATCGTGAAATATTTAAAAGAGACGACAGAAATAAATGCGATGGAAAATTCGAGGAATGATAAAAAAAAAATAGAAGGCAAGTGAGAAAACAAGCGGGAAAGTGAACAAAAAATTGAATTCTGACCGAAAATATTAAATTTCAAAATGTTAACGTAATTTTGAGACACCCTGTAGAATTGGCATAACCAATAGAATCTTCTAAAGTTTTAGGAAAACAAGAAAATATCTAGGTGGAGAGCTGAACTGTGTCAGAATTTTCCCATAGTATCAGCAGACCGCAAAAATCCGATAATTTATGTGTCAATCCTCATTCACCTTACATTTCCAACCGATGCTGAAGTTTGAGCTCAATCACACTAAAACAAAGAAGCAGAAAAACTGCCAGATAAATTTATTGGTCGACACACCACACACACAGTACAACAAGCACGATGGAAGGATGGATAATAATATCTTGGATGTAAATTCCCAGACACACAACAATCTGCCTATTGAAGGACTAGGCCAATGCGGTCAGGCTTCAGATCGGGACATTTCCAGTTAAAGAGGTAGTACTGCAGATTTCCATCGCCAATGCCAAACTTGAGCTCCTCCAAGAACGTCAAATTCTCCATCAAATCCAGGGCGTTAAACACGTCAAAGTTTTCCTGAAATGAGAATTTCAATTTGTAACACTCGAAAATTTCAACCAAACCCACTTTCTTGGCCATAATCAATGCATTGTTCATGAGTTCGGAAAGAGGCAAAGTAGTGGCCACATTGTAGAAAGAATAGGCTGCTTTGATATGTGAATGCTTGGCATGGTTCATCACGGTCGATGGCAGACAATAGAAACTGATTAAATCCGTCACTTCACCATCAGGGTTCTGGAATAAAAATTAGGTTCAACAGCTTGATTTGTGAGGGTAAACAAATCCGTCCACAATTTTATTGTTGTTACAAGTCACCAGTTATCTTCAAACACTATTTTAGAACAAATGTCTATTCAGTCCAACTTTTAGCGCATATTTTTTTCACCCAATCTGTTGAAACCCACTAGTCTGTAAGAAAAAAGTTCATGACATCCAGTCGGGAAAACCGAATACCTAGCCCACAAGACTGTGACTTGCAATGACTATAAAAATTCGTGGAAATTTTTACAAAAATACCTCTATTACAAAAGAATAGACCACGTTGTCCCTTGGCACGAAAAAATGTTTAAATTCATCCTCGGCAAAAACGGGAGCCATGTCATACTTCTCTAAAAAAGACGGTATTAATCAACAAAACCGAAAATTTGCTACAGAAGGTCAGGTGATCCTGACCAGTAGAGATTTCGGTGTTTGCATACGGCTGCCCATCATACCCCTGAATACACACAAATTTACCCACTTAAGTAATTGTTGAGCAGTGAGAAAGCACTTGAAACATGGCGAGACTCCATCTTCTTCAGACCATTAACTCGGGGTTCCTGAACACACAAAGGTGGATGAAGGTAATCAAAAGAATTTGAACTGGACAAACCTCAGGGAGTTTGTAAAATTTGAGCGTTCTCTGTAAGGTCATATTCTTGCCGACATGAGAAAAGTTGGTCTCGATCAGCTTCTTTGGATTCAGAGATCTGTGCCAGTATCTGGAAAAAAACATAAGAATCCTAACTTTGCTTACCGTATTTCCTCTAATAACTCACCCGGGTGAGTTATTTTTTGGATCGCTGAAAATTGGAAAAATTTGGGGTCGAACTCGAGATTTTTGGGTGAAAATATTAAATTTAAAAACTGGAATCGGTAGAGCTCGTGGGAATTAAGAAAACGCAATAAACAGCTTCGCAAAATATTTGTTCCGAGCTGAGATATAGGCCCTCAAAGTTGAGGGGGTGAGTTATTAGAGCAGGGTGAGCTATTAGAGGAAATACGGTATTTCCATTCTTATGGAAATCTAGGCCAATGGACTCAAAACCTCACCTGCAGGCGCCAACTGGCTTTGGAATGATGATACCAGCAGTGAAAGTCGCTTGAAAAATTCCCTTTAGGTTTACACGTCGAGTAATCTCACGAATCAGGACTGGAGCCACTCTCTTGGAACGGAGCTTCTTGTGCACACACAGAAAGTTGATCTGAATTCTCCTGATTAGCTCACAAAAAAACCCAAAGTAAACGGTGATAACAGACCTCAACCATTTTCAATGCCTCCTTGTAAATCCGTATGGTGGCCGGAACTGCAGAAATGAAGGCGAGCAACTTGCTGGAATTCACAGCTCTAACACCACAATGCCAGTCTCCGAACCATCCCGGAGCCATCAGAGCCCTAAACATATTGACAAAAATAAATACTAGGTAACAGTGAACAGGTGGCGACCAACCATCTCAGGAATTCAGGAGAATAGTCAAAGCGGAACATGTTCTCGTCGTCTTCCACATAGTTCTCGGTCAACAAAGTGTAGCTGAAAAATGAAAACTCATCAGGGATATCCAATAGAACAACACCCCAAGTGCACACCCCCAAAAGTATGGTTGGAAAGTTCTTTCACTTCTTTCGTTAGAAGGTGGGCTTTTTTAGAATATTTACGGTATATATTTTTACTTTCCATACTTTTTACGGGTAAGCATATATTCGCCAGCTTTTCTTGTAGCGAAGGAGGATCGGCCTTGTCTCTTTCCAAGTTTCAAAAAGTTGATACAGTGAAACCTCGGTAATACGCCACCCCAGGGGACCGCCTTTAGGGTGGCGCATAACCGAGGTTTGACTTTACTTGCAAAAGGCACCAGGAATAGTTTGACGACGGTTCTTGTACAAAAATAGTTCAGTTTTAGTATGTTTTTGAACTATTTAATGAGTTAACGGCCGGACGGTAGTTCTTTTGTGAAAATTCACGTCAAAAATACAGTTTGTAAGTATAGTCATTGCCGTATTATATGATTGTCAGGTTAATTTATCTTGAGCGTCCTATCTGTTTCTTTCAAAAGTATGTGTTTTCGGGTCGAATATGATGCAAGTTCACTAGCTAACTTTTCACCAAATTACGTCAACGACCACACAACGATTAAACCCCACTTACAGCTCTCCCAGATGGTCATCACTCATAATGTCGATGTCGGACCATACAAATTCGGCAGGCAGCGAGTACGGAGTGGAACGGATCTGAGCAACGTCTTTCGCAGGTTCAATTGGTCCATTCTGAGTAATTTTTTCTTCTAAAAATTAACAAGTTACAACTATAAATTGATCCACCTGATAAAAAAAGACCTAGCTTGGGAACAGGTTGCGTGGTCCAGAACTGATAGTTGTGCTGCTTAGCTTCTGTGATGTCCTTGGCAGCTGAAGTTGAGGCTTGGAGCAGCTGAATTTTTTTGGCCAAATCCACCATGTCCTGATTGGAAACACTGTTGAGCGCCACATCAGACGAGTCCTCTTTAGACGGTTTTTCGGCTTGTTTCTTTTTCTTGTCTTTCTTAGTGGCAACAGTATTTTCGCTCACATCTGCCGGCTTTTTCTCGTCATTTTCTTTAGTCATCATGAAATCTGAAGAAAAAGTATTAGCGGGACTGGACCAGACTGGCACAAAACCGCAGTTATAAACAGCAAAATGGCAATTTAGCTAGCAATTGATTTCAGAAAAGCATTTGCAGCAGAATTAAACATTTTCTTGAGAAGTTCAAACAGTGCGCGAATTTAAACTGCATTTATGCCAGCTAGAATTTTCTAAAATTTGTAGACAGTATGAAATTTAAGGAGCTGAATCATTTCCAGTGATGTGAACAATGCCGAAAAACTGTACTGCAGTTGCAAAAGCTGTACTAGAGTTTAGAACTGTACTACACTTTAAAAACTGTAATACAGTTTCAAAACTGTAGTACAGTTTAAAATAGTAGTCACAACTGTACTACTTAGGCTTGTCGAATAGAGACAGAAAAATGCCGTCGTCGGGGTTTCGGGCGGGGTTTTTTAGCTCTAGAATTTCGGGTTCAGGCCGTTTCGTCGCCACAATTTTCGTCGCCACAATTTCGTCGCCCACAATTTTCGTCGCCCACAATTTCGTCGCCATCATATTTTCGTCGCCACAATTTTCGTCGCCAAAAATTTTCGTCGCCCACACTTTTCGTCGCCACAATTTTCGTCGCCCGCAATTTTCGTCGCCGGCATATTTTCGTCGCCGGTATATTTTCGTCGCCACAGTTTTCGTCGCCCGCAATTTTCGTCGCCGGCATATTTTTTGCCTTGAGTTGTTAAATCGAGCATGGAATGTATTTTTGTTGGCACAATTGTCTATTGATTTTACGTGTTTAGCGTCGTTACGGTTTGTCACGCTTCTTTCTCTTTTTATTTGTTGACTGTACTTAAACACCCGTCAAAAACATTAAATCTCCAGTCAAAATAATTGAATCTCCCGTCCAATTTGAAAAGTGGTAGAACAGTTCGTTTTGAAAAAAGGTGTGGTTTTGAAAAACTCAATTTTTCTCCTGTTTTTCAAAATTGTATCAAGCTAGTTGATAGCTTATCAGAAACTAGAGATTCAGGGCTACAAGCTTATGCAAAAAAAATTCGAACACTAAACACCGAGAACGAGAACTTTTAAAAATCGGACGGGAGATTTAATGATTTTGACGGGAGATTCAAAGATTTTGACGGGTGTTCTTGATTTGAGCCTTTTATTTTCATAGAACTGGCATTTTTATGTTTATGTTGCTCAGCTCTATGTATTGGTCTCTGAACGTACGAGAACAATACTGCAGGAAGATGAAAGTACAAAGGTCCACCGGTTTGTCCACCAAAATATGCCGGCGATGAAAATTGTGGGCGACGAAAATTCTGGGCGATGAAAATTGTTGGCGACGAAAATTGTGAGCGACGAAAACTGTGGCGACGAAAATATACCGGCGACGAAAATATACCGGCGACCAAAATATGCCGGCGACGAAAATTGTGGGTGACGAAAATTCTGGCGACGAAAATTGTGGGCGACGAAAATTGTGGGAGACGAAAACTGTAGCGACGAAATTGTGGCGACGAAAATTGTGGCGACGAAACGGCCTGCACCCGAATTTCGGTCGGGGTTCGGGGTTACGCCAAAAAAATTTCGGGGCCCCGCGGGGCCCCGTCCTAAATTTTGAAGTTTGTGAAAAGCGTAAAAGTCGAACGAAAATGGATACTTTCACAAAATTTACAGTTTTTCGATTTTTTGATATTAATCATAAAGAACATCAAATTTCAACCTATTAAACCAAAATTTGAGGTTTTACTAACTGAGTCCAAAATCAATATTTATTGACAACCATCATGTCTCATATTTATTGGCTACCAACATATACATTCCACAACAAAAAAAAACTTCAGTAACAATAATTGATTGGTGAATAGATGTCCGGGTAGGGGCTAGGGGAAACTTGCCAAAACGAAATTTGCCAAACGTATGTTTTGCCAAAACGAAATTTGCCGAAACGAAATTTGCCAAAACGAAATTTGCCAAATCGAAATGCGCCAAAACGAAATATGCCAATACGAAATTTGCCGAAACGAAATTTGGCCAACGAACCAACAGGGGGACCAAGGCTGTTTTTGCGTTTTTTTCAAAATTTTCGAAATTGTGTCCCGAAATTGTGTCCTAATCACCCAAACCAGCGAAAACCATCCAAAATCACCCAAATCACCCAAAATCACACAAAACCACCCAGAACACCAAAAACCACCAGAAACCATTCAAAACTTCACCAAACAAAAATTAAAATTTATAAATTTAATTTAAATTTTTAGTCTGAACCAACCAAACCAAGTGGTCGTCGACTTGGATCGATTTTTTTTTTGTTTTTGAAAATTTTTGAGTTTTTGGGGAATAATTGATTTTGGTAAAATCAATTATTTGCCAAAACTCAAAAAATAACTGAGAAAACGGCATTTTGCCACTGTCAAACCATGTTAAGCGTGCACGAATAAGTCCAGAAAATAGGATTTGGAATCCAAAAACGTAAAAAAAAAATTCGATCCAAGTGGACGACCACTTGGTTTAGTTGGTTCAGACTAAAAATTCAAATTCCCGCAAAATTTTTGTTTAGTGTAGTTTTGGATGGTTTCGGGTGGTTTGGGGTGTTTTGAGTTGTTTAGTGTGATTTTGGGTGGTTTTGCTATTTTAGGAGGTTTTTGGTTGTTTGGGGTGGTTTTAGGTGGTTAGGACACAGTTTCGAAAATTTCGAAAAAAACGTAAAAACGGCCTTGGTCCCCCCTGTTGGTTCGTTGGCCAAATTTCGTTTCGGCAAATTTCGTTTCGGCAAATTTCGTTTTGGCGCATTTCGATTTGGCAAATTTCGTTTTGGCAAATTTCGTATTTGGCAAGTTTCCCCCAGCCCAGGTAGGTAGGTGAAAATAAGAAAGTTAACTGTTTCGTTTCATTCAATCCACATCCAGGAACAAGTGGTGCAAATTTCGGAGGTGAGTTTAGTCGATTTGGTACAAGAAGTAGTAAATTTGATACAAAAAATACAATTTGTTATAAAAAAATTGAAAATATTGTACCGACTCGTTGTACCCAGTCGTACGTTGTACCGAGTCGGTGTACCGAGTCATACTTGTACCGACTCGTTGTAGCGAGTCGTACGTCAGTCGGATAAATTAGTGACTTTGACAAAAGTACGACAATGAGAAAACCAAAAAACCAGCAGAAATTTGATTATACACGTGTTAGAACATTATGCCACGGGACGGGGTTTGCCGTATTTCGGGGCGGGGTTTCGGGGTTTTTGAATTGTTCGGGCGGGTTTTCGAGGCGGTGTTTTTGCCAAAAATCGGCCCGGTCGGGGCGGGGTCCCGTTCGGGGCCCCGCCCCGTTTCTGTCTCTATTGTCGAATCGAACGTTCGATTTCGAACATTGTTCGAAATGTTCGAGATTTTTCGAACGTTCGACTTTGAATCGAACGTTCGTTCGAAAATTTTCGAACCCAAACTTCGAACCAAACGTTCTTTCGAAAATTTTCGAACTCGAACTTCGAATCGAACGTTCGATTCGAAATACAGGGTGGCGCAACATAAACGCATGAATGAATTTTCGCCATAACTTTTTAAATTTGCGGTACTTTGACGAGATCTTTTTTTATTCGAAAGCTGAATGAATGAGAAATCGAATGACACCAAACATGCAAAGAATCTTTATTCGAACACACCCAATTCTAACGGACAAAAATAACAATGATTTTCACTCATATTCCTGTTCTGTACTTTTCCCATTCACTTCTAGGCAGTATTCGAGGCGAGTTTCGTAGGCTCCGATTGCTCTGTTGACCATCTCCTGCGGCAGACTCATGAAAGCACGCTCAATCCGTTCTCGAAGCTCATTCATACTGGCGATTGGTGTTGTGTAGACTTGGCTCTTGATCCACCACCACAGGAAGAAGTCACACGGCGTCAAATCAGGCGAATACGGCGGCCAGGCGAAGGGAGCAGGAGCAGTAGACGTCCCACGACCCATCCAGCGAAGAGGAAAAAGCAAAAAATCAATTGCAGCAAAAAATCAACCAAATTCATCATCCAATCAACCAAACCCAAAAAATCCAACCTTGATGTTTGGCCTCTTCTTCCTTTCGACGCTTCCTTGCCCCTTGAATTTGTTGTACCAGTCAATAATCTTAAGTCAAGAATCCGGTCCGGCACTTTAGCATGAATCCCGAGCTCCCTCCGATATCGAACACCAAAATTGGCCACGCTTTTGCCTTCCTCAATGAACATTTCGACGCACTTTGCCTTCTCTTGAGCACTGTAGACCATGGCTAAAAGAAGAAAAAATAAATTTTCAATCAAACATGTTTTAACAGTGATAACAAACACGAAAATCAATAAGTTTGGTGTCATTCGATTTCTCATTCATTCAGCTTTTGAATAAAAAAAAGATCTCGTCAAAGTACCGCAAATTTAAAAAGTTATGGCGAAAATTCATTCATGCATTTATGTTGCGCCACCCTGTACATCGAATTTCGTGCCAAATACTTTCAGTGAGAACTTAGAAAGACTAAAAAGATTCGACCAAAACATGCGCAGCATCATAAAAAAGGCATCAAAAATGGGTTGGGCTCGTTTTGAAGTTCAGATTCGAAAAAAGCCAAAATTTTCGGTGCGTAGTCGTTTGAGTTATGGCGTGCAACAGGGCACAAAGTAACTCAAACGACTTATTATGGACGTTTGAGTTACTTTGTGCCCTTTTGCACAAAGTAACTGAAACGTCTTAAAATTTATTTTTGCGATATTTGTTTGTTTTTGATTTCTTTTCTCTTTCGTTACTCTTTGCAAATGTCTATGTCTTCTCCAGACGTCTTCTTCCTTGACCGATGAAAATACTGCTGGCCCTGAACCAATCAAACCTATTTCTATGTACTGTTCGGGAATTTTCTGTGCAAAGTTTCGCAAACTTTTCAGTTCTGATGTAACTGCGAATGTCTCAGTTTTAGCTTGATCCTCTGTGTTGTTGAAATCATCTTTCAACATGTTTGATTTGAGTGAAAATTCCTGAACACCTTGATTCCACTTCTTAGGTGCCTAAAAAAATTGCTCAAAAGTGAATGGAGATGAAAGATAAATTTGCTGGCATTAGTTATCTACCATCTGTGTTAAGGTTTCAAATCACAAATCGAACGTCTTTTTATTCCAGGGTTCCAGCAAGGAGGTGGTGTGATACCGACTGGTGAAAAGTTTCCTCTCTCGGTAGGCAGCCTTTTCTGGATCTTGTGAACCAGCTCTCCTATTCACTAAAAATCGTCATCATTGTTCCAATTGTTGTTGTATATCCATTACATAATTTTTTTTGGTTGTCAAAAATCATTATTGTGTAACTTATCTATTTTGAAAAGGGTTACTATAATTTGGTACAGGTCGGTAAAAAGTATGAGTCGGTGCAATTATAACCTGGTACACTTTTTCAAATTTTATGGCCGTTTGTCCACAACCTTAATACTACCATTTGCGGAATACCGGCTCTTATTCCCTTAGGAGGTGCCGCAGACTTTTTTATTTCTATCATTTGTGATGAAGAGTGTGCTGGCTGCGAAGTGGCCAACCTTTGACAGGTACTTGAAAATATACCCGTTACCTGAAAACTGGCCAGGATTACATAAAGACAGGATGGTTTTATTTCATCAGCGCAAATGCTAAACAACGAGACAATGCAAACATGAGAAGAACAAAAACGAGCAAGATTCTCTTGATTAGCGCTGACCCTGAGAGTATTCACGACTCATATGGACGGTTTCCTGGCACTTGTAGCAACGACAACCTCCGCCACCACCATTTCGAGGCTGAAAGCATTCGCAAGACATGTGTCCAGGCTTGACGCAGTTGCAGCACGACGAACCACCTGAAAACAGTTGCAATTAGTTCGATGGCAAGAAAACGCAAGAGAAATACACCTTCTTTATTGATCTTCGAGAGCTTGATGCGCAAAAACTTCAACAACTAAAAAACTTGGTAGAATTCACGGCAATCAGTGCAAACATTATTTTGACAGGTGAAATTAGTGCAGTCTGCACTGCTCATCGGGATGAGACCTTTTGGCATATAGATGTTTGCGAATATATCAGAACTGAAAACTACTGTTTGCGAAACTTTGCACAGAAAATTCCCGAGCAGTACATAGAAATAGGTTTGATTGGTTCAGGACCAGCAGTATTTTCATCGGTCGAGGAAGAAGACGTCTGGAGAAGACATAGACATTTGCAAAGAGTAACGAAAGAGAAAAAGAAATCAAAAACAAACAAATATCGCAAAAATAAATTTTAAGACGTTTCAGTTACTTTGTGCAAAAGGCACAAAGTAACTCGAACGTCCATAATAAGTCGTTTAAGTTACTTTGTGCCCTTTTGCACGCCATAACTCAAACGCATCTATGCTGAAATTTTCAAATCGAACGTTCGAAAATTTTCGAACTCGAGTTTCGAATCGAACCAAACGTTCGAAAATTTCAAACTTCGAATGTTCGTCGAATCGAACGTTCGAAAATTTCGTACGTTTGACAACCCTAGTACTACTGTTTTGAAAACAGTAGTACAGTTGTGACTACTATTTTAAACTGTACTACAGTTTTTAAAGTGATTGATTCATTTCTATGAACAATGTAACAAACAGTTTTTTTTTGGAAATCCATATGTTTTGCTTGCGCATATGTGCTGAATTATAATAATTTGGTGAAAAATAGTCAGCTTAGGCCCAGACATATTTAAAAAGCTATAAATTGCTTTAGTTCAGATGTGCATGGTCACACACTTTAATTTTCGACTCCACCTGAAGGAACCCGAACCGAATATTGAGTAGGACTTATTAAAAGTTTGTAACAATAGCTATGAATTCCGACAAACTCAGCAACCACTTATTTTGCCTCTCAGTCAGACACAATGTCACTCTCCATCTGATTTTTTTAGCGAAAACAGAAAAAATGGTCTTGGCAGGTGGTCTCCTTCGATTTTCTTGGGCAGGATTTAAGTTAGGCCTTACCAACTAGCTCAGTCTAGACTTTTCAAAGCTCCTGCATTCATAGGGTCAACCTTTTTGGAACCGCCTTGTGAAATTTAAGGTGGTCAGTAAAACTGTATTATAGTTTACAGTATTCTCATACAGCTTTCTCTAGGAATAATACAATTTTGCAACTGTATTACAGTTGACATCCATAAATTCTTGGTATTGTATATCCACTGTGCTAAAAACCTCAATGAGGCCGCCTCATCTATCCCAACAACTAAAATTTACCCAGTGTCGACAACAACATAAATGAATTTTCAAAATTTTATTCAATTCTTTGTATAAATTAAAGGTGACAAAATATTTCTTGGTTTTCCTGATTGGTCAAATAGGAGAGTTCGGCCTGCTCGGCCCACATTCCAATTCTACTCCATTTCCCGCTTCTATCTTCACATCTCTGGCCTTGGTCTCCAACAAGTTGAACCAAGTGACTTTGGTGGCTGTGGAATCAAGTAGGAAGGCAGTGTTGCGACTGCCCGACACTTTAAGTAGGCTGATGTCTTTCAAGCAGTGCGTATTCTAAACACACAAAAATCAAAATTTCCGGTATAAATTTGTGATTGCTCTTCTGTCTGGACGAAAAATCGAAAATTTAGCCGGAAAGTTAATCGGACAAGAATTTTAATTAAGAATTTTAGTTAACACATACCATATTTAATAACTGAAGTTTTTTTATATATTATAGAGGAATTACACATTTATCTATAACTGTAGAATTTCTGGTATATTATACGAGAAATTTTAAAGCTATCTATGACTGTAGAATTTGTCGTACACAAGGTGGTCCAAGAAATCCGCTAATTTCAAATGGTCATAACTTTTTGTGAACGTCGATATTTGACAAACAGTTTTTGGCAATCTTCTAAGAAAAATATACATTTTCGGTACATAATGTCAAAAACACTATTTTCGCTTGGTCCCCCATGTAGTTTGGGCCTTGCCCACTTAGAGGCCATCCAAAGATCGAGGCCAAACCACAGGGGGCAACAAGCAAAATCGCCTTTTTGACATTACATACCAAACAGCAGTTATATTTTTTCTGACAAGATTGCAAAGAACGGTTTTTCAAAATTCGATGTGCACAAACAGTTATAAGCGTTTGAAATCCTCGGAATCTCTTGGGCCACCCTCCATTATACGAGAAATTACACAGTTATCATCGTAAAGTAATTTTTAATTTCTTTCGGGGAACTTGCTGCATTTTTTCTGTCCGATTTTTTTTTTATCAAGCAACCCTAGTATAAACATCCAAAACTAACCTGATCCACCACAATCTCGCCTCCAAAAAAGTTGGCTTTGTAGGCGAACATGGTGTCGGCCAGCTCCTTGGTGTCTACACTCAACATACCATAGTAGTAGCAACTGTGCAGGTGGTGGAAATGGTGCACTTTGTAGGGCGATCCTCGTTTCAATTCTCGAACTATAGGTGAAGAGCCTTGGAATTTGCACTCCAAACCACCTTCTAAAACTCTAGGCAACAGGTTCTGAAATTCAAAAAAATTGTGTTTTTAGATATTATTTTTTTATCAGTTACCGATTCTTGACGAAAATCCAGAGCACTTTTCAAAACTTGCGGTGTAAGGGATCTGGCTTGGAGTTGACTATCTTTTTGGAGACTATGTAGGTTTCCAGTACTTTTTCTTCGTCTTTGTGAGCTGAAATTAGTGAAATATATTTTTTGGTTGATTAGCTAGGTAGATCCAGTGGGTTTTTGTGCCATTTTTTGAATTCGCGCCCTTTTCAAATTTTCATTTATTTTGTATTTCAGAAGACATTTTTTAGTTTACGCTAAAATTCGCTGGCTTATCATGCACTTAAGCCTTCACCAAAGTTAAACTTTTTTAAAATTCATTAGAAAGCCAAAATGAAAAATAAAATTTGAAAGACGCAAATTCAAACAGAATGGCACAACAGTATTAAACACCCCTACTGCGGCAGATCCATGACCTGGATTTTAGGAAGACTAGATTTTTATTTCAAAAGGTTTCAGGTGTGATGCTTGTAGTGTGTAAATCATGTTTTATATATGAAACGCTAACTGAGAAACTTCTCTACATATTTAATCAAACAACTGGTTTAGAACTTAATTTTTTTGTCCAAAATGAGTAATTTAAAATTTGAGTGGACGGGCTAAGCAAGGGGATCGTAAAGTGATCCAAAAATGAGGTTTGACTACGTTTTCAATTTTATTGAAAAGACTGGCCAGTGCATTTTGAAAAACACATTTTCTATAATTTTTTTAAAACTGGTCAAATTTGTGGGCCACTTCACAGTCTACCGGTAGTTGTACTAGGCAGTAATTTTTTTGACAGTGTGGACATATGGAATTTTTTAAACTATAAAGAAGTGTTTGATGTAATTGCTAGAAGAGATTTCAGCTCTAATTACCCTAATAGCAGTGTAAACACTCGACAACTCCAAAATATAATTTTGTCTGGACCAACCTGCTAAAAGAGAACATGGCTTCTCAGTTGGTTTCACTGGACTTTTCTTCAAACTGCCAAAGGCATACTCATCTTTTTGGTTGGTTGAAGAAGTCACCTCACTCCACTCTAGCAACGAGACACTGCTAAAGCACTGGGCATCGGCTTTTTGGATGTCCACTATTTGACATGTGTTAATGCAGCTAAAAACTGTCTACTATACAGTTTAATCTCGATCCAACGACATTTCCTCAAGTTCGATCCAGGTAATCTTTTTTCTTGGCCAAATATGCTTTTCTGGGCAGTTTAATTTTGGAGCAAATTTACTTTTTTGGGTGCAAATTTTACTCTTTTTCGGGGCAAATTTTTCTTTCGACTGATTTCAGTATTTTTTCTCATCTTTTTTCAAAAGTGATGACACCATTATGTAGCCCTGCGCTTCTAGTTTTTAATGAGATATCGGTTGTAGCATCATCTTTGCAAAAGGTACCACAAAGAGATAAAAGTAGAAACCGAATTATTTTTCTGACTTGCTTCATACTTTCACCTTTTTGTGCTAGATTTTGCAAATATGATGCAATAATCCATATCTCGTTAGAAACTAGAAGCGCAGGGATACATAATGGTGTCATCATTTTTGAAAAAAGATGAGAAAAATAATTAAATCAGTCGAAAGAAATATTTGCCCCAAAAAGAGTAAAATTTATCACACCAAAAAAGTATATTTGCCACAAGAAAAAAGATTACCCATATTTTATTTGGACAGACCGTATAAGTATATATAGTTATAAGACAATAAACTGGCGGGTTCTAAGCAGGGCTGTAATTTTTTTATTTTTGACATCCTACATCCACATCCGGCCAAAAAATTTTTGACATCCACATCCATCCGGATGTCAACTTTTTTTGACATCCTGACATCCGAATGACATCCGGATGTCAAAATTTTTGACATCCGGATTTCCAAGTGATATCTGGATGTTTACATCCACCTTCGGCTGGATGTAGATGTCAAAAATTTGCTGATATTCACTTTTAATTAATAGTATGGGTACAATGGCCTAATTCGGCAAGAGATATAAAGAAGATACGGTCACAATACATGCGCACAACGATTGTAAAGTTTTATTTCGACGTCAAACCAAGACACTTAGGTGAAACAAATAAAACATTCATCAGATAATCCCAGGAGCACTTTCCTTTGAAGGAACTCCTCAATCGAGCAGCCCTTGATACCAACAGAGTTAATCGACAAACGGGAGAAACCTCGCTTTGGAGCTTGTTATATTGGAAATATTAGAATTCACCGGCATAGTAGAGGTTGCGACTAATTGAGTGAAAATTTTTAGCGGGCGACTCTTAGTTTTGACGACGGGAAATTCGAGAGGGTTATCCGACTGCGTTTTTGCCATCGATTTTAGATTATTCATTTTTGCGGATTACGGCCTATGGTTTTTTTCGAAACAACAAAGAAGAAGATTTAGAACAAGGAAACAAGTATCTCTCAACCACAGACTCAAAAAATCCGTAAAAGCATATTGACATCCGCCATGAAAACATCCAAAAAACATCTGGAAATCCGCTGACATCCGCCATGAAAACATCCGAAAAACATCCGGCAAAACATCCGGACATTTGCTGACATCCGCCATGAAACATCCGAAAAAACATCCGGACATCCGCTGACATCCGATCTAGAAATTTTGACATCCAACATCCACATCCGGCCAAAAAAATTTTTGACATCCACATCCGACATCCGACCCAAAATTTTTTGACATCCGACATCCACATCCGCCGGATGTGGATGTTTCGGATGTACACATCCACATCCGGATGTATCTTCCGGATGTTTTTACAGCCCTGGTTCTAAGGTTAAAATTTATGTGGAAAATTTTAAACTTTGAAACCCATCAAACAATTGTTCTTATTAAAAATTTAGTTTCAAATCTGCGACAACTTCACTGATGTAAAGATGAACATCTGCTAAAACCAGGGATGGGAATTATACTTTCTGAACAGATTTGTACTTTGGCTGACATCAGACTGGGCTGACATCAGACTGAGCCTTTCACAATTCATTTTGTTGACAACTCAGCCTTTTGACAACTCAGCCTTTTGACAACTCATCCTTTTGACAATTCGGAAAATCGAAATTCGAACTTTCGAAATTCGTCTTAAGACGATTCATTCGAATCATCATTCAAATTTTTGTTAGCTCATTCGAACGAGGATTCATTCATTCTGTATCTCAGACGACATATTGTTCATATCTCTGTTGTTAAGAAATAACCGGCGGGGTACCGAAAAAAAACGACCGCCAACAACCCTAGTGCATAGACGTTTTCCCAAAATAAAATTTTTTTTCAAACAACAGGAGGGACCAAGGCAGATTTTTAAGTTTCTTTTAGAATTTTTTTAGATTGTGTCCGAACCACTCCAAACCGTCCCAAACCATCGCAAACCACCTCGAATACCCTCAAACCGCCCGAAACATCAAACCCATAAATGAGAAATAAAAATTTCTTAAAAATAAAAAATAACATGTTTTTCTAACTTAAAATTGTGCGGAGAATCAGGTTTGTAAAGACCGAAATCAATATTTCACCCACGCAAACCCTAAAACGTGCGGTGGGTTACTCTTGGTCAGATGAATATCCGCCTGGATGGCCTGAAAGTTAAAATTTCTTAAGAATAAAAAATAAACCGATTTTTCTAACTTAAAATTGTGTGAGTGATTGGATTTTTTTAAGTCCAAAGTTGAGATTTAAGGTACCACCTCGCCAGGTGGTACCACCTGGCCATCCAACTGGATGGCCTAAAATAAAATGGTTAATTTTAAATGAAAAATAAATTTTTCCAAACTAAAATTTGTGTGAGGAATTGGGCTTGTCAAGACCGAAAAAGCAGTTTTATCTACCCAACCCCAAACTTATGGTGGTTACCACCTGGACAGGTTGATATCCAGGTAACTCCACAGTAGGGGTATATCCACCCAAATGACCTGAAAAGTCAAGCGCTTGTCTTTTTATATCTAAAATTATGGTGAAATAAGGTACGTGACTAGGTGGATTTGAACCAGCAACCTCTGCATCACCCCTTAGAATCGCTCAGAACCCCATCCAGAGAGACCAAACAAGTGGTCGTCCACTTGGATCGAAATTTTTTTCAAGGTTTTCGGGTTCCAAAACAATTTTCGTGCACTAAGTCGACCACGCTGAAGATGGTTTGATAGTGGTAGAATCACGTTTTATCGAGAAATTTTTGAGCTATTGCTAACGATTGATTTTGAAAAATCAAGAATTAGCAATAACTCAAAAAATTTTCGATAAAACGTGATTTTACCACTATCACACCATCTTCAGCATACTCGAATCAGTGCAGAAAAATTGTTTTGGAACCCGAAAACCTTGAAAAAAAATTTAGATCCAAGTGGACGACCACTTGGTTTGGTCTCTCTGGATGGGGTTCTGAGCGATTCTAAGGGTGATGCAGAGGTTGCTGGTTCAAATCCATCTGGGCGCATACCTTATTTTTCATTATAATTTTGAGTGTTTGATTGGTGAAGAGGTCCATATATTCATCACCAAGGTTGCTGGTTCGAAGCTCCAACCAATGGCCATATACATATAGTATAGCATATACATATAGTAAGAGCAGTGTTTCCAAAAATGAGAATGAGAATACAGAATGAGAATGAGAATTGTCAGAATGAGAATTGCTCATAACTCAATTTTTTCATGGAAAAATGCCAAATCTGATATGGACGACCTATATCTACTTTTTAATTCTAAGTATACCGTATTTCCTCTAATATAACCACCCGCTCTAATAAACCCACCCCCTCAACTTCCAGTGTCTGTATCTCGGAACAGAGTAAATATTCTGCAAAGCTGTTTTTCGCGTTTTCTTAGTTCCCACGAGCTCTACCGATTCCGCTTTTTGGATTTGGTTGAAGCCACAAAAATCTCAAAATGACTCTAATAAACCCACCCCTCACAAGGGGTTTGAAAAATAAACCCACCGGTGGTTATATTAGAGGAAATACGGTAGATCATCTATATCAGATTTGGCATTTTCATGAAAAACCGAATTATGAGAAATTCTCATTCTGTATTCTCATTTTTGAAAACACTGGTATAGAGTGAAGATACATCCGAAAAGATATATGGGTGCTAATAAGTAAGAATATACAACAATACGAATCTAAATACGGATGAGTTGTCAATAATTACAATGTTGTTTCGACACGATAATCAAAAATTTGAATTTGAAAAAGCCGAATTGTCAAAAGGATGAGTTGTCAAAAGGCTGAGTTGTCAACAAAATGAATTGTGAAAGGCTCAGTCTGATGTCAGCCAAAGTACTTTTAGGACCCGAAATCTTTTTTATTTTCAAAGTTATAGCCAAAATTTTTTTTGGACTCAAAATAGCAATGAACACTGGATAAATATTTTTTTTCTCAAAAGTAGTCAAAATGTTCTTTTTTAGAAAAATTTTCATTCCCATCCCTGGCTAAAACCATTTAAAAATCAAAGTCGCAAATTGCTGATGAAAGCCTTTTTTGTCAGATTCATCTACTCAAAAATTTTTGCTCAATTCTCAGGACAATTTTAAATTATTGAAAAATTTTCGATGAGTTGATTAATTTAATTTCAAACCCACCTCAAGTCTGAAATACCGTCTTTAAGCAATGTTCGCACTTGTTGAAAGCACTTTTCAGTGGCTGAGGGAATAGTTGTGCATTCTTCAAAAGCTTGCTCATATGCTGGCACACTAATTTCAGGGTGGGTAAGCGAAAGCATGGCTAGGAATTGGGCATCTTCTTTCTGTTTTGACTCATTGTTTGGGCCATTTTCTAAGTAGGACAGCACTCTGTCCAACTTTTTGACAAAATTTTTGGTGTGTGGGCAGAAAATAGGTCGTCTTCGGGTTGGAGATCTTTTTCTTTCAGGTGGTCCAGCCATTTCTGGAAGTTTGTCATTGTTGAAGAAGATGATTGTTAGTAAAGGATTACCTCAAAAAATGAAAAATCAAAGTTCTTTGAGCTAGTAGGTGCAGTGGAGTAGCTGAAGCTAGAAGAGTCATCCACCAGAGATTGCACAAACTAAATGATGGAAAGTTGGATTTCAGTCAAATTTGGATTTTAAAAAACAAGTTTCAGGTTCGATCCCACCTGGAGACTGATTTAGTTTCTTTTTATCATAATTACAGTGCTACAGTCAATTGCCGTTATAATGACAACCACTCAAGTTAGTCTACCAGCTGGGCTCGCTGCTTTTTTATCCAGAAAAAATTAATTTTAACTGTTTCAAACAATGAAATACCCTGGGCGCGTAAGCCCCTTTTCACACTTTTTAGCTTTTTGTCCTCATCATTTTTTTCGCTGTCCAGCGACAATATTAAAACTTCACACACGAAACCGCACGTTTCCAACATTTTTCAAATAGGGTTGTTTGTCAGGTTGAAAAGACAGCTTGGGTGAGTCTTAGAATGAAAGCCACCAAATTAAATGTAGAATTTCTGGTATATTAAACGACAAACTCAGCAGTTGTCTCGTCCTGCTTGGATTTCCATTCTAAGTTGTTTTGAAAAAAAAAGTCGACGGGACAGAAACGGGTTAAGTTTTTGGCTTCAAAATGCTTTTTTTGGCCCTAAGCCTAAGCGCTAAAAGGCTTCCATGTGGCCCTCATCCTACAAACGACTATTTCTCGGTGTTTTCTAATCCTAAGTTGATTATTTTTGTATCAGCTTGTAGTTTTGAATCACTAGTTTCTAATGAGCTTCTGACTGAGTTGCGGGGCGTAATCGTTTCGCCAATGAAATGTTCGTCAATGAGATCACTTCATCAATGGTATGTTTTCGCCAATAGTTTCTTTTTGCAAACACTCTTAGTCCTTCGGCAGCCAAATGACCAATCATTTAATAGCTCATCTAGGTGGCTACAAAATGAGCAGTGATTTGCGTTAACAGAAGTGGAAGAACTTGAGATAAAGAAGCTATTGACCAAAACATACCATTAATTTCATTGGCGGAAAGATGACATTGGCGAAAGCTTCATAGGCGATATGATTTCTTCGCGCTGCCACGGGTCAGGTTGGCACAAAGTTTATCCTTACTGAAAAGCACTTTCTGATGAGTTGCAAAAAAAGCTGGAAAACTTTCGTTTACTCAAAAAGGGTATTTTTCAAAAATTTGAAACTACAGGGTGTCCCGAGAAACGGAAAAGACTTTTTTGTGGTCAAAAATCTCTTTTTGTGGCCGATTCTGTTCTCTTCGATCGCTCATCACCGAAAAGAAAGAAACCGGCTACAAAAAAGAGATTTTCGGCCACAAAAAAACTTTTGCCCAAAGAAAAACTCTTCGAGAAAGACTTATATAGAAAGAGAATAAAAATCATATGTTGAGTTTCAAAAGTTGAATTTTAATATTCAAAATTCACTTCTGAAACCCATCATCTGATTTTTATTCTCTTTTTATATGATGTTTTCTCTAAGCAGGTTTTCACCTAGCCCCTAACTCGGTAAATAAAATTACCTTGGTGATCAGCTTGAGATCTATCTTCCTAGAGTCCATACTTTTTCCTTCGCCTTCCTGCTCACTCTCCACACATTTGGCACATATTGCTGCGAACCATCTGAGCAGGTGTTTCAGCTCTTTTCTGAAAAGTATTATTCATGTTGCATCTGGAGGCGCAAAATGAGTACCTGTTGTGTTCACAAACCCCAACAACTTCAACCAAACGCCTCTCAAACACGATTAGAGACTGGTGGATTAGACTTAGGAAGTGGAGGAATTGGGCAATGGCTGGATTGGAATGGTGGTTGTAAGGTTGGCACAAGGCTTCTGGCTCTGTGTTGATCTTGCAGAGAGTGTCCAGCAAACTAAATTATTATCACATTTTATGTGAGTCACCCGGCTGTCAGAGAAGACCCGACACTACCTTAAAAAGGTACTAATATCTAATTTTTTCCAACATAAAAAAAATATTGAAAAAGAAATATTTTTGTTGGCTTTCCAAGATAAAATTGGGTAATTCTTTTTTTGGGGAAAATACATTGTGTTAGAGCAAATTTATTTTTTATGGTGCGAATTTTTCTCTTTTTTGTGGAAAATAATTAAAATCCCGCAAAAAGTTGTCGATGATTGCTTGTATGTAATTTTTATTTTATTTACTCGTCTGCAGTGTTTTAAAAATTTCGCGGGAGATTTACTTATTTTGACGCGTGTTTTCACCTACAGCCATTATTACCGTATTTTCTCTATTAATCCCTTTCCCCAAATCCGGTATTTCTTAATTCATTCTCCTCCTTTTATACCGAGTTTTGTTTTCGAACGCCTCATATATTATATACCAAATGTAGCCGGGAATCTGCGCTACATTTTGGTATTTAACATATGTGGCGTTCGAAAACAAAAACCCGGTATAAAAGGAGGAGAATGAATTTAAGAAATACCGGATTTTGGGGAGGGGATTAATAGAGAAAATACGGTATATATAAAAAATTTATGCAACCTATTGGAAAGCTGAGCTTTGGAATAGGTTGCTCAAGGGGCTTTCCGGACAACCTGGTAATATGTTCTAACATCAATTTTATCAGTGCCCACCTGTTTTTCAATCTCAAATCTTTTTGGGAGTCTATTGTGGCTAGTGTTGCAATGGAACTTTGGATGCAACCCAAATGGTGTTGGAACATTTGCAAGGCTGGTCTAAATTGTCATTTTAGTTATCAAAATAATGTTTGCGCAAATCGAAATTCACCTTAGGCCTGATGAAATACCAATTAGAAGGACTCTGAAAAACAATTGTTTCAAATATTAAAAAATCGCTAATTGAAAAATACGGGAAAAAGTCGTCGACAAAAGCATTAGCCTGTTTTATGTCTTTGGCTGTGGTTTCACTGATCAGGAAGCTGTGCATCGACGGTTTGATGACCCAGTGGAGAGGACCAAAAAGAAGTCTCGACAGAAGTCAAAACTGGTAGGGCCTCCACTAGATCCGATCCGTACATTTGACAAAAGGCGCTGGTGGAAGGCCTGCAAAACAGAGAATTGAATTTTGATTTTTTTTAATAGTAAGGAAGATTTTGAAGGAATGTTGATAAGGGCGAATTATAATTTCGATTTGATTAGAAAATTGAAAGTCTTTTAAAAAATTTACCGCACCTCACTCTGCACCTTCCAGTCATTAGTCATATAGGCAAACATTTCTTGGATGTAGACAGCACAAAATGAAATCCAACAGGTGCTGAAATGTTGACTTTGCAAACAAAGAATAAAAAGATTTGAATGAAAAAAGGGTAATATTTTTTTCTCACCGCAAATACACTGCGAATGCACCGCAAATTATTTTTTCTCACCGCGATTTGATCTTCCCGCAAAATACTTTTTTCTCACCGCAAAATACTTTTTTCTCACCGCAAAAATACTTTTTCCCCCCGCAAACCTAATTTCTGTCTAAGACCAACTAAATTTGCATAATTTTGCAAGAATTTGAATTTTCAGTCAGGAAACAACTTGGATCCCTCAGAATCCCACCAGAATGGCCAGAAGCCCTGAAAGTTGGTTTTTTCGGGGTTTACTAAAGTGGGGGTAAACTTTTTGCGAAAATTCGATTGAGCGGATCAGATTTCGGGTCCGATGGGCTTAATCGCTCAAAATTATAGGTATATAGTGGTTTCAAGTGGTTCAGGGTGGAGTTGTGGGCGATTGAGCCGATCGGACCCGAAATCTGATCCGCTCAATCGAATTTTCGCAAAAAGTTTACTCCCCCTTTAGTAAACCCCAAAAAACCAACTTTCAGGGGCTTCTGGCCATTCTGGGGTGGGATTCTGAGGGATCCAAGTTGTTTCCTGACTGAAAAATTTGAATTCTTGCAAATTATGCAAAATTTGGTTGGTCTTAGACAGAAATTAGGTTTGCGGGGGGGGGGGAAAGTATTTTTGCGGTGAGAAAAAAGTATTTTGCCGCCAATTCAAAATTTGAACACTTCAAAGAAATAGCTTTTTTAATTTCGAGGTGTTTTTTTCGGATTCCTTGTCAAAATTTTGGGCTAATATTTGGCCAAATAGAAATGTTGGCGCTACTCGGTTATAGTTATAGTTACTCGCAACTTTTTTCATTTTCGAGTAAACTTTCCAAATTTGAAGCTTGGTCCCCCTGTTTATTTTTTTCAACTTTTTTCGATTTTTTGAATATTCAGGGTAGGCCATCGCATGTTAGTACGGACTCAAACGTGTGGTTTAAACATTATTTGAACAGAATTTTTTTGCAAAAAAAATAGGGGGGACCGAGGCATGAAAAAGTTTCATTTTCGAGGAAACGTATAAATTGTAAATTTTGATTATAACACCATACCTAATAGCAATTTCGGTGTAGACCTGAACTTTTTCAACCGAAAAGGCCAGATCAAACTCCAATATCGACGTGTTCCAGCCAAAAGACTCAGCGCCATCCACCTGGCTCTTCACATTGTATTTACAGACAATTTGGATGAGACCCGTTTTGAAGAGTAGAATATCCAGGACTTCAATTGTGGACGGAAAAATTTCAACTAAAAATTTTGAAAAAAGTTAGATAATCTAAATTTTTGGTGTTTGGATCTAGCCTGTTTGTTGTGGTTGATGGTGAGACATTAAGCCTTGGGTAACATTCAAGCGAGCCACTTTGAAAACAGCGGATGCAAATACATCAACATAGGTGATCTCATCTATTTCACAGGCCACACACAAGAAGGTGCCGATAAGTGATTTGAGCAGAAGGCTAGTGCCTGCAAACAAAACTTCATTTGGTCGAAAAGAGCAGTGTTTGGCTAAGGACATTTTCTGGACCTGTGAGTGAGAGTCGTAAAAGCGCAAGTGCCCGCCTCCTCCAAAGAGTATTTTTGCTTTGGCCCTAGTGCAGAAGCTGTTGCCAAAATTTGCCTTGGTCCCCCTGTTGTTTTTGGCAAAATTTGCCTTGGTCCCCCTGTTGTTTTTTAATTTGCTTTGAATTGAATATTTGCGATCAATCATTTGTTTGTAGATTGGCTTTTTGCTTTTAATTTATCCTGCAGAAAAACTATTTTGTCAATGTTTTTTCTTGCAGCAAATGAAACCAAAATATTTTCTGATTGAACAGTCATGTCTCAAGCAATCGCTCGACTTCAATGCCATAACTCTTCGTGACCTGTTTTCGATGACCAACTTCGATGTGATTTCGGCACTGGTCGGTCTCAATTTGCTGAAGAATTTTATGGTGTGTGAAAAGTGTAACAATCGAATGCGGATAGTGAAACGTTCACAAGTTCAGGATGACGCTCAGGTACAATTTGAAAATCAAGCTTTTTTCAATTTATTTTTCTCAGTGGATTTGCAAGTCGAAGGGCGTTTTCTGTTCCACAAAGTCCCTTAGGTCCGGTTCGTTCTTCCAGCTGTCACACCTTCCCTTGTGTGAAGAGCTAAAAGAATCTTATGTCGCAGAAGCTGTATTCAGACAAAATTGCAGCGCCGAAAAGAAGAATGTTTTGGAAATTTTCTTTGAGCGTATATCAATGATACATCGCATTGATAATTACGAAATTTAATGTTCCACAAGCTCTATTACACACATTATTGTTATTTGTATAGCTGTGTCTATTAATTTCCACATACCAAATAAAAATATAAAAATGTGTAATGTGTAAAAACAACAGGGGGATCAAGGCATATTTTGCAAAAAAAAACAACAGGGGGGACCAAGGCATATTTTGGCAACCGCTTCTGCACTAGGAACGTATTTTTCTCTAAGCCTACTTTTTTCAGTTCCCTTGATTTTTTCTTCCCAATCCATTGCAATGTGGAATGTGTTGGTCTTTGGCTACGAACCGGACAAATATCCTTGGTATTGTGTGCGCAAAAGGTGTGAAATAGGTGAAAAATGAAAAAAATTTGGCTTAGAGAAAAATACTCTTTGGAGGGGGATGGCACTTGGGCTGCTGTCATTTGTCCTCACAGTAAGTGAGTGAGAGTGAGAATTGAAAAAAACCCTAGTAAGATTCTCACTCGGAGTGAGCTCAACAAGCCCTAAAAAGTAAAGAAAGTGTAGAGCTCAAGACAATTGGTTACTTTGGGGGTTTAGTTTCTCCTCTTGAGTACAGTCAACTATTTTCAAAGGTAGGCCAGCATATATTAGGACGGAATCAAACTTGTTTGTCGCAATAATTTTCTTTCAATCATTTTACGGGCATTCACGCAGTCAGTTACTATAGTAAAGTCATGATTTTGTGTCAGCTCCACGGAACATCTTGTGGAAAAATAAATATTTGCCTGCGGGCCAAAGTTTAAAATTTTTTTGGAAGTTTTGGTAGAGATTTTTCAAGTCCTCTTCGAGGGGCACAAGGGCTTGACGGCCTTGGGCTGAGATGCGTACGCCCACATACCTCAGACACAAATCACTCGAAAGTGACTCTACATGCATAAAGGAGCTTGAGGCTTGGAGTTGAGATGCGCACACCCACATACTTTAGACACAAATCACTCGAAATGAGATCTTTTTTGGTGCGAAGATGATCTTTTTGCATCCAACTCGCACCAAAAAATCTCCGATTTTCACCAAAAAATGTCTGATTTGGACCAAAACAATTTGCACCAAAAAAAAGAACGTGGCTAACCGAAACCTAAAAAGTGGAATCAACAAAGTTCGTGGTGATTAAGAAAACGCAAAAACAGTTTTGCAAAATTTTTTCTTCAGGCTGAGATATGAGGTCCATCTGGGGGGAGTTATTAGGAAGGGGGAGTAATTAGAGAGGGGCACTTAATACACAAAATACGGTAAGTCACAACCGGCCTTTCTCAAAAACTTGAAGCACAGGAAACTTACTAAAATGTAACTTACTAAAAAATGACACAACTAATTAAAAAAGACTTCACAACGTCACCACTAACTTTTATATGTATTATCCATCATAATAATTCATAAAAAAACACCTACAAAAAGTTTGTATATCCTGTACAAGAGAAGCGTGGTCACGAGGGGCTTTGGAATTAAAGTTAAAATCCGAAGAAGATATCTTCAAAAAAGAATTTAACTTCCATCCACAATCACAAGTGCCCTACCAATGTCTGAAGAACATTCTCGCCGTATTTTTGAGCCAAGAGCTCGCTGTCAACCATTTCAAACCACCTGATTTTGTTTGCTTTGTAGAACAATTCTTTCAAAAACAGTGGTTTTCCATTTTGGGCGTCTAGGAAGCATCTAAAAAGGGAAATCTCACAGCAATTTTCAGGAATTATCCGGTTGGCACGAAATTCCTGCAGTGATCTCTGATGGGTTCCATAATATTTATGCTCAATACAGAAGACTTTTTGTGGACAACACTTTTTTCCCGACTAAAAAACCTCTTTTTTCGACTAAAAAACTCTTTTTTTTCGACTTATTTTTATACAGTTGCGGACAATTGATAGCAAACGGCACGTTTATTATTAGATTTACTGTTTTTCGTAAAAATTTTTAAATGCTTTTGAAAATCGCGATAGGCAGTTTTGTAGAGCACTTAAAGGGCTACAATTATAGCCTACTACTTGTTATAAAGATATCAATTTTGCGCGATTGCTTGAGGCGGTTGGAAACCCCCTCGTTTTTTCTCCCAACAATTGATAGCGGACGATTTTTTTTTCAAGCTGATTGATTTTAATTTTTTATATATTGTCAACTTTTAATGACTATTTGTAAGCCCTGTACCTCAGCTACAATTTGGTATATCAAAATTTTTATTTGACTTATTATATGGAAAATTATGACCATAGAAATAAAAGTGTCGATTTCTAGTCAAATTCAAATAAAATGTAAGAAAAATGGACCACATAATTAAGAGGTTTTCTCAAAATTTTAAAAATTGAAATTTACGCCCTTTTGAATTTTGTGAAAGCTCTATGATTTCTCTACAAAATGACATTTTGATCGTTGTCGTAGGACCACTCTGCACTGGGATACAGATAGGTTAAATTTGAAAACCCTGAAAAAGTGCCCTTTGCCTTATTTTAAGCCATTTTGAAATGAAAAATACCATTTTGAAAAAAATTTTGATATACCAAATTGTAGCTGAGGAACAGGGCCTACAAATAGTCATTAAAAGTTGAAAATATATAAAAAATTAAAATCAAGCAGCTTGAAAAAAAAATCGACCGCTATCAATTGTCGGGAGAAAAAACGAGGGGGTTTCCAAACCGCCTCAAACAATCGCGCAAAATTGATATTTTTACAACAAGTAGTAGGCTATAATTGTAGCCCTTTAAGTGCTCTACAAAACTGCCTATCGCGATTTTTAAAAGCATTTAAAAATTTTTACGAAAAAACAGTAAGTCTAATAATAAACGTGCCGTCCGTTATCAATTGTCCGCAACTGTAATTGCATTTTCCATTAAGCCTATATCTTAGTTTTTTCTAAAGTTTTAGCACTTCCGTGTAGCCCAGGATCTCAGCTTCATAACGAGCTATCGAACTGAAGTGAAGGATTTCATATATGAAGAGATTGAGGGCTTCGAAAAAATAGCTTTTACTTTTTTTACTTCTAAATCTCTATTTTTCGAACAATTATCTATATCATTCAGTGGATTTTGATGGCTAGATAGAAAGCTGAGATTCTGAGCTGAGCGATACTGCTAAAAAATTTGAAAGATGCAGAAAAAACTCAAAGACTAATGCAAACGAAAAATTAGTCGGAAAAAATTATTGTCCCTTTTTGTTCGGTTTCGCGATTTAATGATTTTACAGAAAATGTGAAATTTGAAACCTATCAGAAAATTTATTTCAAATCGAATCAATTAAATTGTGATTCCAGAATACAGCAATAATTATTTTGCAGTTGGATTAGAAAAAACATTGTGCAACCCATCAGAAAGTGCTTGTCACTTTATACTCATATCAGGAATTTTTTGCCAACCAGATTTTGCTTTGAAGATATTACATTTTTCCACTTTCGAACACCACTAGCAAAACTTCGCCATCAGGACTCCAGTAAATGCTTTCCAAATTGCTGGGCTCGACCATGGAGTCGCGGGATGTGCCAGCCAATAAATTCGACCAATTCTTTAAAAATGCTTCTTTGCGAAAACAAATCTGCAATGTGGTTCAACTGTGTGTGGCATGTAGTATTGCAATCGTCGAAAATGTATTGCTTACTTTCCAACCGGTCTTCCATCCTGACCTTTTGACCAGAACATCGCCTCTGCGAGATGCCAGGGCCAGTAAATTCATTTTAGGATTCCATTCGGCACATAGCACCTGTTGAATTTTAGGCGCTACTGGCTTATACCCCCCCCCCCAAAAACAGCTACTTTCTTATACCCCCCCCCCCAATCCTCGGACCTACTGGCTTATACCCCCCCCCAAAAATCAAGATTTTTAGGAGTGGTCAAAACATATTTTTAAGCAATAATTTCGCCATAAAAGGTCCAGAAAAGCAATTAAAATAGGGTTCAAGGGCTGTATTGGGAGGGGAAGGGACAAAACAGGGGCCACTTCTATAGTGCCTATAAGTACCAAAGAGTATTAATTCTCTTAGCGTTGTTTTAAAATTTTTGCTTATTCAGCATCCAAATTTCTGGAATAAGGTAGTGTAAAGAAGAAAAAAGAAAATGCAAACATGTTTACACCAAAGGAAATGTAGGCAAAAAGTTTTGAAAGCTTAAACAACATTTTAATTAAAAAACAAAACTTTTTACATAGAACAAACTATTATTTTCACAGCTAATTGAAAAAAGTACAATATATTTGTAAATAAAATGTATTTAGGGCCATAAAAAATTTTGGCTTGAGTTCAGAATCCCCCCCCCCCCCACGGGGACTGATCAGGTGGAGGAGATAACTTCATATTCGTGTTTCTCGACCCCGATTTCATGAGAAAGCCGGCTGTTTTTTTGGTTCTGAGAAAAAAAAAATTTTCGAACCACAGGGGGGTATCATGGTTTTTTAGTCAAAATTTGAAAAATTTAAATTGGCGCCTTTTGAATTTAAAAGGGAATAAGGGCTGTATTGGGAGGGAAGGGAATAAAAGGGGCCACTGATCACACAGGGCCCACTAACAAGAAGATGTTGAACATAGTTTTGAATACTGGGGCCTACCGCATAAATAACTCTGGTATGCATGTTCTTTCATGCATCCAGAGTCGCTTTCGAGTGATTTGTGTCTAAGGTATGTGGGTGTGCGCATCTCAACTCCAAGCCCCAAGCCCCCTGCGCCCCGAAGGGGGCGCAGGGGGCTTGAGAGTTAGAGATGCGCGCACGCACTTACCTTAGACATGATTCCGAGAAGTACACTTGATCATAAAATGCATATAAAGTCTATTTTTGCCACGGCCCGAGTTGAAAAACATGGTAAAGCAGCTAAAAAAAGTGGCCCCTGTATTATTCCCTTCCCCTCCCAATACAGCCCATAATCCCTTTTAAACTGCTTTTTTGGTCCCTTTATGGCAAAATTATTGCATAAAAATGGTTTTTAGACACTCCCAAAAAAGTCGGTTTTTGGGGGGGGGTATATGACAGTAGGTCCGATTTTTGGGGGGGGGGGTATAAGAAAGTAGCTTTTTGGGGGGGGGGGTATAAGCCAGTAGCGTCGAATTTTGGTTGTAAGTCATGCATGTCAAGAAATTTTGTACGTGGATAAATTATGAATGCGGTAAATTCGCCCAAAAAGATTATCTGATGCTATGAAAGACCATTCAAATATGTCGTCATATACTATTTCGTCTTCTTTCGATTTTTTACTCAGGCTCTAGGGGCCTACTTTTAAAGACGGTCTACCTACACGGTTTTTCAAATTTTCGAGGCCATTTTACCTGCATCGTTTTGAAAAAAATCTGAAGTGCGGCATCAACAAGGGAAAATATCAAGGGTCCCAGAGAATTGGGAAAAGAGAAATTTAAGATAATGCCTTTTGTGTTGAAATAAAATTTATTATTTAGTTAATTTTGGAACAAAAAGAATGAGCACATTTTCTTTTACTCGAAAAATGAGTAAATATTGATAAAAATCCGAAAAATTAAGAGTCTATAAAACCTATAAAACGCCTGTCGTCGCCGTCGAAATTTTTTTTGGTTGATTTCGGTGAACAGAAGGAAAAAAGTCAAAAAATGTCCATCCTGACGGGGGAGGCACCAATAAGGAAAAAAATCTGACCTGAGCGGGGGAGGTTGTGGGGGTGGTATAGGTGGTGAGGGATCGGGGCAAGTGTCCCCCTCGCCCCACCTTCTCCTCTTCTTGGCTTCGCCACCGCTGGCAATCAACACATAGGGTGAGTTTTGTCACAGGTTAAATCCTGGTAAAAATAAGACCGCTAAATTAGTTTCACGAATCCGGCTGAAAATGGTCAGGTATAGGGTTGTCGAGCCGAAGGCTCTATCGAACTTTCGGCTCGAAAGTTCGATTTTTTCGAACTTCGAGCCGAGCCAAAGGCTCGAAATTTCCGAGCTGCTTCGAGCTTTCGAGCCGAAGGCTTAGCCGTAGGCTCGCAAGCTCGAAGGCTCGACAACCCTAGTCAGGTCAGCTATCCCTCTGCACACCTATTGGAATAAAAAAATTCTAGTCGTTTCAAAGAAAATTCACTCTAAGTTAGCTGTGCCATGCAGTAATTAACCAATAGGAGATCTTTTAATAATTCAATAGAGATATCCTAGGTACCTATTTTGAAATTTTATATATCTGCATCCCCAGACCGGATAGACAAAGAACAACTGTTCAAAATCAAAAACGACAAATTTTTTTCATGAAATCAAACTACCAAGCGGTCCTATTGGTGAAAATTGGATACGGCCATTGAAACAATTAACTGAAAATTTTCCAACCTCAAAATTTGTCCTATATTTGCACTTGTCAAACTGTAGATCACTGTCTACAAAACTACCAGTAGGCATATCTAAAAGATTTCTAGAGTCATCTCTATTCCAAAACCCTCTAACTTTTCGCAAATATTCTGCCCAAGCACACAAAAAACTGAAGTTCAGTCCACAACAAGCAATATTCACCCGTTTATTGGCATTTGGAAAAATTTCTAGCGCAAAACTAACAAAAACAACAAAAAGAGGCACGAAAAAATAAGGAACCGATAAATTATAATATTTTTTATGGAAAACAGGCAGGAACAAGCATGGTCAAAATATTCTGCAATAACACAACAACAATGATCAGTCATGTAAACAATGGGAACTTTCAAGATTGGCATGTGGAGCGTCTTTGTCTCTTTTCTTGCAGTACTTCAGAGCGGATTCGGATCTCTTAGGTCTTCCCGACTTATTGAACAGCGTCTCCTAAAAATAGAAAATATTTTAGACTGCAAAACTGAAAATATTTTTAAAAATCTTCGATTTTAGTAAAGAATGGCCCAGGAAAACTTTTTGCTTTCGAGTAGCCATAGCTTCCTGTGATCGTCCTAGACCCGAAGCGTCAGAAATTATTTGACCACCCCGTATGATGTCAGAACACGATTTTCGCTTGGTCTGTCCTCTGGTATGGGTACTGGTCTGTAGATGGCCTCTGGATGGGCAATTTTTTCAATACAACCCGTATAAAGGAGGAGACCAGATAAAATTCACGTTTTTAAACATAGCACTTACCAAATTCCTAGTCGGCGTGAAGTTGGTAATGTCTCTAAACGGCGTCGGCATTGGGCGAATCTTCAGGTGTCTGTCGGGCTCCAACGAAGCCAAGCTATTCTCTGCTTCATTCTCTTGCTCTTCCGAGACTGGACAACATGCAGAAACAACATCCTGAAAACGAGAACGTACGATAACGATATAAGTATGCAGCAAAATTACCTGAGTTTGCTGCGGAGTATTCACTAAAGTCGAAGTGTTGAAGCTTCTATTGGCCGGAGAATCAGATAGATGGCTGGTAGGAGTCTGAAACTTAACTTTTGAAATTTTATATTATCATCCACTTTGCGTTCTCCGCAAATCAGGAAAAGGGGCAGGAGTAAAAATTTTAGAACAAATTTTGAAAATTCTTTTAGAGGTGGCACGGTTCAAATAATACCAACACCTAGATCACACACAACATTCGGAAGATTAACTATTTTGATGTCAGAGTCAGGAGTTGAAAAACGGGTACGCCTGAAGAACAAATACTGTGTATAGTCAAATCTTTGATAAAAAACCACCCTTTAGACCTGCCAAAGATGCCTATCCCGGCCTTATATTGGGGATATCGGAAGGTGGTAAGGTTGTCGTTGTGCTGGTGTAGAGTTGCTACATATCGAGAAGGGGCTTGGATCGGATTTTGACTGAAGCACAATAAAAATAGCACAGCTAATCGACAGATCAATCGCGATATTTGCACTGGCCATTCACCAAACACCTCTCCAGAAAATGGTATGTAGCATGGGGGGACTGTGAGGGAGGCAGATAGCAGAGAAATAAGAAAAGGCCTGGGGCGCCCCGATAGCTCAAATGGTTAGAGCGCCGACTAGCAAGGAGGATATCATGGGATAGCACTTTTTACAAAAGTCGTACGCTACCACTGGCGTACGCTTACTGGACCACTTATCAAATTTTGACTCCATATACCAATAACCAGGGTAATATACTCAGCCGGCTGAGGCTGACGGCTGAGTTAAAATTGTCCCGGCTGAGGCTGAGGTAATCGTTGAGTAAACCACGCTGCCAATAACCCAACGAGGACGAAGTAAAAAGCAGAGACTCAAAAACCTTCAGTCAATATTTTTAGTGGACGGACCCGATAAACTGCAAAATCCTAACACCAATAGACCGAAAAAAATCACCTTGAATTGATGGTCAAACATTGAAGAATTGAGCGTCGGAGTCCTTGTCTGGGATCTGGCAACGTCTCTGGAACAGATTGAAGAATCAACATCATCCTTATTTGAGGGCTCAACATCAATGACTTCAGCAGCGCCTACTTGGACGGCTGCTACTTCTTGTTTCTGGACACGATTTGCATTGTTGTTTATTTTATTGACAGCATAGCCTGGCATATTTTTGGACCACTGCGAGTACATCTGTTCTAAAAATGAAAAAAATGAAGACAATAATAGGAGACTTAGAATATTTGGTGCATGACTCCGACGCAATTAATTGACTTGAAGAGAGGGGAGCGGAAAAGGTGGAGTGCGCTGGCAGTATGAGAAGTAGGCACACTTTTGTCTTGTTAACAATGTCTGTTCATCATGACTCAGAATGAAACCCTCTGAATTAACTGTAAAATTTATCGCGCAACATATTATAAATTCTACAGTTAATTCAGCATGTCTCAAAATAGATAGTCAAATAGTCAAAAGTCGGGACAAACCATTCCTACCAAAACAATAATTTTATTCTCGTTTTAGTGCCGAGGAACCAGGAAACCACATGCTCAGAGGTCTATAAATCAGTATACAGGCTGCTTACTCTGAGATATCGCAACAAAAACATGGACAATAGGGGTAAAGCAGCTTGTATCAAGATCTACAGTCAATTTTTGATGGCACACCCTGACGGGTACTCCCAAAAAAATATTCATTACCCAGGTTATCGCACGCTATGGCCAGGGAGCTAATTAACTGTACAAAAATTTGGTCATGACTAAAGCCTTTGTCGCAATCAGTCGACGGCGACTACCTTTAGCTTCGCTTGTGGTCCAAATAAGTCGCCAGCTTCAGTCATCTTGTTGTGACCAGGACTTCGTCAAGGAATCGTAAAACCATAACCGATTGTAGAAGCTTACCCTGAATGACGGGATCTTGAGGAAGTTCAAGTGCTGAAGAGAAGTGTGACTTGCTTCCAAATGTAGCTGAAGATAAGCCGCTGCCCTCATTCTGCCCCGTCTTTTTCTTCTTACGTCCAATCCAGCAATTACCCATGGTTGAGAGAAGCTGAAAAAACTAATGTTAATATTTTCCAAGCCCTTCATTTTTCATAAACCTGCAAAAAAACTCTTCGATTCAGACTTTGTTTCAGTATTTTTGTTTTGAATTTGATTGAAACAGTACTTCTCAGGACTAAACACTATTTAAATTGTTGTTTTGGCAGGCTAGAATGGGATTTTTCATAAGCCGATCCAATTCTTTCCTCGTTCTGGGATAATAGAAATTTTTCGATGGCGAGAGGCTGATAATTAGGATTGTAAAATCGAAGATTCGATTTAAAGTTTGGACTCGAAAACTCGAAAAATTTGGCTCCCGGATATTGTTCCTTTTTAATGGACAATGTTGCCCGGAGGAAAGTTTTCTTAGCCCAATTTTGATTACGCCTCGAGCTAATTTTTTCAGCATCAGTTCTTCTCTACTATTTTCACTAATCCTGAAAAAATCAGCTCGATACCTAGTCCGAAATTGGGCTAACAGAACTTTCCTCCGGGCGACATTGTTCATTAAGAAAGACAATGTCCGGGCGCCAAAATTTTGATTTTCGAGTCCTTTATTCGAGTCTGGAGTCCTCGAAATGTATTTCGATTTATTTATTATAACATAGCATTTGGATAATATTTAATTTTGCCCCTAATTACTGAAAAATGCCCCTTAACTTGAGATTAAATTTTTTTCTTAAAAAAATTTTCGAACTTTTATCGACTATTGTGTAGCCCAAGATCTCAGCTTTCTATCGAACTATCAAACTTAATGAATGGTTAAAGGACCCTGTCTCTTCCTTATCATGGCAATTTCGCAGGTTTGAATGCGCGCGGGACCACAAAGATTCTGTCAATAATGTTTTTGAATTGTTTTTTGTGTGCATTTTGAATTTCAAACATTATCTTCTATTTGATATAAATCACACTATGACAGTGACAGTTACGGAGCAGTGAAAGGCGAATAAGTTGTCCGATCTAGCATTGTCAAGCGACGTTTGGCTCGACTAGTGATTGGTTCTAAATTTTGAACAAATTTACTGAATTTATTTTCTAAGCCTAAGCAGAAATAAAAAACAATTCGAAATTATTATTGACAGAAATGTGTGTGGTCCCGCGCGCATTCAAACCTTTTAAATTGCCATGATAAGGAAGAAACAGGGTCCTTTAAAAAATGTAGAAATTTTGGGGGTTTAAAAAATGTGAGAAAACCAAAAGTTCGAACCTCTAATTCGAACCTTTAAATATCTACATTTTTCAAATTATTCAATAGAGTTTGATAGCTCGTTTGAAAGCTGAGATCCTGGGCTACACAATAGTCAAAAAATTTTGAAAAATAAACGTAAAAATTAAGAAAAAACTTTTAATTTCTGATTAGGGGCATTTTTCAGTGAATTAGGGGGCAAAATTAAATACCACCCATAACATTTATCAAAAATGCGAAGCAAAAAAAGTCGAGGCCTCGAAAATTTTTAGTTTCAAATCTGGAATCTGCTCGATACAAAAAAAATTAGACAACCCTACTGATAATTAATAAAGCGACTCCCATGGAGGTTTAAAGTATTTAAAGGACCATACTTGTTAATGCAAATGAAAATTCGACAAATTCAAATACGCGCGGTACCCTTCTCTTTCGTCTCTCACTCTACTCTTTGAAGTTGTTTCGAGTGACTCAAAAGAGTACAGTGAGAGACGAAAGAGAAGCGTCCCGTTTGAATTTGTCAAATTCTTATTTGCATTAACAAGTATGGTCCTTCAAAATTGTGTAGCTTTACGAGTTTTCAAAATTTTGTGTTCTGCAAAGTGATCTCATTTATTTTCTTAGTCTTCTTCAGACTTAAGCACTCGCTCAGATTTTTATTATTATTATCATGAACCGTTTTGATCTTGTTCTAGAAGAAATTTGAAATTCTAAGCACGTCTAAAGCTGCCGAAAATTTGCTTCTGCCTAAGAGCCGGTTCATGATGGGTCCATCCGCCGGCCCATCCATGTTTTGAAAATACTTCTGCTAGCACCGTTTTTTAGCCAACTATATTTGAAAGGCTGCGCTGGACTTAAAGTCCACAAAAAGCACATTTTAGATTTTAGACTTTATCTTAGACATGCTATCCCAAAAAGCAATATTTTACAGGCTTTCACCCAATTGCTGTTTTTCTTCAGCAATTTCATTCAACAAATTCAATTGGGTTTTACCCAGCCGTTCCTTTATCCAAAGAACATAGGTTGTTTTTTTCAGACTTCTTCCTCCTCCTATCCAAATATATCAGGCTGTGCACAAACAATCTGCCTAATCCTTAGTCTGGGAATAGAAATGGCCAGCAGTATTCACATGTCCCTATTAAGTGCTCCATTGTTCACAATACCAAGCTAGTCAAAAATATATTTTTTTATTTTCAAATAGTCCTACAATTGTATTGAAGCTAGTAATTTGTGAGAATTTTTAGGGAAGAGGACGACGACGGTCGATTCACATCGATTTTCGCTCTTTTTTTTGGAAATTTCGGCTCGATAGCGCTCTCTCAAAATCTTACCCCAGAGTGGCCAAATAGGCTACTGAAAGTTGCTTATTTGGGGGTTAGCTAAAGAAAGGGTCCCAGTTATGCACATGAACACTCCAATTTCGACCTCACATTTGAACACGAAGTACGTGAACACCTTCGAGTTCATGTTCGACTTCAAGTTAGAGTTCGGATCAGGGGCGTTCACGCAGCCAAAAATACGAACTCGAAGTACGTGAATGAGCCATAATTTTGGCATGATGCTTTGCGATCGATGCTGGGTCTATAACAAACTACCTCTATAACGAACACTTAAGATCGGTCCACAGGGTATTAGTTATAGAGGAGTCGACTGCCTTATAATTTTTTGATCGGTTTGGTAAACTAATGGGTTTAAATTTTATTGAAATTTAATTCGGTAAAAGGGGTGTGTATATTCCAGTAGCATCAAAAAATTCCACTTTAATTGATATATATTTTAAATTTTATAAAAACCGTTAACGGGTCAAAGCTAATAACCGGAAATTTAGAATTTTTGTAGCACAGTTAAAATAACAGAGTATTTCATCTTTTTAACGTGTTTTTCGAACGAGAGAAAAATAGAACGATTCAAAAATATTTGCTGGTCACCGCCTTAACTTTTTGAAACGCATGGGCATTCCTTTTCAACCCTACGAAGACCATGTTGACCACAAAGTGGTCATGTCATATTTGCAAAGCCGGATTTGGAGTTCATAAAACACATTTAGAAAAAGGGTATGAGAATCTACGAAGGTATAAATCTCAACTACAAAATGAGATATTTTGCGGCTGAGAGGACACTACCCGGCTGAATCGTGGTCGTTATGTATTATATAATTTTGGAAAAATGTAGAGTAGCAAGCTCAATGAGTCTAATTGATTCTACACTATTAGTTCTTTAGATGAGTTACAATAAATGTTTGGTATGACTTTTGTGTAACCCATCTAAAAGTAGTATTATGAAAGGTAACATAATTCTGCTTGGCTTGTAACCCGTCCTATTTGAAAACGGAATTTTATTATAATGACCAGTGTTTTCAAAAAAGAAACAGGATAACGATCGATTTTGACTGTAATTCTGTTTCTGCTTTTGAAATTATGCTTCTGCTTATGCAATTCTGTTTCTGCATTTTGAAAACACTGATAATGACCACAAAGTGGTCAACGTGGTCAGTGGCGACCATTTTAACGTGGTCGTCTTAGGGTTAAAGGGATATTTTTAGTAGGGTAATACTTAAATCTAGTACCAAAATACTTATTTCTTGCACCGAAAATACTTTTTTCCAGTACCAAAATTCAACATGCATAGAAAAACTCTTTGTAAAGTTAGAGATCTTTTTCTTGACACATGAACGTGTAGCCCTGAATCTCAGCGTTCTAACTAGACTTCAATTTCCTGTAAAAGATTTCAAAGATATGAAGATTTTGAGCTTTGTATGAAGTGACTTTTTCAACCAAGTCCCTCTATTCAAACCCCTAAATCTCCAACCTTTTTAAATTTTTTACTGAAAAAAATATCTTGTTGAGTAGCTGAGATTCAGGGCTACACTATAGTTTAAAAATTTTGAAAGTGTACCGATAAAGTGAGGAGAAAAAGAGAAAACTTCAAAAAAAATAAAAATTTTGGCACTAGAATTAAGTATTTTGATACTAGAAATAGGTATTTTGGTACTAGAAAAAGTACCACCCTTTTTAATAATTTGTGCACAGTAGGTCGATATCAGAATCGCAAGGCTACATACTGGTGTTATTAGCTTTTGAAAAACTTCAAAAAAATAAACAGAAAAGAGGGAAAACATAAATTTGCGGCAAAATTCCGATTATTGGCGGCAAAATTTCGACTTTTCGCAGCAAAATTTCGATTGGCTCTTCTTTGAAACGCATGGGCATGCCCTTCTGAAGATCTATTTTTAAGGCTTTAAGCTTAGTGGCTCACTGTCAGTGGGTCGATATCACCAACCCCATGCTTCTCTTTCGAAAAAACTTGGATAAACTTGGCGAAATCTTTTTGCATCAGACTTATTGCAAAGGTGGCTAGCCTTTACCTTGCAAAACAAAAACTTTGGCCCAATTTTTCACTTTCGCACCAGTATTTTTGAAAATCCTTTATGTTGAAGGCGAGAAAAAGGCATAGACATACTTATTCTATTACTTCTCTGCTTGAATAACCAAATGGATGGGTGTGTCTGACTAGCTTAGGCTTAGACTTCTGACGTCACTTTTTGCCTATAGAGTGAAGCAGCCAGCCGTTTGGCTTACTTGCTTTCACTTTCTATAACCTGCTTGCCTTTTTACTTTTTTTTACTTTTCTATACTACCCAGAATTGAATTGTCTGTGCAATTCAAAAAAGATGTTGGATGAAAAGGAAAGAGTCAGTATTTTCGGATGTTTTGAGCAAAGAATTTGTAACTTATCAAAACTTTTATTTTCCTATCTATGTGAATGAAATTCCAATAAATGCATTTGCTTAATGTTTTTTTTTGAGCTTGACTGTGTTTTTTTCTGCCTTGTTTTCATTCCACCAGTCAAGCTATATAGTTGGTCTGAAGTTAACTTCAAATTGACCGGTCAAGGTCCGTAAAAGCCTAAGTGCCTGACCCCTCCAAAGAGTATTTTTTCTCTGAGCCTACCTTTTTCGATCCCCTTGATTTTTTTCCACCCCAATCCATTGAATTATGGAGTGTGCTGGTAATTAGGGTTGTCGGTTCGGGTACCCGTTTCGGGTAATTGGAACCGAAACCCGGTTTTTTAGGGTTCGGGTATCGGTTCGGGTACCCGAAAATTTCGGGTTTCGGGTATAGGTTCGGATACACGATTTCAAATAGAGGGATCAAACAATAACAAAAATGTGTTTGTTTGTGTCAGACTGAGTATGTTTCATGCATTTAAACTTTTGTTTACATTTACTGTCACTGTTTTAATGCTTTTTCAAGTACCGATTTCGTACTTCACTTTTTAAGTCCGTTTTGTTCGTTTTTCGAATTTAGCTGGCTCAAAGAGTGGAGGTTGCGTCAAGGCAAACATTCGGAGGTGATTTTTTTACGAATATTTTTATTTCTGCAAAATCGTCAATATTTTGTTGGAAAATGATGCTTGAGTGTTATGGATTTATGTTCAATAAAAACTTAGGCTCTTTATGTGTTGGTGTGACCCCTGGAAAAAATATGCCTTGGTCCCCCTGTTGTGTTTTAGTGTTAAAGAAAAGAAAAATTTAAAAAAAAGCGAACAGAAGGGACCAAGGCATATTTTTTTCGGAGGCCATATCAACATATAGATGCATATAGACATATAGAGCCAAAGATTTTTTGTGTACACAGGAAGCCTGTTTCTGTAAATTCGTTTTTTTAAGGGTGTGAAGGTGGTGAAGAGAGGTGTGCAAAAGGTGTGAAATAGGTGAACAATGAAAAAAGTTGGCTTAGAGAAAAATACTCTTTGGAGGGGGCGGGCACTTGGCGGCTGTCGTCAAAATCGCGTTTCTAATCTTCTCTAATGTAAACAACATTCATCAATTGCAAAATTTCTGATATAAAAATAAACCTCAAAATATACATTTTTTTCCAATTTCTGACTTTTAGCGCAAAAACATTATTTTTGGTACTTTTTTATTAGTGACTGCTGACTCAGAATAAGTACCCACTCGTCCTTAGGCAACTTCTGCCTCTTTGTCAGTTTTGACAACTGTAGAATTTCTCCTACAGAAATTTTACAGTTATTGGCGAGATCAGTGGGTACTGATCTTAAGTCAGAAAGAATAAATAGAGGTTGATTTGGGGGCTAGAATGTTATAAATTTTGAGTGTGTCTGTGTTTTTAATGTCAACCAGCAAAGCTTCATAGTTGACCAGTCAAAATCACTCGTCTAATCTAGTTTTGTGTAAACAATTGTTATCAATTGCAAAATTTCCCATATTTCCATAAACTAATTTAAGAAATAAATTCGATTGCTCCAATCACAAGCCAATCACGTCATTTGTCATTTAGATCTAGCTGTTTAGTTTCATAGTGCTCTTATGCGTCATCCACAGGAAATGGGTGGTGCTGATAACAGGAGAAAGGGCTTGCTTTTAAACTTTTGGTCCAAATACACACACCCCCTTCGAGTAGTTGGCTTCCACGGTACTGATTTAAACTAAAATTTGCATTTTCACCCAGTAGTCTATACTGCTTTTGTAGGAGCGCACTTGTTTTATTGATTTTCGGTTAATCTTTTACGTAAGTCTAATATATATTTTCATTTTTTTTGTGAATTTCACTCTTTTTATACTTTACACATATTTTGATGCCTAATTTTGTATCCCTGAAGGTGAATGGTTCCATAGGCGTACCCAGGATGTCAAAATTTTTCCTGACGGGAAGGGCTGAAACGCCTAAAAAGACTAAAAAATCCTGACAGGAGGGGCTAAAGCCCGGCTAGCCTCACTCTGGGTACGCATATGAATGGTTTTAGCACTTTTTTCCATGAGGCAAAAGCTGACTCAGAGTAAAACAACCGCTTATAATAAGTCAGATTTTGCCATTTTTATCAGTTTTTGCACGATAGAAAACTAGAAATTCTAGTATAATATTGAAAATTCTACAGTTATAGATAACTGGGGAAATTCTTGTATAATATTCGACAAGTTCTGAAGTTTTAAATACTACAGTTTGTGCCTTGTTGATACCTGTAAAAATTCTTGCATAATATTCGAGAAATTCCACAGTTATCAATTTTACAGTTTGTGTCTCATTGGTAACTGTAAAAATTCTCGTATGATACGAGAAATTTTACAGGACGCTATTATGATATACACCATCCCCTCGGAATCATGTCTAAGGTGAGTGCGTGCGCGCATCTCTAGCTCTCAAGCCACCTGCGCCCGCTTCGGGGGCGCAGGGAATTATGGGCTTGGAGTTGAGATGCGCACACCCACATGCCTTAGACACAAATCACTCGAAAGTGACTCTGGATGCATGAAAAAGCATGCACACCGAGTTGCATGTTGCGGTAGACTCAGTATTCAAAACTATGTTCAACATCTTTATTCTTTATTCGGCCAAAAGGGTCTCCTCGCTTTTCCGGCCTGTGGCTTTGAGCCAGAGCTCAGCCATCCAACAATTATTGAAAGACAACCCTCGGGATCGGCCGACTGATCGGCCTGATCAAGTCAGAGTACTTATACTTTTCCGTCCACCACAAGGGGCTGAATTTGTAAGTGTCCTTCAACGCTTAGAAAATTAATACTCTTTGTTACTTATAGGCACTATAGAAGTGGCCCCTCCTTTGTCCCTTGCCCTCCCAATACAGCCTTCATCCCTTTAAAAATTGCTTTTCGAGTCTTTGCGTAGTGAAATTATTGCATAAAAATTGTTTTTATACACCCCCAAAAAATCATGGTTGGGGGGGGGGCGGGAGTATATCATAGTAGCGCCTTTACAGTTTTAAATACTACAGTTTGTGCCTTTTTGACAACTGTAGAAATTCTCGCATAATATTCGAGAAATTCTACAGTTATCACTAGCTATTAAAATTTTCATTTATTTCGAATGCATTTATTGGAAAAGGGCATGCAATACACTTGAAAAAGCACATAAAGCAACAATGAAATCATTGGAATTTTACTGCTATTTTTGGAGAATTTTTTCCCCTTTTAAAATGGTTTATGGCTCTAAATACATTTTATTTACAAATATATTGTATTTTTTTCAATTAGCTGTGAAAATAATAGTTTGTTCTATGTAAAAAGTTTTGTATTTTAATTAAAATGTTGTTTAAGCTTTCAAAACTTTTTGCCTACATTTCCTTTGGTGTAAACATGTTTGCATTCTCTTTTTTCTTCTTTACACTACCTTATTCCAGAAATTTGGATGCTGAATAAGTAAAAATTTTAATTTTCAGAGCGTTAGCTCACAGTCTTCCTACTCTGACAGATAATCCTTTATTACTTATTTTCTTGAATTTCTTATAGGAAAAAGATGTTTTTCCAAATTGCTTCGTAGTGGCAGTTTAATTTTTTTTCGCTGTAGAGTGTGAAATATGGTTCTAAAAATACGCAGATTTTTTGAAAATTTTTGGCATTTCAACATTCTCGATAAATTCTCACTACCTAATTCAAAATCATATTCTTGGCATTATGTTTTTGACCAACTTTTTTAAGACTATTCTTAGCCAAATTACCACTTATTTTGTAGCCAGTGAAATGAGCTACAATTTGATGGGTGATTTGTCTAAGAGCAGACTTCAAAAAGGGGTCAAAACACAATACCGAAAACACGATTTTAGCTTACAGGGTGGGTTATTCCAGGGTGGGTGATTAATCAAGAATGTAGAGCGTTTAGTCCGGTGCTCATGTTTTTGAAAAAAACTTTGCAGTGTTTTCAATCCTCCAGTTTAATCCTCCAATCATCCAATTGACAAAAACCAGAACGCGAATCTCGATTCGTTCTAAAAAATTCGCCCTGAATTAATAATTTCGGTCAAAATTTGACCTTGGCTAGAAACCTTGACATTTTGAGCACTGATTCAAAAACAAACATTCTTATCCAAATATAATCTAACAATACTAAATTTCCTCGGTAATTTTAATTTTCGAACAGAATTGTATAAAAAATATTAGGGGATGATCTGGCCAAGAGTAGCAAGTTAACTGTGTCAAAATGCCAGCACCACAACTTTTAGTCCTATGTCCACACCTAAGCTACTTTTTCAAATTCTGTTTACAAATTCAGATTACTGAGGACATGTCGCGTACTAGTAAGTCTCCGAAAATAAAATATTTCTAACAAGAATTAGGTACCCACTATTATAAAAAAATTTTCTAAAAAATAGTAGCAACTGCCAAGTATTTCTGCTATGATTACTGAATTTTATTTGGTTAGTCAGCCTCTTAAAAAAAATTTACAGCAACTACAAATCCTTTGCCACTACATCTTAGCTCCAGCTAATTATTTTTTCTAGTTGCTCCCAACTTCCTGTTCCTCAACTCCAAGCAAAAGGTTTAAAAAGAAGCAAAAAGAAGAAATCTTTTTGTTTGTTTTATTCTTTGCCAGTGGTCCTCCATTTGACTGTCGTCACCATTTGGCCGAGTGGAAAAAGAAGAATATTGAATGGGGTTGTACTTGGAAAAGAGAATAGGAAAAAGCTAGGGGAGTCCCGAGTGTCTGCCTTCTATTGAGGCTGGCCTAATGCACTAAGCTATTTTTTGCGGTAGAAGGAGAAAAATTACTTTGTGCTGTGGTAGCCTGCTCCACCAGTGCAGCTCCTTGAAAAATTGGGTACTGTGACCCAATTATTAAAAAAAATTAGTTTTGATTGAGTTTCATATGTTTGGGGTTGTCAAAGATTCGAAATTTTCGAACGTTCGATTCGAAGTCGAACGTTCGAAAAAATCTCGAACATTTCGAATAATCTTCGAAAACGAACGTTAGATTCGATAACCCTACATTTGTTCTTTTCGAAAAAAAAGTTTTTATTTTGAAAAAGTAACAGCTTGAAAAATCAAGGCAAACTGCGACGTGTCAGGATGGGTAAGGCGAGTTTTTGCCCTATGGTTTTTTTTTAAATGACCATCTACTAGGGTTGGACAAATTTGCAAATATTTGGAATCGTGCAAATATTTGCGCAAATATTTAAATATTTGCAAATATTTCGCAAATATTTGCATGATTCCAAATACCGTGAGAATTATGCAAAATACCACACCTACGCTCAATAACATCAAATTAAAGTTTTATTCTTAACATCCAACCATCAAACTAATCATCCTCGAACAAAATATCATCATCTGACACCTCACAGTCTTCATTGGCGTTTTCTTCTTGTTCTTCCACTCCAAGTTCTTCTTCTTTTTCTTCCACCGATGCATCCCTCCGGCTTGATTTATTAAAGAGATCCGCATGCTCGAGCATCAGATTGTGCTTGATTAACGTCAGCTTCGAGGCCATCTCCACTTCGAGTCTGAAAACATAAATTTCTAACATTTAGCGATTAAATTTTTTCTTAAATGTTAACGTAATTTTGACACACCCTGTAGAATCCCGTCCAGAATGTGAGACCATCGACCGGAGGCGTCGCTTTCAGAGCGTCCCATGCGAATTTGCGTTGTCTCTCGGCGAACTTCCCTGTCCTCCCTCTCCACTGAGCCAGCTCGATCATAATCTAAATTACAACTCGCATATAATTATCAAATGACTTTTACAATGATCACTTACTTCATTTTCCCTGGTGATGAAGGCCGGATTCTTCGAGATCTTGTTTGCCAACGATGAGATGGAAAGCCATTTCTGTTGCATTCCCGATGTAGCTGGCTGGACAGAACTTACAGGTGGCTTTGATCTTCTTCTTTCCTTCGATGACCTCTTCAGTTGAGACGAAAAATTGCCACGACCAGTGCTTTGCTTTTCCAAGCATTTGTACTAAAAATGGTCAAGATTTATCCTAATTAGTAATTACCATCGTTCGACATAAACATCCGTCCATTTTCTCTTAAAATGAAATTTTTAAATATTTGCACATTTTTGTTAATCGCAAACATTTCAACAAATATTTGCAAATATTTGCGCAAATATTTACACAAATATTTGCGCAAATATTTGCATTGTCCAACCCTACCATCTACTGATTTTGACTCAAAATGAGACCCACGAATTAACTGTAGAATTTATTAAGTAATTTTTATCAATTCTACAGTTTGTGCCTTGATGACTGCAGAAATTCTTGAATATTATACGAGAATTTATACAGTATTCACAAGGCATGAATTGTAGTATTAATAATTGTAAAATTACTCGTATATCATACGGGAATTTCTACAGTTATGCACAAGGCACAAACTGTAGAATCGATAACTGTAGAATTTCTCACTTAGCAGCAGTAGTGTTGATTTTACATTAATATGTTATATATTCACTAAATTTTCGTATTGCATTTCTTTGGGTAAATAAAAAATGTCTTTGAAGAGAGTTAACTATAGAGATACTTGACCACAGCTGACTACGGAGATAGTTAAAGGACGATGGGTTTTGCGCGCATTGGCATGTGCAAAATTTGAATTGGCGGGGGACACTTCTCTTTCGTCTAATTCTGTACTCTTTCGAGTCATTTAAAACAACTCGAAAGAGTACACTGATAGACGAAAGAGAAGGGGGAAAAAGAGGGAACAGGGCCACTTCTATAGTGCCTATAAGTACCAAAGAGTATTAATTCTGTAAGCAGTGAAGGACACTTACAAATTCAGCCCCTTGTGGTGGACGGAAAGTATAAGTACTCTGACCTGATCAGGTCGATCAGCCGGGTCGATCCCGAGGGTTGTCTTTCAATAATTGTTGGATGGCTGAGCCCTAGTTTTTGCCCTATGTTTTTTTTAAATGATCATCTACTGATTTTGACTCAAAATGAGACCCACGAATTAACTGTAGAATTTATTAAGTAATTTTATCAATTCTACAGTTTGTGCTTTGAGAATTTATACAGTATTGACCAGGCATAAACTGTAGAATTAATAATTGTAGAATTACTCGTATATCATACGGGGATTTCTACAGTTAAGCACAAACTGTAGAATCGATAACTGTAGAATTTCTCATATGTTTCTGTCACGTTTCGTGATTTACTAACTAGAATTTCTTTATACACCCATGATCTAACTGTTCGTTTAATTCAGCGGTAACCTTGTCAAAACTGACATTTAGGGCAGTTGCACTAAGCTATTTTTTCTCGTTGTATTAGCGTGTATTTATGCCTAGCTGCTTTCACTCATATTATCTGGTTGTGTGAGAGGACAATTGAACTAATTTGCAAACGTTGTACTTTTATGCCATTTTCGGAATAATTTAGCGCAATAGCATTTATTTTAGGTGCTTACTTGTTTTTTGTTGCTATATGTTTTTATTTATCTCTCATTAATATTCTCTTGAGTTTTACCCTAGATAAAGGCTTTCAAGGCGGAGAAACGGTTTTATGAAAGTAGCGTCTGAAATTTTTTTATTTCTGACTTTCTGACGCAGAATTGATTGTGGAACGTGCAGAATTAACTGTGAAATTTCTCGAGTAATATTCTAGAATTTTCACAGTTATTTCAGCGCCCATCATCTTGTTTCAGGGTTATCATGTCCCATCCAGACTATTGTGCGATTTTTTCTTGACTTTGCAAAATATTGCCTGTACCGCGCAATTAAAGGGGCGTACTCACAATAATAATTGGTGCTGCGGTGAAATTCAAAAATTTTCCTAATCCTTGAACTTCTGTACGTATTGATGGCCTGGTTTGAATTCTAGGCCTGTTTTGTTAGAAACCAAGTTAAAAAAAATTGCACAGAAGTTCAATGATTAGGTAAAAAGTTTTCAATTCTCTGGCAGCACCTGCCTTTTCAAGTCAGAAAAAAGTTATGCTGGAGGCGTGTTATCAGAGGCATAGCCAGAAAAATGTGACGGTGGAGGGGGGGGGGAGGCTAAAGCTCACTTAGCCGCCCCCCTGCCTACTTCCATGCGTATTATTATTACGTGATGAAATATTAAGTTTATTACACAAAAAAATAACCCTTTTAAACCTTGTTTTTTTCAGGAACATTAGACCTTAATATTTGCCATGATGGGTATGTTCTATGATCGCCGGAATTCAGAAGCCGGCAATAGTCCTTCTCAAAAATCTAACCTATCCAATACCCATGGAGCCATGCCTTCAACCTGCGCTTCTGCCGGATCTATTTCCATGGATGCCTCCAAAATAGCTCAGAATATTTGCCTACCTGACCAACACCCCCATCCAGAACAAGAAGAACAGCCAGCCCTGGACTATATTTATTCTGAGAAAAGAGTCTGTTTCAGTGGTCATCAGCACTATTACGAGTACCTGGACACCCCCGCCTCCCTGGTCGGTCATGGCTCCTATGGCACTGTGTTCAAAGGTCTGGATCATCAGACCAATGACATTGTGGCTGTCAAGAAGATGGCCAGAATAAATGGTTAGTTTAATTTTGAAAACCCAGAATCATCACTCCTGTACGTGATTTTCAAGATTTCTTATGTAGAATTTCAAGGAGAGAAAAATGGAGAAAACGGTGTTTTAATTTCGCATAAAAATTGTGATTTCAGATCATATTTCAAAGGTAGATTAAAGTGGGAAAAATCTTCAGAAAACTTTAGACTTGAATTCTTAATAGCCTTTTTTGACAAATTCTTGTACAAGATGGTCGATTTGCATATGAAAGTGCTCTTGAAATTGAAAACCATTGTCAAATTTTCAATTTTATTTGGGACAACAAATATGAATGGTCAAAAATTGACTTCTGTAAAGTTTGTTCAAATTTTCGTTATCTCGAGTGGAATTCCAACTAAGACAATGATTAAAGGACGTTGTCTCTTCCTGATCAATGGTCCCGCGCCAATTTAAAAATTATTGCCTAATGAATGAACTTTTGTACGGATTTTTCAACTTGGTTTCTAACAAAACAAGGCCCATAATTCAATTTTAGGTATAGTTGTGTTAGAAACCAAGTTAAAAAATCCTTACAGAACTTCAATGATTAGGGGAAATTTTTTAATTGGCGCGGGACCATTGATCAGGAAGAGACAGGGTCTTTTAATAAGCAAATCGACCAAGCTGAACACGATTTAGTCAAAAAAACCTGCTTGAAATAAAAAACAAAAGTTTTCTAAAGATTTTTTACCATTTTTCCTACCTCTGAAAAATGCTCTGAAATTATTATGATTTGTATGTATAACTGAAAAAACGTGATTAAATGCTGGTCTAGAATTATGAATCACTAATCTAAAACATTGACTCGAGTAATTTGCCTTGGTTTCCCAAGTTAATTTTTTAGAAGATTTTTTACTCTTCCGTGAGTTTTATCTGCCTTTTCAGAATTTTTTAAAAGGAGTGAAAACTGAAGAAAAGAGTACAAACATTCCAAAAAATCAGCTTTGAGGGCAAGGAAAATTACTAGGGTGGGTGTTTGAAACTACTATGGTCTATTTGCAGTCAAACCAGATGAATTGGAGACCATGAAAAGGGTGAGCAACCCCACCTTGTCTCTTTGATTGATATTTGCGATGAAGTGGGAGATATAACCTATTTGGTCATGGAGCTGTGCCACACTGATCTGGACAGGCATTTGAGGTGGAAAGCTGTGGATGGACGACTGGGTGCTGAGGAGCTCAAGTAATATATTTCTAGCGGCAGCACTCGCTCAAAATCTTCATTTCTAAGCCGATTCATACTTTTTGCTTTCAGAACAGTGATCCGGAGCATAGCCACCGGCTATTATGCGCTGTACGAAAAGCACATTGTCCACCGAGACATCAAACCCCAGAACATACTGCTCAACTATGACTCTAGGGCCAGCATTGTCACAGCCAAACTGACCGACTTTGGAGTGTCCAGAGTGCTGGCTGAGGAGGGCAAACTGTGCAATGTGGCTGGAACTTTATTTTTCATGTCTCCGGAAGTGGGAGCCAACCTGGTTAAGGTGGGCTTTGTTTATTGTTGGTAAAACAACGGTTGGTGTTTGTCGTGTGTATTTTTAGTTTTTGTCCGCAAAAATCTGAATGATTAAACAAAATTGCAAAATGGTGCTCGGCTGCTAAAATATGAACTACACTAGTAGGATTATCTCTAAATATGTTCTCTTTGCCTTGGTCCCTCCTGTTGTATTTTTTGCAAATTTTTGACGCCCTCCCCATTTTCGGAATTATTTTTGCGCGCGGAAATTGTTGCAATTGTTTTTAATTACATAAAAATTTAAAAAAAAGTAAGTCAGACCCTAGGTGGGATCGAACCTGTGAGTTCAAAACACCCCTAAGAATCTGTTTTAACTTAGTAAAACTGAATTTTTTTCTTTTTCTAGTTGTGTGAGTATGATCACAAAGCTGACATGTGGTCCATTGGATGTGTGATCTATGAGTGCCACACCGGAAATGTGAGTTATTGCATATTTTCTCTATCTGAAACCCTTATAATGCTTGTATTTCAGATGCCCTTTAACGAGTGCTCCCTTTGCCGCCTATTCCTCAACTGCGCAGGTGGGAATTATGAAGCCTACGAGTTGCCATCTCTCCCAAAGCACACAGACCACCAGTTGGAGCTGCTGATAGCCTCTTTGCTAGAGGTCGACCGAGAAAAGAGGCTGACCCTCGTCAATTCTATACCAGTATGGTTTTGAATAGTCCAACAGAGCCTGGGTTATCCTCAAATTTGTCCAGTTCTTCTTTGGCTTCTCACACTCCTTCTATGGTTCAACCATCCTGTAATTACAGCGATTCCAAACTGGGTGTGATTGATAAAAACGAATGAGTAGAATTTATACGATCATCATTAGGTTATGATACAAAATTTCTCGTCAAGGTGAAATTTAAGCACAGCTCAGTTGTGTTAGGCCATCGTATTTTTGACTTGAAAAAAAAAGACTTGAAAAAAATGACTTTCTTAAAAAATTCGATCCCGGGCATGGTTCACCTTTTTGGGTAATCCTTTTTTCTAGGGCAAATGTACTTTTTTGGGGCAGAAATACTTTTTTTGGGGCAGATGGGCTTGGGCAGATATACTTTTTTTGGGCAAATATACTTTTTTGGGGGCGAATATATTTTTTTTTGGAGCAAATTTTTTTATGAGGCAAATTTTCTCTTTTTTGGGAAAAATTAATATTTCTCTAAAAAAAATTTTCTGGAAAAAAAATTTGTCCCGAAAAAAAGAAAAATTTGCCACTTAAAAAATGAATTTGCTGCGAAAAAATATATTTGCCCCAAAAAAGTATATTTGCCCAAAAAAAGGTATATTTGCCTGAAAAAAATATATTTGCCCCAAGCCCATCTGCCCCCAAAAAGTATTTCTGCCCCAAAAAATACTAAATTTCCTCCAAAAAGGATATGTTCCCAAAAAAAAGTAAATTTGCCTAAAAAAAAGCAAATTTGCGGTGTATTCACTACTAGGGTCCAAATTTATAAAATACATGTGAATAATCTTACAAAATAATCGACATCTTAGATAAGATTCAACCAAAAGTTCAACCATTTTTTGCAGTCATCTGACGTTTTTTTAGGAGGTTTTTGCTAAAATAATCTTTTACCACAGATTGGTCTTTATAACAAAAAATCCTTTATAGTACAGAAATAATTTGAAAGAAAAGTGAAGGTAATGCAGAGGGTTCGAGCCTGAATGACTTCGAAATACAACAAAGTACCCGCCTCCTCCAAAGAGCACTTTTTCTTTGAGCCTACCTTTTTCGTTTCCCTTGATTTTTTTCACCCCGATCCACTGCAATGTGGAGTGTGCTGGTCTTTCGCCGTGATCGGCCAAATACACTTGGTGTTTTCGGTGCAAAAGGTGTAAAATAGGTGAAAAATGAAAAAAAATTGGGTTAGAGAAAAATACTTTTTGGAAGGGGTGGGCACGCGCTTGGGCTGCTGTCAAATTAACCCTGTCATCCACTGAGCCACGTGTGCGTACTATCTTATAGTGGCATATTTCTGTATACAATACAATCATTTTATTGTTTTTTCTCAGAATGTATGTCAGGAATGTATATCATGTACAGCTGTTCCACTCCTGTCTGTTGCTTTAATTGACTGCTGCAAAATCAAGCAGACTTTTATTTTTCTTATTTTTAGCAGAAAGCTAAAAATACTTTGGTTGGGGTTGGTTTACTAGTGAATCGCCATCAACATTCTTTCGTGGTTTAGCAAGTGTGCATGTGCTTATCACCTTCTTCTCCATTCCTGCTACTCTCACTAGTCTATCAATACTACTACTACAGCTGTTGCTTGTTGTCTATAAACATTCTATATGTTCTCATTGATTCCTTCTTATTGTTACACCCATTACCCTTTCTAGAGGCTTTCCTGATTGTTTAGCAATGTCTGTTTATTTTTTTCGAAAGTCAAGAGAACTCAATGAGCTTGTTGTTTGAAAGCATATCTATAGAAAAATCATAATTTAATGTAATAAACAAGAAATAAAGGTTTCCATAAAATTCTCACAATATAACTACTGTAAATGTTCTAATGAAACCCGTCGGTTTTGTTGCCAAAATATCTTTTGGTAAATGCCTTGATCCGATGTTGGTTTTTTGTAGAAAAGAGCCTTGGGTCACTTGTTCTTTTTCCGAACTCGTTTAAGAAATTTGTTGTCGCTTTCCCGAGAAACCAAACGATAGCCGGTACGGAGAAGTTTCTGACATTTGTATGCTTTGCAAAGACCTGAACCAGCACTTTCCGGGCTTGATAACTGTTACATATAGGTAAAGTTACTGCTATTTCCGAAGATCTACACGTGTAGGGCAGTGGGTTAGCTTCCCACTTTTTACGTTGCAACAATTGGCACAGTCGCAAGTTCGATTTCGCAAGGGTCCCGGACATTTAATATAATTCCAATTCCTCCCATTTCTTTCTAATTTCGGACCTTCCCATTCGGCATTTCAAATAAGTGGTTGTATTTAGGCTTGGGCGTAGGATTGGAATCCCATGGGATTCCCAGGATTGGAATCCCAGAAATTTCGGAAATCCCAATCCCAAATCCGAAAGTTTCAGAGTCCGAAATCCCAAATCCCACCAGTTGGCATTTCGAAAATCCAAAAATTATCCCAAAATCCCAAAAAAATGCGTTCAAATTCATTTAGTGTCAAAACGAAAAGAAAATTTTCTTTTACATGACTTCTGTTTGTTCTATTTGTCATTTGTTTCGTCATTTTTGTTGTTTTTGTCTTCATATTTGTTTCTGTTCATTTTTTAATGTGTTTTTATTTCAAGCAAAATGGTTCACAACATCTGGAAAATCGATCTCTTTGAACCTGCTGGTGAAGGCTGGGCCATTTGCAAAATCTGTCGGCAAGCGGAAGCAAAGAAGTACAAGTACAAAATCTCTGCTGGCTCTTTTAAATCACTCATCGTTCACACCAAGCAGCATCCCGAATATGAAGCCGAGATCGCCGAACTGGAAAATAAGTCGGAAGAGGCCGCCGTGATGAGCAACTTTATGGTCAGATCGTCTGGTAAGTTTTTATTTAATTGTTATTTTCATCATTTTAATTTTTGTGTTTCAGGTGACATGAGCTCGCTAGACAGAAAAGTCATCAACTTCATCGCCGAAAACTGCATCTCGTTCAATGCCGTGGAAAGCCGATCATTTATCTCTCTTTTCAACTCGACCAACTCAACGGAAAAGCTTAAGTTCCGTCAACACTACTCCAGAACTGTTCTTCCGCGTGCCTATGGAGCTGTCGTCACTCTCATCAAAGCTAGGGTGGAGAAACTGCGGCCCATCTCGTTCACAACAGACATTTGGTCGTCAAGCTCTTACTCTTTTATCAGGTATATTTTTTATTGTTGCAACTTCTAACTTGTATTTCAGTCTCACGGCCCACGGAATTAATGAAGAATGGGAAAGGGTAAAGTACATCCTTGCTGTCCGAGAGCTGTCTGGTAGTCACACTGGCGTTCAAATCAATCTGGCCATCAAGAGAATACTCGAGGAATGGGACATCAAAGAAGAACAGTGCCATGTCTTTCTGCGAGACGGAGCCGCCAACATGAAGAAGGCCTTTACAAGTTGGTTTATTTTTTATTTGTAATTCGATTTCCTATTACCTTTTTCAGGGAAATTCGATCATGCCAACTGTGGAGCGCACAAACTAAACTTGGCAGTCAAGGGTACAATGCGCTCGGCTCGTCCACTAATTGAAGAACTGTTGGGCAAATGCAGAAGAATTGCGGGACACTTTTCAGCCTCCAACTTGGCCAAAGACAGACTTCGTGAATGCCAACAGGATGCGGAAATAAAAAACCAATCACATCATCCAGGTTTTTTATTTCGTTTTATTTCATTTGCTGAACTGCCCAACTCAGTTTAATTCTAGGACGAAGACACTCGATGGAACTCGACATTGGCTATGGTGGAACGACTTCTGAAGCAGAAAAAAGCCGTTCAGATGTACTTTGCACTTCATGATCCGCCTACGGAAGCCAATGATCTCTCCCGCTTGGAATGGAATATGCTGAAGCAACTCACCTTTCTCCTGGAACCAGCCGAAGCTTCGTCGCTGGATTTGTGCAAGAATGACTCCCACCTCGGCCTCCAAATTGCAAGTGCTCAAATGTTGGCGAAGGAATTGGCAGAAGTGGTGGCACCGGAGCTCTCGGTCGAAAAGTAAATGCTGCAAGCACAGATTGAGGGCAGATTTGGTGGACTCCAAAACAACAGGTATTGGTGATTCATATTATTGACTTTGTTTTAAAAATTGTTTTCAGAAACCACGGATTGGCTCTCTTCCTCGATCCCAGATTCAAAGACCGACGTGTTGAGGACAATGCTGAATTCCATCTTCTTGTCAAGAAGTGGATCACAAAGCAATATCAACCGTCCTCCGAAGTTGAAGCAGAGCAAGTGCCGGTTGTGGTCGAATCGTCGCAAGAGGAACCTGCCGCAAAGAAACCAAGAAGTTTGTTTGCCAGAGAAAAAATCACAGAAGTGGAGCCTTTGCCTACGCTCAACACCTGGATGGAGAACCTCGCATTTGTGAGTCTATTCTATTTGATTAATTTGTTAAATGTTTCAACTTTTGAGGAACTTGTATCGTACAACGCTGAGAAGACTGAGCAGATGTCGTCCGATCCGCTCACCTATTGGCAGAAGCATGTGGTCCGCTTCCCGATCCTCTCCAAGGCTGCGCGTCGATATCTCTCGGCACCTTCAACTTACGTGGCCAGTGAGCAGCTCTTCAGTCATGCCAGGGATATTTTCGACTACAGAAGGGGCAAGCTTGATCCGAACACTGCAGAAAAACTAATCTTCTTGAACAAAGCTCTGGAATATGTTAATTTCTCGTATTGATTGTTTGTTTGTTGTTTGAAATTGATTAAAATCATTGAATAGTTAATCAAGTGTTTGATTTTGAACAAATCCCAAATCCCACTGGGATTCCCAGAATTTTGGAAATCCCAATCCAAAATCCCAAAAAACACGAACGCCCAAGCCTAGTTGTATTACAATACACTCCGTATCATAAGTATAGACACACCCATATTTTGTGATATTTTAGCGATTTTTGACTAAAAGTGAGAAATGTTTTAATATAACGAGATACATTTAGGCGAAAAAAAATACATAAAAATACAAGGCTGAGAAACAGACGGTTGAAGTTAAGAAAGTAAAAACCCCTCTTTTTGCCTTATTTTTAGCCTGTTTTGTCTTGTCGAAATTCAACCGTCCATTTCTCAGCCCTGTATTTTTGTAGAGAGATCAAAGAGCTTTTGAATCATGCAATGGATTTTATCTTTTCATCGACATCTTATGTGACTAAACAGTCATTTTCTTTAGATTTTCCTTTATTTTGACTAGGAATCGACGTTTTAATGTTGATGGTCATAACTTTTCTTAGAATGATCAAAAAAAAATAAAAAAAAATCAAATTGTAGCCGAGACACAGTCGAACCAGAAGTAAGATGATATCTGCTTCAAAATAAATGAAAACATCGAGCGGCGCATTGCAAACCGAACTGCGTCTATACTTATGATACGTCTGATTTCAATGTTTACAACTACAAATTATTTTCTCGCGCTTTCTAACTTGGTTTTTGCGCCAGAACATGTTTTTTCGCCTAAATATATCTCGTTATATTAAAACATTTCTCACTTTTAGTCAAAAATCGCTAAAATATCACAAAATATGGGTGCGTCTATACTTATGATACGGAGTGTACAACGGAGGAAGTAGGTGGCGGTACCCCACTGAAAAAAATTCGATCCGATTTTTCATAATTTCATGGCCCTGTCTTCTTACACTTCTTACACGAGGTTTGATATGGAGACTCATCTTAGCGGGATGTTTACTCCGGATTCCTAGTAGCCCTGCGAACGGTTCCTATAAGTCCATTAAAATCTACATTAATACTTAAAAGGGTAGATGTTACATATAGGTCAAATTATGACTGTTTCTATAAGATCTACACGTGTAGCGCAGTGGATTAGCTTCCCACTTTTCACGTTACAATAATAACCTTGAATTTTCCGTCGTCAGCACTCTCTTCGGCCTTGCAGATAACCTGAACTGTAGCTTGCATAGGATGAACAATTGGATGAAAAGATGAAAAAGTACAGTCATACCGTAAGCAATTCAGTCGTCGACATGCCGATCACTCTGTCTCTCCCTTTCCCTGAATCGTAGAAAACAAAAGGCTGACCATCGAGTAGCTTAAAGTCGTTCGGGATTACCAAATATTCCATATACACCATAATACTCCATATACACCATAAATAGTTACACAAGCTAAAGAGATAGGGAAAAATATTTTCCTCACTGTCGCTTGATTCGTTTTAGCAGCTCATCATGCTATCTGAATAAGAAATTGATCAGTGTATCAAATAAAGCCCGGAACATAAGACAATATTGAAAAGAAATTTAACGGTAGACAAATCTTGTTTTGCCTAATGTCACTTTTGACAATTGTTATTTTGCCAAAAAAAATAAGGCGCTACTTGCATATACCACTTCTTGCACATATACCTACTTGCATATACCAAAAAACTAATTTTAACAAAAAGGAAGATGTTGAACATAGTTTTGAATACTGGGACTATCGCGTAAATAAACTCTGGTTGGAATCGCTCACAACTTTATCATGAAAAATTGATTTGTTTTATTGTTATGTTAGGATTTTATTTTTTTCGCTTTTCTTTTATTTTGTTTGCCGTTACCAATAAATCGTGCTTGTCTTAAAACATCATTTGAGATGTAACGTTCGAAATTGGAGGAAGCTTTGAGGGGAAACGGCCTGTGAGGGAAACGGAGCGGACCCCAAAAATACGTTTGACAAATGTCGTTTTGGCTTTCAGATGTGCTATTACACTAATACATTTGATTTGGAAATATTAAACAATTTAATGAAAAACCTTAATTTTTTTTAAAAGCCAGACTTTTTTCACGTTTGAGCTGTGATCTTTTTGCACACCAAAAGTGTGTGACACTGTGAGCAAAGAATCTAACAGCCCTGTTAAAAAGCTTCATAACCGTATATAAATTTTTGGTATGTAGTTTGGTTGAAAAGGCTCAAAATGACCTTAAAAATTAGTGCTATTTTAAGGGTGGTATTTAATTTTGGCCATAGAATACTGAATTTTGGCCATAGATTTGTGTTGGCCATAGATTACTGAATTTTGGCCATAGAATACTGAAAAATGGCCATAGATTTCTGAATTTTAGCCATACTCACTCGAAATCATGTTTCAACCACTTTTTAAGATGCTCTTGGACCTGAAACATCCTGAAAAGATGTTTTAAGCGTGTCGATGACAATTTTCCGATAATTTTTTTGACCGGAATTGGACTTTTTGCACTGTGCGACCAATGGTCGGAAAAATTACAGAAATTTTTTTCTCGGAAAAGTGTCATCGACACCCTTAAAACATTTTTTCAGGATGTTTCAGGTCCAAGAGCATCTTAAAAAGTGGTTGAAACATGATTTCGAGCGAGTATGGCTAAAATTCAGAAATATATGGCCAATTTTCAAAAATCTATGGCCAATTTTCAGTAATCTATGGTCAAAAAATCTATGGCCAAAATTAAATATTCTATGGCCAATTTCAAATATAACCCTATTTTTAATTTTCAAACGTTTCAAGCAGAAATTTTTTTTTACATAAGTTCCCGGAACTTCTGAAACCGGTTTCGTGATCAGCGTAACTAATTTGCTTACAAAAAAACTTTTAAAAGGTGAAATTGACTGTCATATATTAAATTCCTTTCATGACAACAAATTTCACCCTCAAAATAAAATAAGAGGGAGTTCACTAGGTTTTTCGTTGAAAAAAAATTCCGAAAATGATTATTTTTAGGGTTGTTTTTTTGAGTTGTGTAGGATGGCTGAGTAGGCATAAAACTTTGCTCCAACATGCGTTTGTGATATTTTGCACTAGCTATCATTTGCGTATAAGGTTTTGATAAGATTGACTCAAAAACATGTGAGCAATTTCGTGTGATTTTCGCGTACTGATTGTTTTTGCTGTGGCTTATCGCGGTGTAAAACTTGAACCTGGAAGCCGAGTTTTCAAACAAGTAAATACGAGATGTTTTAAATATTTATTGAAAGGAATTCAAAATATGACTTGTTATTTTGAATTTGAAAAATACCTTGTTTACTTTATATAATAAATTATGTTTTATTACAAACTAGTTTAAAATTATGGTGAAGTTTGGCTGTACCAAATTAGAGGGACCTTTTTCCGCCTTTTCCATTTATTTTTTAATCTCATCTTTTTCGTGCAACTCTTCCTCGGTTAGTTCCTAAAAAATCTTTTGTATTATTTTTCTCTCATAAGTTAACAGAAAGTGCCTACAGGTTCAGGCAGACCTCTGTCTCTCAACAACTCTCGCGTCAGTGAAAGATCGCCATTTTTAGGTGCTTCCTTGTCTGCTTGATCTGCAATAGTGATGAATTGAACTGCAATATTGTTAATGCTTTACATTTTTTCAAAGCACTTTCTAGAGCTTCTTCGTAGTGGATTTTGTAAAGGCGGGCTAGAGAGTCAGGAAGCTTAACACTTCCGATCACAGCTGTCGGTCAGCTGTTAAAAAACACTTACATCTAGTTTCTTGTTCTCCAAGTCATGCTCAACTTCTTGCCAGACTGCCTCGTATTGCACTTCATTTAGAGGGCCGGCTCCACTTTTCTTATATCCATTACTGACGCTGAATGATAAATACCTTTAACTATATATTTACTGAGATATTGACTAGGATATTCACTTTTACTAGAATATTAATGGACACAACGAGCAGTGAGCCACTTTGAACTTTAAAAAACTGGTTTTGTCTGTTAGGCTGGAAGGAACAATCAGGATATTTTACATTGTTTAAACTAAAATTTTGACCCAACTGGATGACACCTGGAAGGGGAGCTAGGTACCTGGCGCCAGGCATAGACAAATCATAGTTTTGGCACTATCAAACCGTATTCAGCACAAAATTCTGGGTAGGATAGCATGGTTTGTTAAAAAAATTCCGAAAATTTTTGAAAAACCTTCAACTGGCTATCTACCTGCATAGCCACCTGCATGGAAATCGGTCTTCATCATATTCTGGTGCGGTTTTGATATAGTGTAACCATTATTTATCATTCTTTAATATAGTGAAACTTTCAGGAAAAATTATTTAAAAAAAAGCCATAAAAACAATTTTTAGTTAGAATCAATGGAATAAAAAAGTAATGTTGCAATTTTTAGGTCCAAAACAAATAATAAAAAGAGTTGCAAAGGCCTGTATTTTGACATTAATATATCTATCTCACCTTCATGTTAGACAACTGCTCCAAGTAGCAATTTCGGCGCTCAAAGGCTTCCAGCGCTAGGGGTAGATCATTTTGAATGTGCTCATCTATTATTTTGTCTTCCTATAACTTTTATTGTTTTCAGAGATCGGTAAGATTCCTTAAAAATTAAGAAAACTTGAATGACAAATTGCTCGCGAGCGATTAGCTCGCATTTGCTTGCAACTTTGGCTAAAGTGCCGAATCCTGGGAATGCCCGAAATCGGGTTTGACTGCTTTTTTCGACGTTTTGGGTCCTGAAACGCAGGAAAAACATGTTTTTAGGGCGCGGAAAGACATTTTTGCAAAAAAAATTTTTTTCGAACCACAGGGGGGGTATCATGGTTTTTTAGTCAAAATTTGAAAAATTTAAATTGGCGCCTTTTGAATTTAAAAGGGATTAAGGGCTGTATAGGGAGGGGAAGGGAATAAAGGGGGCCACTAATCACACAGGGCCCACTAACAAGAAGATGTTGAACATAGTTTTGAATACTGGGGCCTACCGCATAAATAAACTCTGGTATGCATGCTTTTTCATGCATCCAGAGTCACTTTCGAGTGATTTGTGTCTAAGGTATGTGGGTGTGCGCATCTCAACTCCAAGCCCCAAGCCCCCTGCGCCCCCGAAGGGGGCGCAGGGGGCTTGAGAGTTAGAGATGCGCGCACACACTTACCTTAGACATGATTCCGAGAAGTACTCTTGACCATAAAATGCATATAGAGTCTTTTTTTGCCACGGCCCAGTTGAAAAACATGGTGAGGCAGTCGAAGAATATAGATAATCAAATTTATAATGTTCTGCCATAAAAGTGGCCCCTTTTATTCCCTTCCCCTCCCAATACAGCCCTTATTCCCTTTTAAATTCAAAAGGCGCCAATTTAAATTTTTCAAATATTGACTAAAAAACCATGATACCCCCCCTGTGGTTCGAAAAAAATTTTTTTTGCAAAAATGTCTTTCCGCGCCCTAAAAACATGTTTTTCCTGCGTTTCAGGACCTAAAACGTCGAAAAAAGCAGTCAAACCCCGATTTCGGGCATTCCAGGATTCGGCATTCCTGCCGCAACTTTTATCACTTTTTGAGAGCAAGAGGCGAGCCAAATTTATGAGCTAAATAGGTCGCGATCAATATGTCATGCCAGTTCTGCGATTTGTAGTATCTTTTGAGGCTCCAGCAGGCCAAGCTGCCAACACTTATTATAAGAGATAAAACTAATGAGTAATAAATTTAACATTTTGCTTGTTTAGATAAAAATTTCAGGGTTTATACCAGGGCTCGGAAATCAAAATTTTCGAATCAAGGACATTTTGGTAAAATAAAAGACATTTGGTCAAAAAGTGTTATTTTATCCAATGCTTATTGATTTTTGAGCAACAAAAACAAACATTTTGACCTAAAATCTCGAAAACATTCTATTGTTATTAAAGTTTCCGCTTAATAATAACTTAATATTATTATACCAACCTTAGCAATAAAAGATTTAATGACTCTGTAGTAGTAGATATATTCGTTTTCCTGTGTCCAATACTCCATGCTTAATTGACCTTGAAAACGACTCCTATGAACGTTAATATGTAAGCAAATAATTACAGCAAATATGACAAATATAGCCTTTTGATTGCCAGTGGTTAGCTTTTATTGCATAATAATTCAGACAAATGTTATAGTAATTGTGATCGACCACCCAAGGCTTTTGTGATTTATTTCGATATTTTCATTGTTATCGGGCACTGTTGATTTGACGGCAAGGATGGGGTCTTTGGCAGGCAGCTCGTGAATAATCAAGTCCGAATTTTTGTTTTCAACGATGAATTTGTTAGCATAGCAGACATTGGTCAAGTAACACAGTGTTGGAGAGAACTCAGTGAGTCTTGTGAAGGTGTTGTAAGATTCGCTATTTTTCTCGAACACCTCATTCAGCAATCCAGCCATGCGGTAGCCTTGTGCTTCTTTTTGCATCAATGGAGTGCCAAGGTCAACAGGAGAGAGCCCCACTTCTGGCAGTGCTGACTGGGTGCAGAAGTTGCCATTTCCCCGGCATTTGGCTAAACCTGAAGGACGAAGACCAATAAACTTTTCAAAAGAGATATGATTGCTGGATTCACTGAGCGTTTTTTGTTTGTTCCACCAAGAGTATGCTGAAAAACAAATTTAACTAATTTGACTGTCAAAGTTGTGTGAATATTCAAATTTGACAAACTCACCAGCAACTCTTCTTTTAGCTTCAGGTCTTTGTCATTTGATGGGCAAATTGGGAAACTTTTGCACCTAGCTGAAGTGGTATGGAAATGGTGACAAGCGCAGTTTGGCGTTTGAATGAGGCAGCGTTGGCATCCAGCACGAGACTCTTGACAGGAACACTAACCATATCCACTGCATCACAGCCCGGACCAATTGACTTGCATTTGCCACCAGCCTGCGCAGATAGTTGATTAGCTTTCCCAATTTCATTCCACAGTCATGAATCGTCAATATGTGCTGGCTTGATGCAACCACGCCTTGGCAGGTGTCATCAATTGAGGAAAAAATCACGTCAGATTGTTCTGGCAACATACTTGATCTAGTCTGAATAATAATTATTTTTACATCACAAAATTGTTTTAGGGGTCATTATTGGTAGAATCAGACAATTTGGTTTGTTAAAGGTAATTATTGTTGTGTGGCTCAAATAATCGAAAAGAAGCAATTAGACTAAAACTAAACTCACAGAACACCAGCTGTCGATCTGCGCAGACTCCTCATCAGAAACGAGGGGAATGCCAGGAACAGCTGGGTAGTGACTTCTGGATTTGGTCAAAAAAGCCCTGTTCATTACAATTTGGTTGATGAATTTGGTTGATCCTAAAAACTCAGACATTATAATTTGGCAGGATATTGATTTTTCAATTATATTGTTTAAGAAGAAATGTAACCCTACCAGGCGGACAAAGATGTAATTGCTCACACAAAGACTGGGCGTGAAGGCGGTTGTCCACAGAAGCGGACAACATCTCATGGTCAGACTTGACGTTAACAGAGCGACAAACCGCATGCCAACACGAGCCAGTAGAGGTCCACCACTATCACCAATGGTGATTCACCATTGCTTGCTTGCTGTTCTTTTTTGTTAGTCAGCATTTCAATTAATCCTGGCTGATCCATGATTGGCTTGTATTTTATCTCCAGAGTAGCTTCCCGCATTCGACGAGTGGGAGAAGGCTGGTGCACGCTTGTTCGGCCGAAGCCGACAACAACTCCTTGCTGCGCAGTCACTCTTGGATCAAGGCAAATAAAATCTGCAAAAACGAAAATTGATTTGCACCTTATTGATTCAAAATAACCCGTTCTTTTTCTGAGTTCTTTAGGCATGGGGCTGAACTGTATCACTGCATAGTCAGTCCAGACATTTTCAGTAGAGTCCGTAGCAATGATTTCCCAGTCGATTTCCACCATATCGGGCTTACAGTCACTTCCAGAAAAGCAGGTGCCACCAGCATAGAAATGTATATCTTCTGGTCTTTTAAAATCCTTGAAACAATGACGAGCACCCAGACCAAAGCGGTGATACACCAAAGTGAATGTGCATAAAACTGACCACAAACAGCCAGTCCCACGAATGGATATTTACCAGTAGGAACATCTTCACCATTGAGGACAGTCAAGTTTAGAGCCACTAAAAATTTTATCAAATGAAACGGTGGAAAATTAAGAATGCCGTCTATTGACAAAAAAACACATCAAATATGCTTGATTCAACATTCACAAATTAAATATTGATTTCGAAACCCATCTGTCATTTTTAAATCACATATATTAATAAAACTTACGAAACTCAAGGAGAAACCTTGCGGTGGATTTATAATCACCCACAAATTTATGAACTAACCAAAGTTACTCTCCCAAATTACTTAATTTCTGCCTTTTTACTGAATTTCATCCCTTTAGAAACCAAAAAAATATGTCTATAAATAAAAAATATTTTAAATAAATTCATTTATTCCAAAGCAACAGACATGTATGTTTCCTATTTTGTTGTGTCAATTCAAACTTAGTACTGGGCGAGTCAATAGGTTCGTGGTTAGTCATAAACCCTTCGCAAAGTTATGCATAGGTTTCATAAGTTTTTAGTAATAAATTTCATACAGAATAGACAGCTGGGTTTCAAAATCAAAATTGATTTTTTTAAAATCAAAACATGTTTTTGATAGGTCTCGTAAGGGAAATTTAAATCACAAATCTTCAATTTGAAAACCTATCAAAAAATTTGTTCTAATTTTACAAATAAAATTTTGATTTTCAAGGCGGCACCGAATTGATCTGCACCGAATTGATCCACACATGAATTGATCCACACATGAATTGATCCACACCGAATTGATCCACAAAAATTTGTCCAGACACGAAATGCTTTTAAATCTTTGTTTTGAAGAGCTTACTTGTTAATTCAAACATTTTTCTGTGAAACAGCGGATCTCCCATGCACCAACTAAACAAGTGGTCGTCCACTTGGATCAAAAATTTTTTTTACGTTTTTGGGTTCCAAAACCTGTTTTCTAGACTGATTCAGGCATGCTGAAGATTGTTTCACAGTGGTAAAACGCCGTTTTCTCGAGTATTTTTTGAGTTTTGGGCAATAATTGATTTCACCAAAATCAATTATTGCCCAATACTGAAAAAATACCTGAGGAAACGGCATTTTACTATTATCAAACCGTTTTCAACATGTCTGAGACAGTCCAGAAACAGGTTTTAGAACATGAAAAACATAAAAAAATCTTGATCCAAGTGCACGACCACTTGGTTATGTTGTACCCAGGTAGTCATACCCAGATTGGGGAACTCAGGTAGCAAGGCCACTTGGTGTCATCCGATTCACCCTGAGTGGTTCATATCCCTATTTTTTCTATAACTTAATCTCGATTCTCATAAATAATCCTGTACCAACATAGCCAAGTGTTCGTCGACTTGGATCAAGAATTTTTTTTCTGTTTTTCATTTTCTAAAACTTGTTTTCTGGACTGTCTCGGACATGCTGAAGATGGTTTGATAATAGTAAAATGCCGTTTTCTCAGGTATTTTTTGAGTATTGGGCAATAATTGATTTTGGTAAATCAATTATTGCCCAAAACTCAAAAAATACTCGAGAAAACGGCGTTTTACCACTATCAAACCATCTTCAGCATGCCTGAATCAGTCCAGAAAACAGGTTTTGGAACCCAGAAACGTAAAAAAAAAATTTTTTGATCCAAGTGGACGACCACTTGGTTTAGTTAGTGCTTGGGAGATCCGCTGTTTCACAGAAAAATGTTTGAATTAACGAGTAAGCTCTTCAAGACAAAGATTTAAAAGCATTTCGTGTCGGGACAAATTTTTGTGGATCAATTCGGTGTGGATCAATTCGCTTAACGCCGATTTTCAAAACCCATTTGCCAAAATTTAATAGCATCTTACATAGTAATATTATAAACTTATGAAACCCACGCAGAAACCTTGCGAAGGGTGTCTAATGAGCCGCCAACCAGTGTTTTCAAAAATGGAATGGAAAATGGAATATTCCATATTCCATTATGGAAATGGAATGGAATTCCATTCCACCTTCAAAATGGAATGGAATTTTTATCCATTCCATTTCCGGGTCAAAATGGAATGGAATTTTCATTCCATTCCATTTTGTATGTGGAATGGAATTCCATTCCATTTCCATAATGGAATATGGAATATTCCATTTTCCATTCCATTTTCAAAACAAAATAGAAAATTCTGCTTCAAATGTCCGATGTTATCTATCCAGTATTTTTCATACATTTTCCTGCATATTTGAAGGACACAGCCACCCGGAAGTATAAATAAAGAGGATTTAGGTATCATTCAGAGGGCATGGTTACTATTCTGGTACTACTTATCATATACCATACTCGCATATTATATCTGATACTTTATTCAATATCTCTCACAAATCTATTACAATGAACAACTAGTTGAGAATTTAAGAGCAAGAACTGTGTTTTGTTTCGGTGTGTTCTTGTAGCCAAGCCAGCTTGCGAGAAAATTCGCTCCACCGGTGCACTAGTTGCAGGAACTGTCAAGACTTCTAGCGCTAAGATTGCCACGACTCTTGCTTCCTGGAGATCGGGTTGTTAAAACCAATATAATAGAACAGGCAAAGATAGAATACCGATTCGAGAAGACTTGTCCAATATTTCAGAGCATCGATTTTAGAATTTCCAAATGGGTTTGAACTTACCACACGGTTCATAATTTGCTGTAGCCAGTATCTTGCGCCTACTTGAGTCCCTTCTTTTTCCTTCCGTTTGTTGCTTTGCTCCATTCCTACTTCTCGAATAATATTGTCCAGAGTAGTATTCAACTGACACTCTTCTGCTGAGCTCAACTTCGGCGTCTCTTGGTAATGAATCTGAATAAATCTTGATGAATCGTATGAAGTTTGTTTTTAAATTTCATACTTGGTTTTGAATGGCATAGTAGGCGACACTGGCTTCTTTCTCGTCTAATAGATATGCTGTATTAGGATCTAATGCAGTTGCAACAAGAAACACGGGATCGAAATTGACATTATCCACGTCAAATATTCTCTTGAACCTTTCTTCCAATAAGCTCATCAAGGCAAAGCCCAACGCCGCATTGTCGACAGATTCCTTAATGATATCATCAAGTATCCCTAGACAAATACTTATGGCATTTTACCTCAACCTAGTAAGCGACCTCTTAAGCGCTTTGACATATCCATAGCAGTTGGAGATAGAGACTGTCTTTTCGCTTTGCACCCGTTGCAGAACTTCTACGAAGAGCTTCATCATCTTACGAACCTCAAGTAAGAACTGAACAATAACACTTTAATTTTAGTTATCAGTTCTGAAAAAAGACTCTCATACCTCGATCTCTGATTCAGTTGGAAATTTTAACCCTCTCTCTTTTGCTATTCCTTTTGCTTGCTCCTTGACTTCAAGAAATGTATCGATAACCGTAACTTGCGATGCCCATCTAGTAGCTGACGGTGACTTCAACGCTTTTGCTCCTGTGTTTCTAAGTTCCTAAAAAGTATTATGAATTACATTAAAATGCGGCACAAAAAGAAACCTCAATTGCAAGATGGGATTTCTTAAACTGTGCGATGAAACTGCACATATTTTATGAGCACTTGACTGCGAAATACTTTTCTTGAATATGGATGCAATAACCAATTGGATGCTGTGAGCAAAACAGGACACTCGTAATGGGAAAGCTGTTCTAAATATCTCAATGTGAAAATCACTGAAGACAAAAACAGAAGACGTACGTCACAGCAAGCTCAACACTATCATCAAAGAGACCCTCGTAAAAACCAAAGCTTTCATCACGTTCCGTAGCGACCTAATCTTCTTCTTCTAGCCAAACAGAATCAACCGTTACTAAAAATTTCATCACAAGATAAATATATTCAGTCAAAGAAAAAGCAAACCCTCGATATCTTCTTTGAATGCGTTGACCATGTTGCTACCACCGTCAGTAATTACTTTATACACCTGCTTGAGCGACAGACCGTAACTTGCGAGAACCTGTTCAACTTCACAGCGTACCATGGCACCAGTATGTGATCCATTCAATTTGCTTAATCCAAGGAAGTAGCGCGTGAGAATCGAATTGGCACAATAGTGAAGTGTCACCCCTTAAAAGAGCTGCTGGTTATTTGAAATTCAAAAAGCACCAAAAATGTAATATACCAAGGTATGAGTTCTGTAGTGCACTGTCGCACCAAATATCGCAGGTGATGGAACTTCTTTGTTGCATGCCTTTGAATTGTGAGCGCAATAGCTTTTTCGTGTGGTCAGCTTCGTTCAAAACCAAATTTTTTAGTGTAGCGAAGCTTGATGGAAACTTGACAGAGATGAAACATCATTGTTAAAATTACGCAAAAAAATTACCGGAAAGTTGGGATTGAGCTCATGAAATAGCTTACGAACCAAAGGATTCAAAAAGCTATTTATTGAAATTGCTGGAATGGCCATGACTGCAGCTAAAGTCTTATGAATCTTAGAATTTCTGAAAAGCAACAATAACATATATAATCAGCAGAAAAACACACTTGCTGTTTGAATCGGCTTCTGTTGTGATACTTCTCTTCTTCTTTTCTCCAGATTTATGCTTTGACTTCTGATGACGACTTATCGCTGTAGCATCCGGATTAGTGAAAACCTGTAGAAGAATGGATAGTCTAGATGAAGTGTGAGAAATTTTACCTTTGAGCATTCCTTGCATTTCACAACTTTTTCGCCAAATTCATCTGTAAGCTCATCCACTGTAGTCCAGACATGAGATCGCTTCTTTGCTGAAATTTGACCAGGAGACATTTGCGCACTCATTTTGAAAGCCTATAAAGAGCAGTAACAATTCACCAACCAATAAACAACTGCATATTGATTGAAAAAATAACACAGTTCCATTCCATTGAAAATGGAATGAATATTCCATATTCCATTATGGAAATGGAATGGAATTCCATTCCACCTTCAAAATGGAATGGAATTTTTATTCCATTCCATTTTGAGCCAAAATGGAATGGAATAAAATTCCATTCCATTTCGAGGGTGGAATGGAATGGAATCCATTTTTGCATGGAATATTTCATTTTCCATTCCATTTTTGAAAACACTGCTAAAAACGATGAGAAAAAAAATTAGGGGCAGTTTTCAGCGAATTAGGGGGCATTTTTCAGCAATTAGGGGGCATTTTTCAGTAATTAGGGGGCAATTCAAATTAGGGGCATTTTTAGCAATTAGGGGCAGAATTAAATATTACCTTTTTCTTTTGCCGTGGAAAGTCGTTTTACAGCGAGAAAAAATTTGCGGTAAAAAAAGTTTTTTTACGGCAGAAAAAAGTATTTCTGCGGCAGAAGAAAGTGTTTTTGCGGCAAAAAGTAGTATTTTTACGGCAAGAAAAAAATTTGCATCTTTTAAAAGGTCCTCCTCTTTAAAAAGCTTGTAACTGGCATCGTGAATTACGTGATTCGTGATCAGATATTTCAGTGTTGTACACATTTTCAGTAAACTTTTTCAGTGAAAAATTCCCGAAGGTTTGGGCCAGGTCTGTGTTCAGACCATTTTTTCAGACCAAAAAATTTGAAGCAGCATATCAATACGTAGCCCCTGGTAGTAACCTTGTATTTTTGAATCCCTAAAACTTAATTTGATAACGTATAAAATGTCACCAATGGAGACTACATCATTGAGAGGTACTACATCCGCACTGGCAAACAGCTGTCTGGCAACGCTTTTTTTGCCAACTGTGGCACACCTGGTAACATTAAAAAGATGAGCTTTCTAATAGTAATGCAAACAAGTGGTGATGCCTACCCGTATAGTCGAAGCACACATTTGGTCACTTCATGACGTTCATCTTCCTCGGCTGTACTCAGCCAAATCTCAGGACAAGTGGCTCGCCGATTCTTGTTGTTTCCTGTAATAAGATCTTCTAGTTAAAACACCATTTTTATGTTAGTGCCCACTCAATCTCCCACCGCCTGTCATCTAATGATCATCGCTAATTGACCCTATCGCTAATTGACCCCAAAAATCGATCTTTTTTAATGTTTTTCTTTTTTACCGCTGTTTTGTGGGCAAATATCACATAGATTGCTAATTTTTTCCTGTTTAGATGAGCGTTGCACAGCAATTTCTACCGCCTAGATGGGAATTCTGTCCAAAAATGGGAAAGTGGGGTTTATATTATTTAAAAGCTATTTATTAGGGAACAAATCTTAGGTTATTGCTCAAAAGTTCCTGCCGATGAAAGCGCCGCTGTGCAGCAATTTTGATGAGCTGCTTGAAAAAAGATCTCCAGTTTCATCCAGAAGACATCTTCAAAAATGAAATAGATAATCCCGGCAGTTCTGCCAGAATAGGAATGGTGGTTGATCTGACCAAATCTTACCGATTTTATGACAAGGAAGAGGTTGTTGACAGATTTTTCTGAATCTATGTCTTCTGACTCTTATATTCAGATTGTGGTTCACGGATGTATCTACAAGAAAATTCCCATAGAAGGTCATGGTCAGTCTCCTACGGTTGAACAAACTGCAGCTTTCCTGAGATGCGTGAAAGAATTTTTGAGGTTTTGCTTATTTTAAATGAGAACCGTTGTTTTGATCGCTGGTTTTTTCAGAAAAATCCCAATGACATTATTGCCGTTCATTGCACTCATGGATTCAATAGAACTGGTTTTCTCATTATTGCATACTTGGTGGAGGAGTGTGGCTATGCGCTGGATATGGCTGTTCAAGAATTTTCTGCTGCTCGACCAGATGGAATCTACAAGCAAGGCTATTTGGATGATTTGTGCCAGCGCTATGGAGATGGTGAAGCTATGGAAATTAAGGTATATGGGAGCCGCACCGCCAACTTTTCTCACTAGTTATTTGCTCACTAAATATTATTACAAGCTTATTCGCAGTATAATTGAATTAAAAACAGGCAAAATCTCTGGGTTTTCATTTTTATGCTAACCTACAAATTTAGGCTCTCGGAAGACCGCTCTGGGAAAGTGGGCCTGTCGAAGATACGCAAACTCAAGTTGGCAAATCGGTAGATGCTCGGATATTGGGTTCAGCAGGCAAAATTACTGGAAATATTTAATAGTGGTAACTATTATTTTACAGAAGAAATTGATTCATCTCCAAAATTCATGGACGGACTTGTTGCTGGCGTTGTCTGTGTAGAAGATAAGGAACGAAGAAGTTATCTACAGTTGAAGGTGAAGAAGCCCAAACACATCTTTTACAACAGCATTACTGGTTCAGGTTCGAGAGTTTTGTTCAGGTGGGGGAAGAATTTTCCTGGCAGTCAACCAGTTTCCTTAGGTATATGAAATTTTCATTGCAATATCACGTAAAAAAGTTATTTTTAGAAGAAAGCCCACAGAAACAAAACATGAGTTTGTTGGCCACCCTCCCTTATATGGTTTCCTGGAAGGCAGATGGCATGAGGTATTTTTAGTATCAACGTTTTAGGCGTCTATATAGGTCGTCATGACCCAATCCTAGTCATACTGACTATCCAACCACAATATTTTCTTCTACATTTTTCAGACCGGTTGAAAGCTCAACCATATCTACTACTGTTTAGATATCTGGTGCTTATTGATGGAGAAGACCAAATCTACGCTTTCGACCGCGATTTTAATGTATTCCATATTCCGAAGGTGAAATTCCCGCACCGTGAGTCGGAAAGAAGTATTTGCAACACCCTGGTTGATGCAGAAATGATAATTGAGCGCGTCCAAGATGAGAAAGGCGAAATATTATCGATTCCTCGTCTTCTAATCTACGATCTTATTTGGTTCGAGGTGAAAAATAGTTGAAGACCGTATATGCAGGGTGTGACAAGAAATCGCCCCATTTTGAGATGGGCATAGCTTCTTTCAAGATCCTTTTTCGAAATTCTGTTTTTACATATCGATTTGTTTAGTCGATAATACAGTCGACTCTCCCAATAACGAACCCCTGGGGACCGGCTCTAGGTGTTAGTTATTGAGAGAGTTCGTTATTGAGAAGGTCCGTTATAAGTACTTTATCGAAAATCCAACCAGACCAAAAAAAGTGTTCGTTATTGAGAGAGTTCGTTATTCAAGGGGTTCGTTATTGGGAGAGTCGACTGTATTTGTAAAGTGTAAGATGTGAAAAACACGATTTGAAATGATCCGGAAAGAAGCTATGCCCATCGTGAAATGGGGAGATTTCTTGTTACACCCTGTACAATAACACATTCAGAACACGAATATTGGTCGTGAACCGTTTTGGAAACGCTTTGAAATGGTCAAACATGAGCTAATTGATCCTCTAATTGCGGCTATGAGAAAGGGTACAATTCGACGTGAGGATCAGCTGATGAGCATTAGACGCAAAGACTTCTACTTGCTTGAGGCTACACACAAGCTTTTTGAGTCCAAATTTTTGAAAGTCTTGGTCATGAAATCGATGGATTAGTTTTCCAGCCGAGAGATTTGGTAAAATTTCGTTTTTATATTTTGATGGTTTTGACTCTTTTTAGCCATATGTTCCTGGACCATGCGAGCAACTTTTGAAGTGGAAACCTCCTGGCCAGTGCACTATTGATTTCAAGCTTGTTATTAAGAAGGTAAAAAAGGAAGGCATGCTGCCAGAGGAAGTCGGGAATCTGCACGTATTGGGACAAATGAGCCTTTTGCTAAAATCGTTAATACGAATGTTCTGAGGCCATATAACAATAAGATAATCGAATGCCATTACAATGTAAGTAGATGGTTTCTGTGTTCCCTAACTAAGAATGTGTCTTATGTTTTCAGCCAGCCTCTCGATCTTGGGAATTTATGAGAGAGAGAACCGACAAGAGCTTTCCGAACAAGTACGAAACAGCTTTCTCTGTGATGAATACTATAAAATATCCGGTGTCGAAGGAAAAACTGCTCTGTTACATTTGCAGTTTGTTCTCAAAACTGCCATTAGTTCTTGAAATGTTGTGCTTTTGTTGTTGTTATATTATTCAGTGAAATAAATGAATGGTGGGGATTGTTTCACAATCTTAGGTGGTTTCTATGGATACGAGACGTTTCCCTGTAAAACCGTTTCCCTGTAGAGCCGTTTCCCTGTAAGAAACGGTTTCTCATAAAATAGAACTCGACTTCAATTTATTCTTAATCCGCGCTTCATTTTTCACGTTTTCATGTAATTTTCAGTGTAACATGCAACGCCCAAAAGGAAAGCGAAGGAAGTACGTGGAAGTACTGGTTGTGGTACTGAGATGCTTAGATAATTACCCAAGCAGTGATCCGCCTGCCGATACATTCTGGCACACCTTATCAAATAGTCTGATGCGCATTAAAAAAGGTCTATTATACTAAATCCTCCGTAGCACCACCTGGATAACACGATTAACTGGGTATCACCATGCGAATGACTCGAGTACGACAGCATATGAAGTGCATCCCTCTCCAAAGAGTATTAAAACCGAGGAGTATGAGTTGGGTATGTTGCGTTTATTATTATAACCTTTTTGTATAAATACGGAGGGTATTTCGCCGCTTCGCGTCGAAAGACCAGCACACTCCACAGTGCAAGGAATTGGGGTTTTCTGAATATGCACCCCCCCCCCCCCTGTTCTACGACTAGAGAACTCATACTCTATGCAGTGGGGGTGCGCTTCAACTTTTACGCTCGAGTACGACCTGAATATATTAATTTCACCGGTCAAGGAGGGGGGGGCGGTTGTTCTTAATTACCCCTACAACGGAAGTTTCGGCCATAAGTATCATTATCTAAATTCAACTAAGTGGGTACCACCATGTGGGTACCGCCTGAGCTCTACCATGTGGGTGCCACCAACTAGTACTGCCAACAAGTACTAGCAATTAGGCCCCACGACACTGGTACCAAAACATGGATACCTCCTGATCTCACCCTACCATGATCTGAGTACTACTTTCTCGGTAATAATACTTCCCTACTACCATTTGGATACCCAAAGGGGAATTATTTCAGAATTAGTTCGATCCCTCATCAACAGTTGAGTCTACAAAATTTTCCTACACGCTACAGTTCCTTGTCGTTCCTTACAGGGAAACGGCTTATAGGGAAACGGCCTTACAGGCAAATGGTTTTACATGGAAACGTCCGTGTCCCGGTTTCTATCCTCTCAGAGAATCCCTCTGACTCGGTTTTATTGATGTCGATTTTTGATCAAAAAAGGATGTTGATTTTTATGGTGCAAAAAGGATCTTTTTTGGTGCAAATTTACTTTTTTGCGCGAACTTTGGGTTTGCGGCTTGCTGTTTAATTTTTCAACCTCTTTCTTAAGGTAAAAACATCATCAAGTAGCCTTGCGATTTCAGTTTCTGATGAGTACAGTCAAGTCTCGGTATAAGATACACCCAGGCACCGGACCCAGGTGTATCTTATATCGGGGTATCTTATATGTAGACTTGACTGTATCATTTATTGCAACATCGCTTAAAAAAATATTACAAAAAGATAAAAGGACGCTGCTATCATATACACCACCCACACCCCCCCCCCCCCGAAAAAGGCTACTGTTATAAAAAGGCTACTGTTACCTTAGACATGATTCCGAAGGCGGTTTTGCGCCCCGAAGGGGACGCAGGGGCTTGAGAGTTAGAGATGCGCGCACGCACTTACCTTAGACATGATTCCGAGAAGTACTCTTGATCAAAATTGCATATAGAGTCTTTTTTTGCCACGGCCAAGTTGAAAAACATGGTGAGGCAGGCGAAGAATACAAAAATTTTTAATTTTTAACGTTCTGCCATAAAAGTGGCCCCTTTTATTCCCTTCCTCTCCTAATACAGCTCTTATTCCCTTTAAATGCAAAAGGCGCCAATTTAAAATTTTGAAATTTTTAACTAAAAAACCATGATACTAAAAAATTGCACTAACAAAAATCAATATCCTCAAAAAGCTTGAGGTGATTTTTTGGCAGGAGCGCACTATACCGCGTAGCCCAAAACTGGCTTAAAGCGTGTTTTTTTGATGTGTGAGCAATTAAAACATACTTAAAACGTGTTTTTAGAGCGCGGAAGTCCATTTTTGGAAAAAAAAAATTTGACCAAAATTTGACTTTTTGCCTTGGGGGACCAAGGTAAACCACCTGGAGAGGGATTTTTTACATCGTTTTTCTTACTGAGACTGGGCAAAAAGAGTCTCTAGACGCATTTTTGATCGAGAGCGTTGTTCGGATTCATCTCCAAGGTAAGTGAGTGCGCGCATCTCTAACTCTCCAACTCCCAAGCCCCCTACGCCCCCTCCGGGGGCGTAGGGGGCTTGGGAGTTGAGATGCGCACACACACATACCTTAGAGACCAAACACTCGAAAAAACTCTGGATGCATAAAAACAATGTGCATGCCAGAGTTTTTTATGCGGTAGGTCCCTGCAAGGAAAACTATGTTCAAGATCTTCTTCTTTTGAGGAGTGGCTCCTACTCAGGCTAAAGTTAAATGTTGGTTTTAGCTGTAATGGTTCTGAATTTGATTCTTAAATAACCTCTCCAGGTGGTTTACCTTGGTCCCCCAAGGCAAAAAGTCAAATTTTGGTCAAAATTTTTTTTTTCCAAAAATGGCCTTCCGCACTCTAAAAACACGTTTTAAGTATGTTTTAACTGCTCACACATCAAAAAAACACGCTTTAAGCCAGTTTTGGGCTACGCGGTATAATGCACTTTAGCCGATTTTTTTGCTAGCTGATAATGATTAAACTATGTTGTGATTAAAATTCTTAAGAAAAAGACCTACTTGCAACAGGTTTGAGCAATTTTCCTCCAGCATTTCGGAAGCCACAATCCACAATTCTTCCTTGTGAGTCCACATTAAAGCTGCGCATTTGCTGGTACTTGGCCATTCGGTCAGTCCTGGCCTTAGAAAAAATGCATTTTTTGATTAATTTTTAGCCCATCCACCGCTAGCTAATTACCTTAAGGGCATTTCTCAAATTTAGCACATCTAAATCAAGATTGGAATCATCCTCTTCCTCTTCTCCATCATTATCCAAACTATCAGCAGTAGGCAGCCTTGGAGAACAGTTCCGTGGTTTGAGCTGTCTGTTGACTGCGGGACTTGCAATGGCGCGGAAGTGGATGAATGGTCGGTGGGAGAGGAGCTGGATGCACCAGAACTGGGAGAGCACCGAGAACTTGGAGGTGTTAAACCTGCTAAATCTCCTCCAGCATTGTGCAAAAATCGTTGTCGAGAGATGGGCGAACCGAAAAAGTCGTCTTCAGCCATCCAACGATGGAAGTCAGAGGATGGTGGAGGGAGACCATCTTCGGTGTCTGGGAAGTCTTTTGCGAGTTTGTTTCGACGTCTGTAAAAAATTTTAATTTTGGAAAGGGCAGAGCTTTATTTTCCCGCTAAAAAGCCTTTTTTGCCGCTAACTGCTCCTTTTCGGCGCTAATCATTGAATTGCCGCAATTTAGCGGCAAAAAAGCTTTGCCATTTTGAAAATAGCACCTTTATTCTCGAAAAAAATTGCATGCCACTATTTTATTTTTTCAAGTTCACACCAATATAACTTTCGAACAAGCAATTCGTTGTTATATATAGAAGAAATCAAGTTGAATAAATGTGTAAGTGTAATGCTCGAGATGTGAAGGATGTATGTAACTCTAGGGACAGCAAAAATAAATGCAATTTGAGCTATAAAAGAAAGCTTTTATCTCAGTTTTCAGCTAATAAACTGCTCATTGATGTTTCCAGCCTACTACTTTTCAATTACGTATTCGAGAATTATAAATAGGAATTAGAAAATTTTTGAGTGATTTTTGAGCAACCAATGATAAAAAGTACTTAGAATTTTCGGTTCAACACTGCAATGCCTGATTGTCCTAAGAGCACATCCTGGTGCAAAATTTCACGCTGAACACGATAGTGAATTTTTTTACAATCACTATTTGCGGGCCAGCTGCCCCTACGAACCAACCAAGTCAGGATTTTTGCGTATGCAACTTCAAGAGGGCAGATCTCGTCAAATTCAATTATTGATATCATTGATTTATAACTCAAACGAAAGCGCAGATCACGGGCTTTAATAAGGTATCATCGAGGTACTTATGATAATTAAAAATAAAAATTTTAGTTCAAGGAAAAAATTGTATCCTTTTTCAAAAACGGTGTTGATAATTACGAACGGAACAAAAAATGTGATAACGTCATGTTTTTAGTGTATAATATTCGACACAGCAAGAAAAACTGCGAGAGAAATAGATTTGACTTAGGGTAAAAAAAAGCTTTGGAAGTGTTTAGCAAGACTCTCAAAAAGAATTCAAAATCAATTTTGACGTAAAACTCATATTTTGCCAAAAAACCCCCAATTTCTGACACCGGATTTGAGTTCAGCATGGTTGATTTGCTTAGGAAACTGCCCTTAAAGGGCCATGCTCGCGCCCGATGCAATAATTCTTGCATTTTAAATTCGCGGGTACCGGGCACGCCAGAGATTTTGAATTTCAAAATAAAATTTTGAAATCATTTTGAGTTCTGTGCTTTGATCTTTCGTGACTTGTCGGTGATTTTTGCTATCATTTTACGCTTATTTTCTTACTGTCTGACTGTTTTTGTTTTAGCGTCAAAGAGTCTCGTGTGATCAGGTGGTAATTTTCGCGCATGCTCACGTTCTTCCATCGATCTTGTTGCTTGTATTAGATAAGTTTTATTTATGGCGGTAGGACAAAACCGCACAAAGTGCGGTTTTGTCCGCGGATTTAACCGGTCAAAAAAACGTTAAATTCGGTGAATTTTGCCGAATATTACGTTTTTTTGACCGGTTAAATCCGCGGACAAAACCGCACTTTGTGCGGTTTTGTCCTACCGCCTCATTCCGCTGGCTTTATTTCTCTACTTTTCAGGTTCAACCGACAATTGGGGCTTCGTAGCATTTTGTAGCACTTTTTAAATAGATGTGTACTTTTCTTGGGACCCCAAATTAACATACTAGTTAAATTTTTTTTGCTTCAAAATGGTAACAAGCACTGGATGAAAGATTTTTTCCCTTCAAAAGTAGTCAAAATGTACTTTTTTCTGTAACTTCCGTTCCCGCTCCTGAATTACAACCATCGTCAGGATGCTCCACTAGATTCATACCATGAACCAATCCATCAATTGCGCGTAATGTAATCCGGAGGGATGAACGAGCCGTATAGACCAGAACGGCTACCAGGCATTTTTCATTATTAGTGGAATTTGTCAGCCGACAATTATTCATTATTTTTTAATTGAATTCGGGCAAAAAACCGTATTTAACTCTAGACGACGAAAAAACGTAGCATTGCATAGCATTCATCTGACCAATGCATTCGCCCGCACCGGAAGCAGGCCTGACTCGGGAGCGCTTTCTTCTGACCCACCTGATTGATTTCAAACGAATAAGGCACTTCCTTTCTTCCAAATGCTTAGCTTCGGCAATTGTTGAGAGGTAGCTGGCAACTTTTTCCACAATTTCATCGAACTTGACTTGGTCACCTTTTTCATTGAGACGCTGGAGAATTCGGTTCTGAGCACTGCATCACCATTTGACTTGAGACCTAAAAATGATCCACCACCAAAGAGCGAGAGTGACCGAAAAGCTTTGAAAGGCTACTGACCGTTTCATTCCAGATTGAAATCCACCCCATCTCTTGGCAGACAGCTCTTTCTGTATTCTGAGAAGACTTCGGGCGATAGCTTGGTCATGAGGAGCTTCACTTTGCATGGATAACCAATATTCGGAGCTGTGCAGTCGAGAGAGAACTGGAATCGGGCCATCTAATCTTGGAACTTGCTAGGATCACTGTCATCGTCTGAGAATATTTCCATGTCAGGCAAATGAGTAGGGTTGTCGAATCGAGCGCTCGATTTCGAACTTTTCGCTCAAAAGTTCGAAAATTTTCGAATTTCGAGCGGAAATTTCGAATTTCGAGCGCTCGAACAAAAATTTCGAATTAGGCTTTCGAATTTCAAGCGCTCGAACAAAAATTTCGAATTAGGCTTTCGAATTTCGAGCGCTCGAAAAAAAATTTCGAATTAGGCTTTCGAATTTCTAGCGCTCGAAAAAAATTTCGAATTATGCTTTCGAATTTTGAGCGCTTATTTTCGAGATATAGTTCGGAAATTGCAGCACACAAAAAGAATGTAATGGTGAATTTTTCTTGTTTTAGAAAATGCCAAGCGAAGTTTGGAAATCGTTTAGAAAGTCAGTGGAAAGACTATTTTCACTTGTGGGGAAGAGCTTAGACTGCCAAAGAGTAGATCAACAACTCATCTTTTGGGTCACCTGAAATCGGCAAGGCCCAAGGAAAAGTTGGCGAACAAAAAATTGGACCTTCTGAAGCGAAAAAAGCCAGAGCGGTGCTTTTCGCGATCTCAGAGTCTCCGATCTGCGCCGTTTGATCAAGCACAACTATGAACAAAGAATGGTAGTTTTTTCGGCCGCTTATTCATTTGGTGTGGTAAAGCGGTCGTGTGCGGTCGATTAACCATGGTTTCGATTAACTTGTTTCTAAAAAAATCCATTAATGAGGCGGCGAAGCCGCTGAAAATTTTCGATTTCGAATCGAGCGCTCGAAAATTTTCGAATTTCGAATCGAGCGCTCGAAAATTTCGAATTTCGAATGTCGAATCGAGCGCTCGACTCGAAAATTTCGAATTTCGAATATCGAATCGAGCGCTCGACTCGAAAATTTCGAGCGCTCGACAACCCTACAAATGAGGCAGAGTTGAGACCGCGGCAGGCACTAGTACGCCACTGTTGTATCCTTGGGAATAGCTAGAGAGAGAAGAGAAAAGAGAAAGAGAGAGAGAGAGAAAGAGAGAGAAAGAGAGAGAGACGACTTCTTAATAGCTTTATTCGGACACAAACTGATCCTGAACACCGACGTTCAGACCTTATATACTACGACAATAACATATCACTACGAGACAACAAGTGATACAAATCACACTATACTACAGTTTCTAACAAAACTATACCTGAAATTGAATTCTAGGCCTTGTTTATTAGAAATCAAGGCTGAATGGCAATTTTCGGCAATCAACCGCCACATCAACCATCCACCGGTTGATTGATTTTCGGTTGATCAATCAGTTGAGAAAGGTGATCAACCGGTAGCCCACCGGCGAATAAACCGGTTGATAACGGCCGTTGATTGGCCAAGACTCGTAGCAAGACTTGACTCAAAGCACGATTTTGGCACTTCTATAGTTCCCCCATACTCGGATTTTTTGAAATTGACCCAAAATCACCTCCTGAACTCATTTTTTCTGTTCAACACGATAAAACAACATATCTAAACACTTTTCGAATAAAAAAGTTAAGTTTGTCAGAAAAATTTGCCTCCCACACCTCAGGCAAAAATGGTCCTTTCAGGGTATTTTTCATCATTTTTAGCCTTTTTTAAGTCAAATGAAGGTAAAAATAAGAGATTTTAAAAAGGTCTTTACTTTCTGGGGCCTACCGCATATAGAAACTCTGGTATGCATATTTTTTATGCATCCAGAATCATTTTCGAGTGATTTGTGTCTTAGCGCATCTCAACCTCAATGCAACCAAGCCCCCTGCGCACCCGAAGGGGGCACAGGGGCTTGAGAACTATAAAAATTCCCGATTTTTTACGGAATTTTTTACATAGATTTTGTTTTAAAATTACCTGTATAATCTAGCAGAGGCTGGTCGGCCTGCTGGACTTAACATCATAGGCGAATTGTCCGCACTGAAACACAAAATAGTTTATTCACTCAAAAATAAATAAAAAATAAAGCGCTAAAGATACCTTGAACTTGAAGAAGCTGGTGACAAAAAGGGTGGATCAATTTCGAACTCAGAGATTTCTTTCAAAAAGCCCAATTTAGGGACAAGCTTTTGGGAGATCGCATTGCTGCGCCTGTATGGAACACCGCAGGCAAGGAAGTTCTTCTTGACTTGAGTTTGGTCATCGTGGCGGGAGACCTGGAGCTCATTTGCAACTAATAAATAGAGAATAGAGAATACTGCTTCACCACAAAAAACCACTGAAAAAAAGAGTTGATTTGGCTGAGCGAAGATTTTTTCCTGAGCTGCCCCATAAAATACACGCGTCACCGGCAATTAAAAGGGTGTTGTGGTGTCTGGAGAGCAGCTTTAGCTGCTACTGCTGCTGCAGCAAAAATAAAGAGAAGACCACTGGGAATCTACGGCATACCCATTATTCTCACATTTCCACTTATGGCCAGGACATGCAAAGGAAGACAAGCAATGGTTTTGGGATGAGTTAATGAAAATTTAAAAGATGGACTAGAAAAAAACTTTGTTGTGGGGTGGCATAATCTGGTTAGCTTCGTCACTAGGGTGAACTTTTGGCGAAATTCCAGCTGTACATAGTAGAACTAGATATTGGCTAAACACCACAGCTCACAGAAAAAAGACTAGAACATTTATTTATTTATAAAAAATATTAGGTTGTTCGGAAAGTTCGCGGAATTTTGTAATGGTCCATCACGCTGTGTTTTTAGCGTTTTGGTTTTTGAATTTTTCTTGCAATGATGTTATCTTCGAACTGCTTCTAGTTTTTTCATATTGACAAAAGAATATTATCCTGAATCCAAGTCCGTTGAGATCTGATCGAAATAATTTTTACGAGAACACTAACTTCTATCGAAGTTAGTGTTACAAAATTTATATCAGATATACTCGCGATAGCAGTATCTAAACTCATGAAATATATTTGAATCATATCTTAACGGATTTAGATTCAGGATAGTATTTTGGGAGGGGGACGATTCGTATTCGCAGAATTCGTATTCGGCTTTTTCGTATTCGCAAAACTCGTATTCGGCTTTTTTCGTATTCGCAAAACTCGTATTCGGCTTTTTTCGTATTCGCAAAACTCGTATTCGGCTTTTTCGTATTCGCAAAACTCGTATTCGGCTTTTTTCGTATTCGCAAAACTCGTATTCGGCTTTTTTCGTATTCGCAAAACTCGTATTCGGCTTTTTCGTATTCGCGAAATTCGTATTCGGCTTCTCTCGTATTCGGCTTTTTTCGTATTCGGCTTCTTTCGTATCTGGCTTTTTTCGTATTCGGCTTTTTTCGTATTCGCAAAATTCGTATTCGGCTTTCTCGTATTCGGCCAGTTTCGCATTCGGCCAAATTCGTATTCTAACTTAATTCGGTCATTTGTATGCTTTAGCTATACCGCATTTTATCTATATTGTGGTCTAGATCAAGATGAGCAGCAGCGAAGCGATTCAATTGATTCAACTGGCTGGATTGGTCAATACAACCATTTGGTTGATTCAACTGGCTGGATTGATCCATCCATCCATTTAGTCGATTTAACTGGCTTGATCTAATTCATTAATCCAATCATACCTCGACCATCTGACTTAATGGCCTTCTGACATTTGCTCAATTGATCATTGAATCATTTGCCTTCCCCTCCTTATTCATTGACCCATTTTCTATCATCCAGAGGCCTACAACCCTCTGCAATACAATAGTCAATCATACACAACCCTTACAGTGCACTCTTCACTATTCAAGTTCTATTCATTTTTGGGTCTATCCAATCTGAATTGCTACAATCATCAGAGCTCCACAATACAATAAGTTGTTTATGTTGTGTTTGCTGTGGATAATAAAGTAGTACGGTGATAGTAGAATAAGATAGAAGAGTTAGTTAGTTATTTTGTCACCTTAGGTGCATTTGTTCAAAGTAGACAAAGTGAGTTGACAGAGTAGACATTTTATCTGACAAAATCATTGGAGATAGAAATAATGTAGAATCTGGCCGAATACAAATTCGGCCGAATACGAAAAAAGCTAAATACGAAAAAAGCCGAATACGAAAAAAGTCGAATACGAAAAAAGCCAAATACGAAAAAACCGAATACGAAAAAAAGCCAAATACGAATTCTGTGAATACGAATCGTCCCCCTCCCGTATTTTGGTATTAAGTGTAAGTTTCCAAAATCAGTTTCACTGTCAAAATTGTCAATTTTCTTGAAAAGTTTGTTTAAAAAAGGTCGCGAATTCGTACTTCACTCTTCATTTCCATTAGGCCATCGAACAGGAAGAGCATTACGTTTAATTTTAACAACAACAAAAAACCGGTTTAAAATAAACATAATTGCAGGACAAATCAAAAAACTTAACGCCAAAACTCAACAGGGGACCATTACGAAATTCTGCGAACTTTCCGAACAACCTAATATAATGAAAATTTGGCATAGTGGCAAAAAACAAATTTGGTACTTTTTGAGGCTATTTTATCTAAATTCGTGTCGTTTGAACTTTATTTTTTGAGGGAAAGATTGAAAGCCTTCAAAAGCTATTTCAGGCAAAGCCTGAATAAATAAAGCCTGAATTAGTCGCTGGGCATGCCAGCGTCCATTAGGACCGACCAAAGCAAACTTTCCCGAAAAAGAACGAGCCTAAACCTTGTATTTTTTCCAGCTACAGTCGAGTCTCGATTTATTATATTTAAATGGCTCTCATGACCACTCCGGGCATTTAAACAATCAAAACATTTTTTTTATATAGACAGTGTGGAAAGAAACTGTGTAATTTTAAGCAATTTCAACAATAAATGCCTTTTTTGGTCCGAACTGACTTGTTCATTTGTCATTTTGTAAAAGATGAAATATTTTTCAAACAATTGCTAAAGGCACACCTGAAAGCTGCAGCGCAGCGCTACAAACTGAAAAAAAATTATAAAACATGGATAAAAAGCTGTTTGATGTTCACGTAGATTAATCAACGCATGGAAGAAATGGGTTAAATTTTATTCCACATGTGAGCATCGACTTTTTTAATGAGAATGTTTAAAATTGTATTAGGTTGTGTCAAAAGTTCGCAGCATTTTTTCAAAAGCCATTTTTATGCATTGCATTTTTACAATAGATTTTTTTTATCAATTTTCTAAAAGTTCACCACTCATTTTGTAGCCAAGATTTTCAGCTACAAAATGAGTGGTAAACTTTTGAAAAACTGATGAAAATTTATTGTAAAAATGCAATGCCATAAATATGGCTATTGAAAAAAACGCTGCGAACTTTTGACACGACCTAATAGTTAGATTCACAGTTTTTAAATGTAAAAATATGAAATTCACACATGAAAATCAGAATTTCGGAGATTTGAACTAATGAAACGCATTTCCAACTTTCTGAATTCACAGCCTTTTCATAGAAACAAATACAGTGAACCTTTAATTTGACGTCGCCTAAAGGCTGGATAATTTGGTTGAATTTGAAAAATTGTTTAAAAATTGCTTGTACAGTCGAGTCTCGATTCAATATACACCCGATTTAACATACAGCTGAGCAAGATTTGATTAGTCAGATTGAAATCTAGGCAATTCGACTCTAGATTTGACATAAAGTTCGGGTCGGTCCCGGCCGACAAACTCACTCTAGGTTTAGCATACACCTCGGTTTAACAATCAACTTGGGTCATTCCCTACAAAATGAGTGTGAACTTTTAGAAAATTGATAAAAAATCCATTGTAAAAATGCAATGCCATAAAAATGGCTTTTGAAAAAATGCTGCGAACTTTTGACACAACCTAATACAATTTTAAACATTCTCATTAAAAAAAAGTCGATGCTCACATGTGGAATAAAATTTAACCATTTCTTCCCATGCGTTGATTATCTACGTGAACATCAAACAGCTTTTATCCATGTTTTATAATTTTTTTCAGTTTGTAGCGCTGCGCTGCAGCTTTCAGGTGTGCCTTTAGCAATTGCTTGAAAAATATTTCATTTTTTACAAAAGGACAAATGAACAAGTCAGTTCGGACCAAAAAAGGCATTTTATTGTTGAAATTGCTTAAAATTACACAGTTCTTCCTACACTGTCTATATAAAAAGGTTTTGATTTTTTAATCGGTACGTGACGATTCATCAATAGGCCGATTCATCACCTCGGGACGATTCATCACCTTCCACAAAAAGGGTACGATTTATCACCAATCTAGAAATTTTAAATTTATTCAGTAAACATAACAACAAAAGCAACAAAATTTCATAACATGTGTGAGAGGAAGTTAAATCAAACAAAAATTTCCAACATGTGAGACTATTGATCTATTAAGATATTGTACGCCAAGCCGCGAAGATGTTCCATCAGATTTGGTCCCGCTTGATTTCTGCCCTGCTGCCCGCCCTGAGCACCTTTCCCAGAATTCTTGCATCCGCGTCGAAATAGATCTGTCGCTTCTTCGGCGCATCTCTTCCGGCGATATATAGCTCATAGTCGGCGTCGTGGTCTCGCTGAATCCTTTTCAAGTCTTGCAGAAGGCGGCCGATGGTCGGCTGAATTTTAAAGGATGAGAATAAAAGCGTCTTGATCCATGCCCATAGCTCGCCTCAACTGATCGACTTGCCCACCGAGAATGAGTTCGTTAATATCCATTTCACCTGAAAGGAAAACGATAAAGCAGGGGAAGATGAAAACAAAGAAACACGAAAATGAGAAGAGAGTAAATGAATTTCTTGAACCAGGAATCAAACATTGCTGTTAAATTTTCACATTTTTTTTGTCAAGACCACTCATGATTTGTGAAAGGTGATGAATCGTCCCTTTTTGTGGAAGGTGATGAATCGTCCCCTTTTTATGGGAGGTGATGAATCGTCCCGAGGTGATGAATCGGCCTGGTAATGAATCGTCCGTGACCGTGTTTAAATGCCCAGAGTGTCATGAGAGCCGTTTAAAATGTAGCGTACGGTCGATGTTTTCCCAGTTACGGTCGTTCCCTTCCTGTTAAAATTTTCAGTCTGGGATATTTCTAGTTGCAAGAATGTGCAGTTCGACGAGAGTCATAAAGCCGAAGAAATTCTATGGGGGCACGCACTTATGGCGTCGGCACACAAATGTAATATAAACAAAAATTAAATTAATATTGGATAAATGTAAATGTAAAATGTAAGGTAAATGTAAATTGGAAATGAATCCATTTGAAGTACATTGTCCTTTTGAGAACAAAATCAGTGAACACATCAATTTGAATGGGAATCCAAAATTATCATAATTTTTCAGCTAATAACCTAAGAAAGCGTCAAGAATTATCCAAATATTAGCCTTTCTATTGAACAAGAACATGTCTGTGCATATAAAGGGGGAAATGAGGGAATGAGAAGAAGTTATGGCGCTGCTCGGGCATCCTTTCTTCCAAGGATTAGACACATAGCCTACTGGCTAGCTACCCCCTTGATATCTCTCTCTCAATGGTCGGCCAACTCAAAGAGCGCAATTATTTATGAAGTGATCCCAGCGGAATGCTTCTAGTTCCAGCTTGCCATTTTACATCTTATTTTAGGAGCTGGCCGTAAAGCTAATTAAAAATAATTATGTTGACAGCCCTAAATGTCAAAAATGGGGTGTGAGGTGTGTACTTGCTAGTAGATTTTTTTTGGCAAAAGTCTGCTAATTGAACTTTTGTGGGGTTAAATTGGCTGGAGAATAGATGGTTGCAAGATTTTGCAACAGCTGAAAAGAGGTGTAAAAAAGAGGTAAAAGGGTATTGGAGGGGGTGGTGAGCCCAGATAAATAACCTGATATCCCAAGTGATTTTAAGTGTTTGAGTAAAAAGTGGCAAACCCAGGCCATTTGAGTGCGAGCGGATTGCCTTCGAGCTCCGAAGAAATTATCTGATCTGTGGAAAGAACTGGCCCTTTGGGACAATGGACATCCATTTTTTGCCTTAGGCCCTCTTAGGTCCCCGTTCCTCTTTTAACACTAAAAATTACTTTGAAAATGTTTTGGCGCCAGTTTATTATTCTGATTGGTTTTTAATTGTTTTCATTTGGAACCAGAGCGAAACCAAAAGTTTTTATTTCAAAGTTTTTAAAACCAAAGTCTTTCTGGGTTCGACAATCGCGAGTCTGGATTGGCCTTTAGTTAGTATATTAGGTGCTACTAGCGAATACTACCCCAACCCCTCCCACCCTTCCTCACGAATCTAACCTTCCGAAAACCGCTGTAACTACCCTTTGGAACAACAAGTTTAGGATTAGGACTTAGGCTCAGGGGTAGGCCAGTGTATGGAAGTGTGACTAATAAATGTCTTACGAACTTTTTTCTGGGTCTGGAACATACATTTGGGAACTTTTTACTGAAGTTTTAAAAGGGAAAATGGTTGGGGGGGGGTTTCTATTAGGGTCGTATGTTACTATTATTTTCTCTTAGGGAAAAGTAAACTTGTCTAAACCTAGATCTTAGTCCTATATTTAAGATACGCTTGGCCACCTGCACCTGACCACAAAAGGTCGGTATATTTCATGCCAAAAAACCAACAAATACACACAGCAAAATATTGTCCACATGTGGATTTCCTCTTCATCTTATTCTCAGTTCGTTTTCTCGGTTGCCAATGGCAATTTTTAATAAAAAAAATATTAGAAAAAATTGGCAATTGAAGAATTAAGATTACTTGATGATTGGTTATAGATATTCAACCCACACACACCAACTAATTAATTAGTGGATGGATACATACATTTGCTGGTGCTGAATTATTCATTTGAATGGACAGCATTCAGACAACATCAATTAGTAGTGTTCTCAAGCACTATAAGTGAATAATCAAGTATTAGAGCGGAAATTTTGTAGATGTTCTTTGTTCTTAGATAAATATTTTCTTGGAATTTGAGCGAAAAAATTCGATTGCTGATGCTCAAATCAAAATGTTAAATGGCCGTAATTTTGTGTAGGTCCGATTTCAGAAGTTCTGTTTTTACAGTTTGACTCAAAAAATATTTCCAAAGTACTACGTAAAAGTATTCCTAATGAGTGCGTTTTTTATGCCTTCTCCCTGGAAAAAGGCCACAACTTTTCTTCCTCAATTAAAATTTTCTGTTCAAGAGCGATTTTCTGTAATTACGGACCTGGACCCGTACTCAGAGTCTCAGAAGATTTTCGGTATGTCAGACCATTGCATGCATACTCTATTTATGTTTTTAAGTTTTTAATGAAGTCAAACACATATTTTTCACCATTTTAAAGATAGTGAACAGGTCTATCTAATGATGCTAAGTTTTGAGATATAGGCTTCTTATGCAAAAGTTCTGAATTCTGAAAGAACGAAGGTTGACAAAGAAGTCGTCATTCAAGCTTATTTTTAAAATGTTTTTATGCAAAAATTATTAGATATTATTAGATAGTTCTGTTTACTATCTTTAAAATGGTGTAAAATACTTGTGTGACTTCATTAAAAACTTGAGTAATCTGCTCAAGTTTGTAACAACTTCCTAAATTTGGGTGTCCTGGAGTAGGTAACTTCAGAGGTTTGTAACACAAAAGAAGCAAAATGAGCAGCGCTATCGTGTTCAGTATATCCTAAATAGGGTATAAATGCAATAATCTGACATACTCAAAAGTCGCTATCGGCATGCATAGGTTCAATTTTACAGAAAATTACTTATAAGTCATTGTGTAGTTGAGTAACAGGGCTGCAAAATGAGATCTCTTGGAGCTACATATAATTAAAAATTTTGTGATAAAAAAATGAGAAGATCTTTACTTGGATCAGAGTGTTGATCTAACTGCAAATCTACTTATTTTTATCACAAAGTTTTTAAATTATATATGGCCCACAAAAGGATCACTTTACAGCCTTGTAGCTGAGCTCAACAAAGACTTTTACAAAAAAAAATTTAACGGAAAAAGCATTATGTCCATTTCACGATAAAGAGGCATGAAAAAAATGCTCACTCACTAGGGATATGATCATACTTTTAAATGGATATGATCCAAACCACAGGCTGGACCAAGGCGGAATCTAAGGTTTTGTATTTCGGGCATCACACACCAAGAATATCCACCAAGTTCTGCGTCAAATCAAATTCGAAATTGGATTCGTTAAAAATTTCGACATTTCTTAAGTTTACAGTGGAGTCACGGTATAAAAGAACCGAATCCGCCCAAACTTCGAGCTAACTCCTGTAAATAGACCTATATTGATCGATTTTAAATCGATATTTGGTATGGGTTCAGAATCGTAACAAAAAAACAGCACATTAACGATTTTTTTATTGATCATTAAGTTGTAGATTGCATAGTTTTTTGATGCTATTGATCATTGAATAAAATCTGTCTTCTAATGCTTCAGCTAATCCGTCACCCCCCATTAATCCGCCGCCTCAATCCGGCTTGGGCTGAAGAATTTACAAGTCTCGGTTGTACTGGAAATAAGCGGAAATCCTCTTTTTCGGCTTGCAAGAAAAATTGCAAACTGACAAAAATGTTTAACCACCACTAAAACTAGCAATATAAACACTGACACCGTCATTTAAAAAAAACACATTCCATTTTCTTAAATATTGTATTCTTGTGAATGAATTAGATGAGAATAACAGGAAAGTATCTTTTATTCCGGCAATAACAACAATTCCTCTTGTATGCAATCTGCTTAACTAAAAGCAAGGGCCTCAGCCAATTAAACCAGACTCGAGGTCATATGCCAACTAATAAAAGCAATCCCTGGAGAAAATTGCAGAGTAGAACCACAAATGCACATTTTAATTAATAAAAATACCAGTCTGGAACACACATTGAACAGATATTTGTGGTATATCTAGTAAAACTGTAATTCGTTAGCCAAGTCTAACAATCAAAGCTTTTTTTGGTGCATAGACGTTTCCTCGAAAATGAAACTTTTTTCATGCCTTGGTCCCCCCTGTTGATTTTTTGCAAAAAAAATTTAGTTCAAAAAAATGTTTAAACCACACGTTTGAGTCCCTGCTAACATGCGCTGGCCTACCCTAAGCCTAAGCCTTAATGAGTGAAAATTCAAAAAATCGAAAAAAGTTGAAACAAAATCAACAGGGGGGCCAAGCATCAAATTTAAAAAAGTCTCCTCGAAAATGAAAAAAGTTTCATTTTCGAGGAAACGTCACTACACCTAATTTTGATTGGTACTATGTTGTTTTTTACGTGAGTGAGATATTATGGGTTCGTATTTTGGGCAGGGTTCACTGGGGGATTAATTAATAATTTTAGCGCGGGTCGGCTTTTTTCTCTCTCTTCAGTTTACACAAAAAAATTACCGAAAAAATGATATTTCTCGTATTACATTGCTGTGGCAGCCCACTACTGACGAGGGAGGGACCCTGACTGTGACTCGGGGTGATTTTGTTTTTGGAAAAAGTTATGCACGTATTCTTGTAGAGCTTGCCTAATTTATTAATGTATCTGGGCCACCATCTCTGAAAGCCAACAAAATTTTCAGTGATGACCCTTGGCCCAAGGGTCAGCTATTAAAATGATAATATTGGTATCGAAGTGCTTTTAGAACTTTGAGTGACCCTTGTAACACATTTTGTAGGGCGACGGTCTTTTCGTCCCCGGTCATTTCGTCCCCGGTCATTTCGTCCCCCGGTCATTTCGTCCCCTGTCCTTTTCGTCCCCAGAAGCCGCCAATTTAAAATTTTCAAACAGGTTCAGATCCATGTGGTAGCAGACATTTTTTTCTTGAATGACAGTCATATATTTGTAATAATCCCGTGGCATCTCCTCTAAATGTAACACCTCCAGAATCCGAAATATTGGATTTAATTGAAAGTAATTAAAAATTATTGTACTCATCTAGAATTGTGTCCTGAACACGGTTTTATAATGCTAAAACATCAAGAACCCCAGCTCTGGAGTTGTTTCCTATGAGTAGTTTCCTATCCGTAGAGAATACATGTGATAGTATGAAGGTGGTAGTACCGAGAAAGTAGTAATTAGTGGTAGTAACAAGGCAGTGACTATGAATCAGTACTCAGGTGGAAGTGCCTGGGTGATGGTACTTGGGTGGTGGTAGATAGTAATTTATTTTTAGTGGTACCTAAAGTGCAGTACTTAGTCGATAAATAACTAGATTTATATTAGACTATTTTTTGCAAAGCATCTGACCATGCTAGCAGCTGGATCATTCGCATCTCCCATGCACCAACTAAACCAAGTGGTCGTCCGCTTGGATCGAATTTTTTTACGTTATTGAGGAATCCAAAACTTGTTTTTTGCACTAATTCAATCATTATAAAGGTGGTATGACAGTGCTATAATTACGTTTTGCAAGATTTACGAAAACTGTGAAAATACCATCAAAACGTAATTTTACTACTGTCAAACCATCTTTAGAATGCTCGTATTGGTACAGAAAGTAGGTTTTGGAACCCTAATTGGCGGTTTTTGGCGACGAAATAACCGGGGACGAAATGACCTAGTGCCCATTTTGTAGACCTTCTGGGGCTGGGAAGCCAGATTTGTCAGGAACTTGATTTACGCAGAAATAAATTTCTCGTCGAAGTTCTCCCAGGTCACAGTCAGGGTCACTCCCTCGTGAGTCAACTCATCCGTTTCTAAACTTTTAGAGTCAATATTTTAATTAGGTTGCAGATGACGGGGAAAGCAAGGATAAGTTTGGATGACCTTAGGCTTTTCACGAAAATGAGAATTTCAAGCGATTACTTATTCCAGTGGATAATCACACAATAAGAACAAAAAGGCACACAGTTTGGCCCCCACCGTTGAGTACGTGCTTAACAAACGCTGGTCTACCATATGACTAAAATTTGCCTGACCAAAAAAAAGTTGAGTGCACGTAAAAAGCCACCTCAAGTAAACAAATGCCAAAAATTTTAGGCGCTATATTTAAGCCAGCCAATTTTCACCTTGCTACCCGCCCCCTGCGGGTATTTTCTCCGAAAATGCTAATTTTTCGTAATTTTTGTAGCAATATGACTCAAAAGGTGCTGCTTGAAAAGATTAAGGAAATCGATGGCGATATTTTTCGTTAAAAACGAAATTCATTCGAAAAACCATAGGCGGAACCAAGGCGAAAATGGGCTGGCTGCTAGGATATGGCCAATTTTTTTTACAAAGATCATATAAGATCATCTTATCTCACTAAAATCCCTAGAAAAACAAACAATTTTTCTATCAAAAGTAGTAAGTAAGACCAAAGAACAATAAAAAAAAAGTCTGCAAAAACTGTGTTCTACTCATTAGAAAAGAATGGATAACGCTCGAAAGCTTTTATAGGGACCGAATTGAAGTGGACAGCAGTAGAATAAGCTCAATTAGGAGCTATTTGGAGCAGTAAATTAGAAAGTGGCAGAGAAAATTGAAGAATTAATTCCCGTCATGCAATAATAGCTTTATCTGTCACACACAAAAAAAACAAAAAACAACATTTAGTTGGCAACCCACAAACATTAGTCAAAGAACTAGCAAAACTTAGGCCTAAAAGAAACAAAACACAATCTAAGCATCTTTTATTGGCCCAATTATCTGGGGAAAATGGCTGCAAATACGCTTTATTTTCATAAATTTTCTTATTTCAATAATGTTTTTTGAATTTTTAAGCAATTTTTTTTGAGCAAAAAATTCATCAGAATGTTGCCAAATTTCATTTAAACAACAAAAAATCTTAAAACGCCCCAACGGGAGACTGCGTAATGGCTCAGTGCGCATCTCAACTCTGAAAGGGCACACGTTAAACTCTGAAACCCGGGTAATTATTTTATATACAAAACATACCAAAATTCTGACATCGGGTTCGTGTTCACCATAGTTCATTCATAGACTGCTTTTAAAATTTACAAGTCATCGTCAAATTTTAAACTCTTCTTGAGACAACAAACATTTAAACTGGGAAAATTTCGATATCTGAATTGTTGTAGAAATTTGACACTCAGAACACCTATAAATTTAAAAGTAGCCTTCTTACACGACCCTTTTTTACCTTCAAACTATATTTTTGAAATTCCAAAGCTAGATTCGGAATCAGCATGAAAAACTGGTGTAGAATAGGCAATTACCACTGTCGGCCCTCGGAGTGCTAAAGACTCTTTTTGCCCAGATGCACCATCTAATGTGGGGTGGTAAAAAATTTGCTCAAAAGTGTCACCGCCTAAAAACAGGCTTTGGTCATGTAATAGCTATAAACAATAGAAAAAAGAATTTAAGACTATTTTGATCGAGAAAAATATACTACGATCCGTCCGAGAGTATGTTATTTACAGGTGGATAAAGATAACTTGTGTACATTTTGCCACTTTTCGGGAAGAGGAATAGTAGAAATTACATGGTAATCATCAAATAAGTTACAAACATAGTGTTTCAGCTTCAAAAGTCTTAAATAGCTTTTACCACTTTTATCCACTCTAATTTTTGCTAGTTCAAACCAATCACAAAGAAAAAGTGGCTGTATCTCAGAAAAGTCGTAAAAACTTAGCATTCGGATTTCAAATAGATAAATGCTATAGCTTAATTATCTCGTGGTCCCAATCCCATATTGCGGCTGCTATAGTAGCATAAATATTGAGGGTGGGCAGATTTAAGTGAGGGTGGAACAGATGAAAAATGGCAAAGCACCTGTGATTTTATTTCTTTCCTTTTCCTTTTTTTCAGCCAGATTGCAAAGGTCCGTGCACCCACAACCAAAATAGATGAGTGCCTGTGCTTGCGCAGGCTGTGTACATGTGCGTATGCGGCTGGGTGAGCAAAAAAATCTATGGCGAAATGCTAATTTAGACAAGTATATGGATGTTAGAACGTTTTCGCTAAGACTTTTTAATTTTTAACTAAAACTTATTTTGATTCTTATTTATTTTTTTAATTTTTAGTGGACCTGAGTCATTTCAAGTTTTTGAGTTCTGTGGATTTTCGGAAAACTCTACTATGAAGTTTCTTGCAGAGTTAAAAGATTCGAAAAAACCAATGTGTCAGAACATTTCAAAGCGAAGGAACAGTAACCAGGGTTAATACTTTGTCTAATACTATGTCCTTAACAAACACAAGAATACGAATATAAAACAGAACTATTATAAAATACTGAATAAAATGTTACAAAAGTTTCATAAAATGTCTATCAATGTTTAATTGATGATTTACTTCTAAAAATACTAGGTTAATATTTTTAAAATTAAAATTTTTTTCACTCAAAAGTACGGGAAAAATATTATAACAAAGTTAGACATTTAGAGACCTATAAGCACATAGATTTAGTTGAGAGAAATGAAACTGTCAAAAGTAAACAAAGGCTTGGCTTAAGCGTCTCCAAGCTTTAATTGAAGAGCTAATTCAGGCTATCATTTACGTCATCAACTCCATGTGCAAAAAAATAAATGCCCGATTGAGATAGTCAACCACCCCAAATTAGATTTCAAGGCTATTTTTGACTAAAGTCTAAGCAGCTATGGTTTTTCCCTTGCTCCTCCCTGCTGATTTTTTTGGCTTGTGCTGAGGCGCATAGCAGCCCAGCGTACGCGGGGACGAACTGAGACATTTTCCTTGCATACAACAAAAAAAGAAAAGTATATGAATTTACTTAGAAAAGTAGGTTTTGAAAAAGTACTGATCGACTATGTTTGAAGAAAAAGGTCATTTGATTTAGTGCTTAATGCCATTCCGAAGCAAAAATTTTTATGGTCGCAAGTTTATTGCATTTATTTTGGTATCATAATTTTCAAATTGACGCTCAGTTTCTAGCTTAGGCATAAATGTGGTTAATAGAACTGAAATTTTGAAAAAACGGCCTGCGATAGCTTGCGACAAATCACATTGCGACAAATCAAACTGAGATAAACATTTACAATTAAGATTCGTAATTCAAATAGTAGTTTTTTGTCGCAATTTAATTTTGGTTGCAATTTGATTTTGTCGCAATTTGAATTGTCGCACTCTATTGCTGGATGAAAAAACGAATGAAAAATAAGCACAGAAAAGTGTTTTAAGGCAGATAACAATTTAGGAATATTTTGAAAAAACCATCGGGGGACCAAGGCGATCTTTAGGATATTTGGGTACACGTGTACATAAGCGATAAAAAATAAATAAAAGGTTTAGAATCAACTTCAGAGCTTAATTGTATAATATTGGCCGAGAGTGGTTTTTTTGGTACTAACTTTGTACTACCAAGTATAAGTGCAGATTGAGGAGAATCTAATGAAAAAAAGCTCGCTAGACGATAAAACTTACAGTCGATTGAAAACAAAAAAGTTTTTGAATCACACTGCAATTTGTGCAATAGGCTATAGCAAGAAAAAAAAGCTATAAAACAGGTGACTAAACTTAACCAAACAATTAAAGCATTAAAAAGACCACAGTTTCCTGCACTACAACTAAATCCAGAGAACTATAAAATTTATTTAATGAGTAAAAAGCCAGATGTTACAGCAAGTATAAAACATTTTTAATCCCATTTGCTTCACTTAATAAAGTAAAGACATGAAAAATTATTTAATTAAACAAAAACGAAAAAGAGATAAATTTAAAAATGGACTACATGCAGGAATAAGCAATTTATGAGTAGGCTAACCAAGTGCCCAGCTGTCTGTATGTGTGACACCACCGTTTTTCCGTCCCTAATGCTGCGTCAAAGATGGCCTTATATGCGTGCTTGCTCGACTGCCATTCAATCTGACCCTATTTATACATAGATATGCAGAATGGGAAAGAAGGTAGGCAAGCAGAGATACATTGAACTTCAACTCATTCATTCTATCTACAAGTTTTTTGTGTATTACACAACTCCATCCTCGTAGAAAAATCACCTAAATACTAATTCAATATCTTAAAATACCATTCGAAATCCTTATCACCGTGTGCTTCGAAGGTTTCCACTGAGAACCCAGTGGTAATACAATGGAAATTTCGATTTTGGTGGGAACCCAGTGGAAGTTTTGTGGTAACCCAGCGGGAGTTTGTGGTATTCCACAAGGAAATATTTACCTGTTCACTTGTTTCAAAATCATGGGATTCCAGTGGTAAATTGGTGGATTCCACTAATTTGCCACCAGTGCTGTATAATCGACATTTTGACGCTCCGGCTCTGGCTCCGAGTTTTCAAATTTTTCACTCCCGCTCTGGCTCCGGCTCTGAGTTTTCAAAAAATTCGCTCCGGCTATACAGTCAACGCTCTCATTAGTGTGCACTCTCCTATTAGTGTACACCTCAGACCACTCCGCTTGGCTTTGACTAAACCTTTTATAAAGTAGCTTCACATTAGTGTACACTCTCCTTAATGTACACTTCTCATTAGTGTACACCTGAGGCCGGTCCTTTGGGTGTACACTAATGAAAGAGTTGACTGTATTTAAGTCTTAGCTTTAAATTTGGATCCATGTTTAAGATCTTCCGGTTGTATGCGGTGAATATATTTGCACCACCCGTGTGCCTCTTTTCATTTCGATCATATCAAGGCCGGCATTTTGAAAATTGGAAATTTCATATTCCAGAAGTGCGCTTAAACAGCAGAAGGCTGTGTCATCGCCCAAACAATTTTCCTACATGAATTTATAACAATTACGAAAATCTGCAAACATTTTGTAGATTATTTTTATCCAGCAGAATATAAATATTTTTATGGCTATAATTGAAAACACCCCTTAAATTATGTGTTTACTCCCTTAAATTTATTTTTACCCCTTTAAATTCAAATTTTGAACAAAATATGTGTTTACCCCTTAAAATATGTGTTTACCCCCTTAAAATATGTGTTTACCCCCTCAAATTATGTCTTTAGCTCCTCAAATTTAAAATTTTCAGTGAATTTTGCGGGGATTCAATTTCGTAGTCAAAAATGACTGGGATCGCTCAGAATCCCACCCCAGAGTGGCCAGAAGCCTCTGAAAGTTGGTTTTTTTGGGGTTTACTAGGGGGGGGGTAAATTTTTGTTTGAAAAAGCGATTGGCCGGATCAGAATTCCAGTCAGATGGGCTTAATCGCTCAGAATTTACCCTGAACCAATTTCAACCATCTCAAACAACCCTAAACCATTCCAAACTACTCCAAACCAGTATCTAACTACCCTAAATCAGTATTTAGGGTGGTTTAAGATGATGAGAATGGTTCAGGGTGAAATTCTGAGCGATTAAGCCCATCGGACTGGAATTCTGATCCGCCTAATCGCTTTTTCGCAAAAAGTTTAATCCCCCTTCAGTAAACCCCCAAAAAGCATTTGCAGTGGCTTTCGACCACTCTAGGGCGGGATTCTGAGCGATCCAAGTCATTTTTGACTATAAAATTTGAATCCCCTAAAATTTACTGAAAATTTTAAATTCGAGGAGCTAAACACATAATTTAAAGGGGTAAACATATACTTTGTTCAAAATTTGAATTTGAAGGGGGTAAAAAAATAAATTTAAGCGGTTAAACACATTTTTACCTACGAACCATTTCAAATTAGGCACCTCAAATAAAATATGTTCACATGGAACTGTCAAAGCAATGTATATTTTCAAAAAATACATAAAACTATTGTCATTGTTTACACATTTTTGGGGTTGAAAATCTCAATCCCATAACCATCAGGGTCCTTGATGAATGCCAGTCCTTTCATTGACCCATCATCAGGTTTCTCGACAAACTCCTATAAAAATAAAGATGATATCTAGAAGTATGTATTCAACTATTATGTTTATGGCCAGTTGTAAATATTGTCCAAAATATCTTATGGCTCATTTATAAACGTTGTCGTCGTCGTTGTCGTTGGAAAAAATGTTTTATAAAGGCACTTTTGCGCAACGACAACACCAACGACGACGACAACAACAACGACGACCTATTTATAAAAAATCCAACGACAACGCCAACGATAACGAAAACTTTTCTTCCAAATTAGACAAATTTTGCATTTTAAGTCAGAATTTTAAGGATTAACTATATTCTCCACACGTTTTTCCTCGAAATCTCGACTTAAAATGCGAAATTTGTCCAATTTTGAATGAAAAATTTCGTTGTCCTTGCGTCGTCGTTGTCGTTGGATTTTTTATAAATAGGTCGTCGTTGTCGTCGTCGTTGGCGAAAAAAAGGGTTTTATAAAAAAAATATTCCAACGACAACGACGATGACAACGACAACGTTTATAAATGAGCCATTAAGAAAATTTAGCAAAAAACAGCAAAAACAAAAGCATTCAGAAAATTTTAATTCAAGTATAATAAGTCAACGGTATAGTAAAAATTAACTTCTGATGAACAGTAATGCCCATGTAGTCTGGTGGGTAAAGTTGGTCGTAAAACCCGAGTGCAAACACCCCCCCCCCCCCCTAAGTGCTAAGAATTTTTTTGCTAAGTAGTTGGTTGATAAAGATCTTGTTTGTTAAGCTCCACCTTCTTCAGTTCGGCTTAATTTCGGGTACAGACTTTAAAAACCCAAACGATTCAATCCAAAATAATGTTCTAAAAATGGTTTAATTTAATCGGGGTCTCCTACTCTGGACTGATTGCACCCAGAGGGATTCGAACCAGTAACCTTGGTGATGAGTATATGGACCTCTTCGCCAAGTAAACACTCAAAATTATGATAAAAAAAGATATGCACCCAGGTGGATGCGAACCAGCATCCTCGGCAGTGGCTATCCAAGTGGTCGTCCACTTGGATCAAAAATTTTTTTTACGTTTTCGGTTTCCGAAACAATTTTTCTGCACTAATGCGAGCATGCTGAGATGGTTTGACAGTGGTAAAATCACGTTTTATCGAGAAATTTAGAGTTATTGCTAACGATTGATTTATCAAAATCAAGAATTCACGATAACTCAAAATTTCTTGATAAAACGTGATTTTACCACTGTCAAACCATTTTCAGGATGCTCGAATTAGTGCAGAAAAAATGATTTGTGAAACCGAAAACGTAAAAAAAATTTTGATCCAAGTGGACGACCACTTGGATAGCCACCGCCGAGGATGCTGGTTCGAATCCACCTGGGTGCACACTTTATTTCTTACCGTAATTTCAGATATAAAAAGACTAACGTTTGACCTTTCAGTCATTTGGGAAATATACCCCTACTCTTGAGTTGCCTGGATAACAACCTGTCCAGTGGTACTCAACCCTAGATTTGGGATCGGGTAGGTGAAATCGCACTTTTGGTCTCATCAAGTCCAATTATTCACAAATTTTTTTGGTTGAAAAAATAGATTTTTTTATTCAAATGAACTTTTTCATTTTTAAGACATCCAGGTGGGCATCCACCTGGTCAGGTGATACCTACACCAGGTATTGAAGTTGGAGTGTGTAAAATCGCAACTTTGGCTTGACAAACCCAATTCCCCACACAATTTTAAGTTAGAAAAAATGGCTTATTTTTTTATTTTTAAGAAATTTTAATCTTTCAGGTTTGGGTTTGGTTTGGGTATTTAGGGTGGTTTTAGGGTACTTGAGGTGGTTTAGAATGGTTTGTGGTAGTTTGGACACAATCTGAAAATATCAATTCACCTAGATCCCATATTTCAAATCAGTAAAAAACAAAAAAAATGGCCGAAAAATGATCGTCGGAAAAAATCTCTAATCCGCTACCAGAACATTGAGAAAAGGAAAAGTACAAAAAGCAGAAAAGTTCTTAACAAATCGGGATTTAAGAAAAGAATGCCTTAGCAAATATATTCTTAGCAAATGGGCGCCTTAACAAAAAAATTCTTAGCAATTTGTCGCTTAGCAAAAAAAATTCTTGGCAAAACGACCGCTTAGCAAATCGACCACTTAGCAAAATGCCGCTTAAATTTCGGGGTACAGCCAGCAGTATGGACTTATTCGAATGTTTATTGTCTCGAGAGGAATTTGAAAAAATGACAGTCAATCTGTTCATCCAAGAGTAATTTTATAAGCAAATAGGGTGCGCTGATCACGAATCGGTGCCAGATTTTGCGATTTCACAAACGAGAAAAAATTTTATGCTTAAAACTTTTAAGCTTCAAAATGATTATGTTTATTAAAGTGATCGTAACTTCCCAGTGTCCCCCTTTTTTCCGAAAATTTTTCGAAACTTTGTGATTGTAGAGCTTTCTTTTAATGTGTACAAAAACTTTGAGGGAGATTAAGTTTTTTATGAAAACGACAAACAGAGAAAAATTTTATATTTGAGAATGACTTTTTTGTATTAAACGCCTTTTAATCACAATATTCACAGCTCTGGAGAATTTTTTCAACAGAAGGTAGAAGCTTGTCTCCCACGTCAAATAACATATTATTGGGTATGTACAATGCTTATTAGGCGAGAGCTAGGCAAAAGAAGCAGTAAAAACATAACATTCATTATTAAATTGAGCGTAACTTCTCAGAGTCACCCTTTTCTCAAAAAAATTTTGAGCCATCTGGTGCAGAATTAATTGAGCTTCCAAAATATATTCAAACCAAAAGTTTAAGGCAAAATTAAAAAATTTGTGTAGGGGACTTTTTTATGTCGAAAAAAATCCCAAAATTTTTTTTTCACAGCATTCAGACCACTTTTATGAAAAATTTAACTCAATGTTTGAATCTTTCATTACAGAAATGAATCCCTGAGATTTCTGCGTCGAATGACATATTACACTCTTAAAAGTATGAAAAAAAATAATGTTGGGCGTTTGAAAATATAAAATTTCTCATTTGGGGGGGGGGGGTCTCCAGTGGAGACTCTCCACCACCTGCTTTTTTAAAAGCATAATCTTCTGTGCGAGACCGACTTTTTGTTATGATAGTTCTTCTCAAAGTTACTCAAAATGAGTTGCTCTACAAGATAGGCAAAAAAATTTGTGGTCAAAATTCTGAGGTAACAGGGGTGTCGTTCAAAATTACGGAAGCGAGTTTTAACGAATTGCCCGCAAGAGAAAACGATTGGCGAAAACAGAAATTCGATCTAGAAAAAAAGTTAGAGTTATTTCAAATTCTGCTGATTTCTTAAAACCCTGTTTTTCCCTATGCATAGAAAATAGTCCATATAAGGTGGAGTTATTAGAGAGTGGGAGTTCATGAAAGGAGTGAGGTAATCCATATCAGTTTTGTGAAAAAAAGTTATTTTAATTGCTTTTTTAACAATGGAATATGATACCCCGGCTATGTTAAAAATTTTAATAAACTTAAAGATCAAGGAAAAATAATAAAAAAATGAAAGATTAAAAGAAATGAAAGAAAACTGCAGCACAAAATTTTAGATAATTTAGCTTAAAATTATTCTTAAATTTCTTTTTCAATAAAAGGCCGTTCAATTTTACAAAACGCGTCGGAGCCATAGCCGTTTTAAAAAACAGCGCCGGGGCTAGCGGCGGGAAGAAAATTTTTAGCGCAGGCGCCAGCACCGAGCTCCGGATCAACACTGATGGTGAGTCGAGAATTAAGGTTGTCACTAAAAATAAAGCGAATTGCATGGATTTTTGAGTATCTCCAATACTTGCGGTATCGGTATACCGTAGTTACTCAACCCTAGTCTGATAAGTGATAACACGGTAAAAGGCCGTGCATACTAAGCTATGCGTTTCGTGTAGTATTTCATGCTGAACACTATGGCTCAAAAATTCGAAAAACGAGGGATATGAATGGGTAAAACAGCTTATAAAGTTTTATCACGAAATTTTTCAAATCTCTTCAACTTTTTTAAAAAACCGGAGGTAAAGAGGCCAGCCCTATAAATCACCTACGCTGACACAAATCCGGTGTCAGAATTCAGCATTTGCTGAAAGATGAAGAGATTTGAGGAAGTTTGTAACAAAAATTAAGAGGCTGTTTCATTCATTCGAATCCGTCCTTTTTCTGAATTTTTTTCAGCCATTGTGTTTAGCGTGCAAAAGTTCACGAAAAGCAAAGTTTAGTACGCACGGCTTTCAATGGTGTATAATCGCTCTCGCTCTGGCTCTGAGTTTTTCAAATTTGTGTTCTGGCTCCGGCCTGACACTTTGAAAATTTCGCTCTGGCTCTTGCTCTGGATTTTAAAATTTTTTGCTCTGGCTCTTTCTCTGGCTCAGAGCCAGAGCGGAGCCAGAGCGAGAGCCGGAGCGTTATACACAACGACGGCCTTTCGCGTGTTAAACTTTTTCACGCCGAAATTCACATTGAAGAATCAAAAAGCAGTTCATTCCAGAACTCTAAAAAATCAGAAGAGTCTGTGTTTTAGACCTTCAACTGAATTGAAGGTCTAATTGGAGGTCTGCTGCACCAGAATTGACATTAAACGTTAAACTTGTCCTTTAAACTTGACATTAAACTTGTGAATAAAAGGAGAAAAAAAATAAGGTCTGCAGCAGTGGTAGTCGAACCTGTGACCTAAGGCGATGCGTATATAAAGTTCGCCCCCCCTTTAACCCTCTTTTGCCGGCGTCTCAGGATGCCTCTTTTTTAATAGATTTTTACATTTTTATAAAGAAATCAGGGATAAAAGTAACAATGGCAGGAAAAAAATCCAGAAAAGTTGAATAAGAAATTGGCCGAAATTTGGTCAACCGGCTTGAAGAGGTAAAAATACTTTTGGCGCCAATTCAAAAACTGAAGCTATTTTAGGGACAAGTGTTTGAATTTTTTTAAACAATTTTGTGAAATACCAATAAAATCACCAAAAGAATTTAAAAATACAATTTCCAGCGCTACTTTACACCTTATGCACGTCACTGAGCACTGTTTTTTTCTTTCCGCGCATCTAGCATTCGAAATGCCTACCTTTTCAAAAATTCGTCTCTAGCGTAGTTTTGACTGTGACTTAATTATTTTTTACACTGATTTTTGTCTTAAAAAAGTAGTGATCAACAGAAGAAATCTCAGTAAAAATAGTAAGGAAAAGCGATAAATAGACGAAAAATAATATTTTTTTTCGAGTTTTTTTAAAAATTAACGCGTTGAGCCGGTTAGCCCAAATATGGCCCCGATTATTATTGCCTCAAAAAATGACTTTTATATTTCAGCGCTTGCAAATAAAAAATGCATTTTTATCTGCAGGAATAGTACTTTCCATTGCATAAGTAAAAGCATGGTGTGAATGAAATTATTGGTTTACTAAATCAAATAAAGTTACAAAAATCGCGTCATAGGAAATTGCTGAAAAATACAACTTTTGGTTAAACTTTTAGCAATTTTCGTTAATGTCATCTTTTGTTGTTTGGACACTAAAATGTTTGCAAACTTTTTCTCTATCTTGTGGAAAAAAAATAATGTCTGAACGTGACCAATCAGTCTTGTTTTGGATCATTTTATAGCTGGCCAAAATATGGCCAACCGGCAAAAGAGGGTTAAAGAGAAGTTCTGTAATTTGTAGTTTAATCGGACCCTCAGAAAATTGGAAATTAAGTGTTTGGGCTCAAATAAAAGCCTACGATGTGCTGAGTACGATAACACCAAGTTCGACCAATTTTTCTCAATAATTCGCCGAGCTGTGGCCTCCCGAAGTTTGGTACTCAGAAAAACCAGCACATTTCTTAAAACACTCTATACTTAGTGAAAATATGATGATGTACACTCGTACAAAACTTTTTCGACGCAGATAGAATTGCTCTTTCTTATGAGTACAAAAAATTTATATTGTAAAAAACGGCTGTAGGAAGTTTTGCAACGAGACAATTTCGTAAGATCGAATTTTCGTAAAAGCGAATTTTCGTAAGAATTTTTTTTCGTAAAAACAAATTTTCGTAAGAAATTTTTTCGTAAGAGCGAAAATTCGTAAGAAACTTTTCGTAACAGCGAATTTTCCTAAGAAGCTTTTTCGTAGCGCGATTTTCAGTAACATTAGTGATATATTAAGTTGCTTTTTGATCTTCCCTTGATGTTTCTTATAGCTTCTGTGATGTTTGACCAAAAATAGTCAAGAAAAAAAATAAAACAGCCAGAGAGTGGAATCGAACCGATGGTGAAAAAAATTCATCCATCAACTAACCTACTGCACCGGTGTCCAGTAAAAATGCCTACACAAAAGGCCTACAGTAAAAAGGCGGCGCTACTGTAATATAAAATAAGTAAGTATAAGTACTTTTCATGGACCAAACCGATCAGCGGGGTGGACCCGCGGGTTTACTCCTAGGCCTAGCATTTCTGTGCTAGGCTAAACTTTTGGATGCTGGGTCTCTGGCCCGGCCTCGTAAAACGAGGGAAATGCTCTTCGGTGAAAAAGCAAAGATGTTGGAACATAGTTTTGAATGCTGGGGCCTACCGCATAAATAACTCTGGTATGCATGTTTTTTCATGCATCCAGACTCACTTTCAAGTAAATTTGTGTCTAAGGTATGTGGGTGTGCGCATCTCACCTCCAAGCCCCAAGCCCCTGCGCCCCCGAAGGGGGCGCAGGGGCGTGAGAGTTAAAGATGCGGCGCACACACTTACCTTAGACATGATTCTGAGAAGTACACTTGATCATAAAATGCAAATAGAGTCTATTTTGCCACGCCCGAGTTGAAAAACATGGTAAAGCAGCTAAAAAAGTGGCCCTGTATTATTCCCTTCCCCTCCCAATACAGCCCATAATCCCTTTTAAACTGCTTTTCTGGTCCTTTTATGGCAAAAATATTGCATATAAATGGGTTTTAGACGGTTTTTAGAAAAAGTCGATTTGGGGGGGGGGGGTGGGACTTTAGTGTGACTGGACTTTAGTGTGACTGTGAGTGTGACTGTGACTTGACTTAAGAGTAACTGTGAGTGTGACTTGTGAGTGTGACTTTAGGTATTACCGTAAATCAAGGAACGCAACGCGTGGTTGGGCCAGGATCGCAAGTCTTAAGATGACTATCAAACAGAGATGTGTTACAGGTAGCTTTAATTCCTTTCACGTCTTTCACCTGAGCGGACAGTTGGACCTCGCAAACAAGCTTGGATCTCATTCTGAACAGTGCCGCTAATTTCTCATTCGTCTGCAGAGGTGGAGGGGCACGATTCGTGCACATAAGGAATAGCGGCGGAAAAAAACGGCGACGGAAAACGGCGGGAAGCGAATTCGGCGACGGAAAAAACGGGCGAATGCCATAAAAGAGCTGTTTTCTATGTTAAGAAATTCCAGCATCATTTTAAGACCTTAAAAGAGGTGGCAGGCTCTGGAAATTTAGTAATTATTTTGCTTTTTTTGTGCATTGTCTCTTAGATAAGTCTTCTTTTACAGCAAACATGCACAAAAATTTTAAATTTTGTTTTTTTGAAATTTTCAACTAAAACATTGCTTTCTTTCGTATGTGATGAATAGTGCAATAAAAACCAATCAAAAAATGTATGGTTTTAATAAATTTCACGGTGAAGGATATTGAATAAAAGAAAAAAACTTATTTACATTTCGAAGAGAAATTTACCAAAAAAATCTTTGCTATTTACATATTTCAACTGCTTATATTAAAAGAAAACGTATTATATGCTAAGAAATTTTAATTCTAGCTAATTTTTGTTTTTAATTTTTTTGTAATATAATAATATTTTATGGTTCTTTTGTTATTCGGACCTAACTCTGAAAATAATTTTTTCGAATTTCTTGGTCTAGGTCACATGATCAGCTTGACCACTATCTCATGATCAATTTTAATTAAGGGGTGCTCCCGATAACAGGAAAGACCATATTTGTTGGATTTTTTAGTGAATAGTTTAAAACAATTCTTTCAGTTTTTTTTTGTAATTTGTCTTTTATCTGTGCATATTATTAATTAAGTCTCATGGACGTCAGTGAGCTAAATCAAAACTTTTTTTCTTGTATGTTTATAGCAAAAATCAAATGTTTAGTGAACTTCTCTTTCGAAATGTTAATATTTTTTTCCTTTATTCAATATCCTTCATCGTGAAATATATTTAAAACCATATATTTTCTAATTGATTTCGTATCACTATTCAACACATACAATTTTGGTTAAAGCCTTCTTAAAAACAAAGTTAAAAATTTTTTGTCCATGTTTGCTAAATTCACAGTCAAATAACTGATTACACCTGTCAATTCTTTTCAATATTTTATAAAGTTTTTTTCTGAATTTAATGTACGAAATTTTATACGAGCGTGTAGCTCTGGGTTTAACTTTCTAATATTTATTAACTGAATTGTGATAAAATTTTAGGTTAACAAAAAGTTTTGTATATCATTTTTTGAAAAAAACTATTCTACACGAGCACTTTTTTATGCTACTTATTCAACTCTCATTAAGTCAGTTGATAGCTCTAGAAAGCCAGACGCATGGCTGGAAAATTGCGAAAAAAAAAGAATTTATAACAAAGCAATAAGGTTTAAAGATTTGGCGGAATTAAGTGGGTGATTTTACGGCGGTAATAAGTGATTTGACAAAGTAAAACGAGTGAATGTGCGAAATTACTAAATTTTCAGAGCCTTGCACCTTTTAAGGTCTTAAAATGATGCTGGAATTTATTAAAACATAGAAAATAGCTCTTTTATGGCAATTCCGCCGTGTTTTCCGTCGCCGAATTCGCTTCCGCCGTGTTTTTCTGTCGCTGAATTTTGCTTCCGCCGTTTTTCCCGCCGTTGTTTTTTCCGCCGCTATTCTTTCCGTCGCGAATCGTCATGGTCCATCGTGGTCCATAATCCTCTCTCATAGATGATTTACAGTTCACACTTCATTACACACTGTTCCGACCATTGGTGGTCGGAACAAGGAATTACGGGCGATGATGTGGCTAGAATGTCCCTAGGGGCAAGAATTTGGGCAATTCGGTGCAGTGGACACCAAAATTTTCAGCTAAATACTTTTTATTTGAAAAATAATAGCAATTATTAGACAATAGTTAGCAGGGGGGTGATTGGAGGGCTGGTAGGAGAAGCACGAAGCATGAAAATGTCAAAGGAAGGGGTTTATATAGGCAGCCAGGTGTCAGTCTGTCAGCCTATTACAGTAAAAAGGGGAGGGGCACAGGGAAAAGAGAAGAGACATATAGGGGGGGTCATACATAATTTTAAAAAAGAAGGGAGACGAGAGCTGGTGCTCAATCGGCTGGGCCGAGATCGACGAGATAGTAAGACAGAGAGGATCAGAGCAGCTATCCTGCTTCCTGTGAAAGAGATTTTGCAAAGACTTGCAGAATCTGATCGATGATCAGCTAAAACAATAGAAAATAATTAGCCTGCAGAACGGCCAGAAAAGAGGACAAAAACCTAGAAAACGGCCAGAAAAAGCACACTTTGCTAAAAACGGCCGAAAAACAGGTACAAAACTAGCCTAAAAAAGAACGGAAAAAATAGGATAAAAAGCCGATTTTCGCACATACACTTTAAGAAGCCCCCATGGAGCCATAATAGAGATCTTGCCATCTAAGGGCTGTTCGCTCGATCTGAGCTAAGATGCGACAACACAGTTGTTAAGCTTCGCTATTACAGAGCTATACGTAACAAAAGTGTAATTTAAACAAGAAAAATACCTCATTAAGGGGCACGCCCGTGCCCGACACGGCGAAAAGGCGGGGACCAGCACTTTTTTTCTTTCTCGATCAAGTTTTACATGCATACGCATTCATATTTTTAAGTTTCTGCCTAGTTTTTAAAAGTAGTATAGGGTCATTAATATTAGATTTGACGCAAAACGAGTGAAAAATGAACGATTCAAAAAATTTGCTGTACCCCGCCTTAACTTTTTGAAACGCACCGGCATGCTCTTTTAAGAGAGCTGAAAATCACAAATAAATGATGAAAGAAGTGAAAGGAGTTAAGCTAGCTGCGAACAAATCTCTCATTGATAGGCATCTTAGACTTGCGATCCTGGCTCAACCACCGCTTGCGTATTCCTTGAGTCCAAGATAATACCTAAACAAGCAAAAATAAGTCAACAGAAGTGCGAAAAGGAGGTCAAATTCGTTGAGGAAAAGGTAACAGTCACACTAAAGTCAAAGTCACACTGAAGTCAAAGTCACACTAAAGTCACACTCACAGTTACTCTTAAGTCACAGTCACACTAAAGTCACACTCACAGTCACACTCACACTCACATCAAGTGTGACTGTGAGTGTGACTGTGAGTGTGATGTCAGGTGTGACCCTCACTGTGTGTGAGGTGTGACTGTGACTTTTGAAAACACTGGCGGGCAGACACACAGACATGTCTCCTTTAGTAGAGGTCTGTTGTGACTGTGATGTGATAATGTGTGGAAAAGTGGGAAAAAAGGCCGGTAAAGACTTTTCCACAACTTTAAAAAAAATATTTTTTGACCAAAATTTGACTTTTTACATTCGGGGACCAACGTAATTTAATCTAAAAGGATATCGGATACTTATACTACCTGTTCTACCACGTTTCGGTCACTGGAGCTGGGCAAAAATATACTCTATATGCATTTTTGATAAAGAGTCTTCGTCGGAATCATGTCTAAGGTAAGTGAGTGCGCGCATCTCTGACGATCAAGCCATCTGCGCCCATATCTGCACGCTCGAAAAAATTGGCGCCGGGCGCCGACCCGGATGCCGGGTCTACCTAAAATTGGCGACGGCACGGCGCCGGCGCCCCTCGAAAATCGGCGACGGCGTCTGCTCCTCAGAAGTAGTGGTGCAGGGTGTATGCTATGTATTTGACGCTAAAATTTTGCTTCCTGCCGCCAGGATCTAAGTTACATGCGTCTAACACCATGGTGTTAGGTACCAAACAACATAATGTTAAACTTTTAATTGTCATAAATATTTGAAAAATCCAGTGCTGTAGCTTGTACTCGGCGCCGATTAAACAGGACGCCGGCCTTTTTTCACCTTTTCTACACATTTCTGACTCTAAACATACAAAAAACATGATTTTGGGCATTTTTGTAGAGAACCGTATAAGGAAGTTGAGCCTTATTTCAGAAACAATCATAGTGTTTGGCCAACTTTGGAGCTATTTCTTTTACGACTGGAGATGGTCTTTTTGGTGTGCCATGTCTTGCTCTTTGCTTCTATACTGATGAATCTTGCTGTTTGTTGTCGGAAAAGAATGAGAAGAAAACTGAAGAACGCCAAAGGAACAAGTGCAGGGATATCAACCAGGGCATCTTCCACTATTTATTGTAGGTTTTTTCATTTCTTTTACCTGACTTAAATTACCTTTGTAGGATCCAGCAGAAAAAGCGTCGGACACATTTTACGATCTGAAGACAAATCTAGCTTTTCCTCCAAAAGACAACGTGTCGTTTAATTCTAAGGAGGGCTGGCAGGCACTAAACAATGCGGGCACTTACAACCACCGTCAATGCACATGGTAACCCTTTGAATCTTCGCCATGACACTCATATCTCTCATGTCCTTATGAATTGCAGATGATTGAAAGTGCTTACTCCAGCGCAGGATATTAAGAAGCAATAAATTAGAGAATATGTAACTGGCAATGCAGATATCATTACAAATGTTGTGGTCTGGTGTGTAAAGGAGCCGAATAAATACATTTTTGAGCTTTTTTTACTTTGTGATAGAAGCGCGTTACTCTAAGAAAAGGGAAACTTTTGTCGTCTAGTTTTTGGCGAGCATTCGATTGCGGATATTCAAATGTGGATTCTACACATGCGGATTTCACATTTGCGGAATCCACTTAAGGGACTCCACTATTTGCGGACTCCACGTTTGCTGATTTTTATTCGCGGATTTTGCTTTTGCGGATTTACATTTGCGGACTTTGAAATGCAAATTTTACATATGCGGTTTTTCAAGTGTGGATTTTTATTAACGTTTTTACATATTTGCGGATTTTTTTTTTGCGGTTTCAGCATTTGGATGTTCACTATTTTCGTATTTTCATTTGCAGATAGCGAATTTCAAATTAGTTCTTACACATTTAGAGATAAATGGCTGAATTAGCTGTCATTTATACTTTTCAAATTTACATTTGTTCTTTTTTAGTTAAACCAAAGGCCGAAAAAGGAACAAAAGAAAGAAGATACTTAAGAACTTAAATTTACAGTCGACAATCCTATAATCACAAGGTGGATCGGTGCTCACAGGCGTATGATTTAAATGTATCAATCGTTTTGAACACTTAAAAGGGCATGCCCACGCTAATAAGAGGTGGTGCCCGGAATCCAATTTTTTTCATGATCATCGAACTTGTGTACGAATTTTTCGATTTCGTTTCTAACAAATCAAGGCCTAGAATTTAATTTTAGGTATGGTTTTGGGTACTTGTGCACTTGGGGGCCCCTTTTTTAGTTAATTGTAAGTATGGTTAAACGTCTCCTAAGTAATTTTTATACGCCAGAAACGATAAAAAAAGATCTTTCTTAACAATTTCGCGCACAAAAAGGAAGTTCTCAAAAAAAGTTGGCTACCAAAGATTGACCAACTGCCTTGGTCCCCAAGGTAAATATCGTATATTAATGTATCCTACCGCATTTTGGTCACTGGAGCTGGGCAAAAAGGTCTCTATATGTATTTTGATCAAGAGTCTTGCTCGGAATTATGTCTAAGGTGAGTGAGTGTGCGTACTTAGGCACCAATCACTCAGAGTAACTCTGGATGCATAAAAACAATATGCATACCAGAGTTTCTTTATGCGGTAGGCCCCAGCTAAAAAACTATGTTCAATTCCATCTTTTTTGGTTTTTTTTAAATGTATAGGCACCCTTTTTGGTTTAATTACCTTGGGGGGACCAAGGCAGTTGGTCGATCTTTGGTAACTAACTTTTTTTGAGAACTTCACATTTTAGTGCGGAAATTGTTAGGAAACAACTTTTTTTTATCGTTTCTGGCGTATAAAAGTTACTTAGGAGACGTCTAAACCATATTTTTAGTTAACCAAAAAGGGCCCCCCCCAAGTGCACAAGTGCCTGGTTTTGATAGAAACCAAGTTAAAAAATCCGTAGAGAAATTCAATCATTAGGAAAAAATTTGAATTTCCGGGCACCACTCTTATTAGCGTGGGCATGCCCTTTAAAAGATAAACCCTCCAGGCGTTTTGGTACCCACCAGGTGGCGAAATACTTTGTAGATAGTTCAAGCAGCGCCAGGCAGTTGAGATACACTCCCGCCGATTCAAGTACCTCCAGGTGTTCTGGGGCTCTCCGTATGGTTCAGGTACCATCGAGGTGTTTCAAGGACGCTCAGGGTGGTTAAGCTATAATCCGTGTGGCTCAAGTGCAAGGAAATTTTTTCACATCAGACATAAATTTTCAAAGAATGCATAAATTTGCGCTTCAACACAAAAGTATAACACACACCCGGTCCAAAATACTATTTAGATATCCCAGGTATCAAATTCTTTGTCCATTAGGCGCATTCGGAAGGGTTCAAATGGGACAGGGTTGGCAATAGGTGGCTTTTCAGGCACACAGTGAATTTTTGAAAATATCATTTTTTCACTTTCATTGCTTGTTTCCTAGTGTATTCTATCATCTAACATTTTTATATACAAATATAAAGTCATTTTCCTTATTATTGGGTCGGTCCATAAGTTCGCGGGTGGTTATACACAACTCGCAAGGTTTCTGCATGGGTTTCATAAGTTTTGACTAATATAAGCCATTAAAATAAGTGGATGAGCTCCACATTCAAAATTTGATTTTCAAAAACAGATCAAAATTTTTGATGGGTTTCAAAATTAAGATACAAAACATGAAATTTCAATTTTGAAACCCATCAAAATTTTTTGTTCTGTTTTTTACAAATCAATTTTTGATTGCGGAACCCATCTGCTAATTTTAATGGCTGGTATTAGTTAAAAATTATGCAACCCATGCAGAAACCTCGCGAGTTGTGTATAATGACCCGCGAACTTATGGACCAACCCGATATTTAGAATCTTGAAGCGCAAAAATTGAAGTAATAACGAACTTTTTTTTGAATTTCACAAAAAAAGTTAAAAGTTTTTCAATGATTTCAATAGCTCTAAAAATAAGTCATTTATGGCAAAGCAAGGTAAATTCAGTACGCATATAAAAATCTGCAAATATTAAGTACGCATATATGAGTACGCATATAGTACGCATTAACAAGTCCGCAAATTAATACTGGAGTCTGCAAGTGAATAATCCGCAACTGTGCAATCCGTATTCGAAAACCGCGAATGTAAAGTCTGAAAATGTGTAATCTGTAAAAACAATCCGCAAATGTTCAATCCACAAATGTGCAATCCGCAAGTGTAGGATCCGCAAGTGTGTATCCTCATTTGAGAGTATGCAAATGTAGGATCTCGCTGTGTATATCCGCATATGACAATCCGCAAATGTGGAATCCGCGTGAAAAAATCCGCAATCGAAATCTCGCCTAGTTTTTAACTGTGTGATAGGTGTCTGCTAGATTTTTATAAATTATTACCTTCAACCCATATCTTACTTTTTCAATCAGAGCGAGAAGTCAAATGTAGGGTACTACACGTAACCTTTGATTTTAGGCTCAGTCTTTCTTGTTAGATTTCGAACTTCACCTGCGAAAAATCGAGATATAAAAGGAGTGTAATAAATATTACCGCGTAATTGTGATAAGGTCCACCCCGAAACGCCTCCGCTAAAAAACACCTTCGCTGAAAGACCCGGCCGAAAGACCCCAATATAGATATTTATGGCTAGAAGGCACTTAAAGGACCACGGTTTTTGCGCGCAGCGACTGTCCCGGCCAATCAAAATAATTTTTCCGAATCATTGGACTCCTGTGCAGATTTTTCAACCTGCTTTCTAACAAAACAAGGCCTAGAATTTAATTTGGTTGCAGTTCAGAATCCCCCGGGGACTGATCAGGTGGAGGAGATAACTTCATATTCGTGTTTCTCGACCCGATTTCATGAGAAAGCCGGCTGTTTTTTTGGTTCTGAGAAAAAAAATTTTTTCGAACCACAGGGGGGGTATCATGGGTTTTTAGTCAAAATTTGAAAATTTAAATTGGCGCCTTTTGAATTTAAAAAGGAATAAGGGCTGTATTGGGAGGGGAAGGGAATAAAAGGGGCCACTTTTATGGCAGAACATTATAAATTGATTATCTATATTCTTCGACTGCCTCACCATGTTTTCAACTGGGTGGCAAAAAAAGACTCTATATGCATTTTATGGTCAAGAGTACTTCTCGGAATCATGTCTAAGGTAAGTGAGTGCGCGCATCTCTAACTCTCAAGCCCCTGCGCCCCTTCGGGGGCGCAGGGGCGGGGCTTGGAGTTGAGATGCGCACACCCACATACCTTAGACACAAAATCACTCGAAAGTGACTCTGGATGCATGAAAAGCATGCATACCAGAGTTTATTTATGCGGTAGGCCCAGTATCAAAACTATGTTCAACATTTTCTGTTAGTGGGCCCTGTGTGATTAGTGGCCCCCTTTTATTCCTTCCCCTCCCTATACAGCCCTTATCCCTTTTAAATTCAAAAGGCGCCAATTTAAATTTTTCAAATTTTGACTAAAAAACCATGATATCCCCCCTGTGGTTCGAAAAAATTTTTTTTTTCTCAGAACCAAAAAAAACAGCCGGCTTTCTCATGAAATCGGGGTCGAGAAACACGAATATGAAGTTATCTCCTCCACTGATCAGTCCCCGTGGGGGGGGGTATTCTGAACTCAAGCCTTTAATTTCAGGTATAGTTTTATTAGAAGCCAAGTTGAAAATTCCGTACTGAAGTCCAATTATTCGAAAAAAATTGAATTGGCAGGGTACAATCGCTGCGCGCAATAACCATGGTCCTTTAAAGGGGGGGGAACTTCCTATACGCATCGCCTAGGTCACAGGTTCGACTACCACTGGCTGTAAACCATATTTTTTCTCTTTTTATTTACAAGTTTAGTGTCAAAATGACCCTCACACTCTTGGCTATTTAATAATACTATCAGAAACAGGCTTTTAAAACTATCAGAGCTTGTAACCAGGCTAAAATAGGCCAAATTTCCGAAAATCGATCGTTTTCGGGGTTTTTCTTTGACTGGTTTCACTGAAAATTTCTGACTTTTTTCTACAAGTCACAAGTTTCATATACCAAAATGTAGCCAAGACTCTAGGCTTTCATTTGAGCTATAAAATAAAGACAAAGTTAGTATTAGAGCTGGAAACGGGACGGGATCCGACGGGATCCCGATCCGCCCGATCGATTTTTGGGCGAAATCCCGTCCGGAATCCCGCCCGATCATTTTCCGCCTTTTTTCCGCCCCATCCCGGAATTTGGCGAATCCCGACGAAAATTTATCAAATCAAATAACATACATTTGACGCATTTTCTTTGCGAAATTGATTTTTTTGCTCTCTTTCCGATATAATTTAGACTTGATTGTTATAGCTATGAGCGTTATTTGGAGCATAGAACTTTTCGAAAAACGTCATCGTTTGAAGCCAAATGCGAAATGTGCAAAAAATCAATCAAAATGTCGGCTCAATAACGGTGTGTGGTACTGGCTCAAAACGACCGTGTGAGCCGTTTAAGAGAAACGCCAGGAGAAACGCCTTTGAGAAACGTCTTTGACCAGACGTAGGCATTCGAAGCGATCCACCACCAGCGAGCGAGAATGAGCGAATAATTTGGAAAGGCCACTAACTGTTTAGTTCAGATTTAAGTCCACCACATCCTCAGGCAAGCAGCTTTTCGGTATTCGGCATAGGCTTCGGAGAATAGCTTAGTCATCAGTAGTTTTCACTTTCGCGGCATCCACCCTATACGGAGCTGTGCAGTCCAGAGAGAATTTGAAGCGAGAAACCCAATTTCGAATTTGATCGGATCACTGTCATCAGCGAGAAGATTCCATGTCGGGCAATTGAGGCAGCAAAGAGATAGTAGCTGGAGCATTCAGAAGATGTTCACCACCACCAGCTTGTTGTTGGAAGAGAGCCATCATCTGAGCTATTTGCTGTTGCTGCGCTTCTATTTGAACTTGTTGAGCGTGATTCTGAGCAAGTTGCTGTTTCTGAGCTTCACGGTTTTGATCCAGCATTTCTTTGAGCAAATCAATATCCATAGCGACTGCGCCAATGTTGTAGCTTGGAAGCGGATAGATAGCTGAGAGCGGAATAAACGATAACTTTATTTCACGAGCACAACAATAATCTTATGATCCAAGAGCAACAATAGTCCTGACCAGGAATCGTAGTCGTGTCAAGACAATTACAGATTCAAACAGGCAATACAACAGTTATGTGTGAACTTTTTTCGAGTCTTTCTTTATATACGAATCTTTATATTCGAAACTTTATATACTATTTGGCATGTGTGGGTGTGTGGGGCATCTTTACCCCCACCACTCAATTAACCGTGACCCCCACCAGTAAATCAGCTTGGAGGACTAGGGCGAAAATTGTGTGTCGCCTAGTGTCGGGGTGGGTGTGTCGCCACTTTTGTGTTTCAGCCCATTTTCTGCCATTTTTTGCAAAACCTATGTCGGATATCTTTACAGAACCCTGAAGTATAACAACTTTGCTTTTTTTAAGCATGAATACGTATAATTGAAAAAGCTTCTAAAAATTTTTTTCTTGTCCTCCAAATTCGAGGTGCGGATTTACGCCTGGATTTGGGTTCAAGCCCAAGTTTCTCATGATTTTTACAAACCTGTGTTGGATTTCTATCCAGAACCTTGAAGAATAACATCTTAGCTTACTTTTAAGCACAAATACATATAATCCAAGTTGCTTCTAGAAAAACTTTTTCTTGCCTACCAAATTTGATTGGCAACCTGGATTTTTAACTGGATTTTGTGTGGATTTTTGTTTTCAAACCCAATCTTTAGCCATTTTTTGCAAGCTTATGTCATATTTTTGTCCGGAACCCCCAAAAAGGGTGGTTAGGAGTGCCGGGAATGTGACTAGGTGTGCCAAGAGAGTGGTTGGGGTGCCAGGAGAGTACGTAGGTGTGCCAGGAGGGTGTTAGGGGTGCCAGTAGAGTGGGCAGGTGTTCAGTAGCGTTGCCAGGAGGGTGATTAGGGGTGTCAGGGTCATAGGTAGGAGTGCCGGGAGGAAGGATAGGTGTGCCAGTAGGGTGGTTAAGTGTCCCGAGGAAGTGGCTAAGAGTGCCATGAGTGGATGCATATGTTAAACAAGTTAACCGAGTAGGTTAGGAGAGTGCTTAGATAGGGTACAGATTTTGTAAGAAGGGCGCCTGTAAGGCGCCAATCAACCCAGGCTCACATATAAAATGGAGGCGCTTATTGGCGCCTGTTGCACCCAGGTAGGGGTACCTAAAACGAATTTACCCATGAGGGTGCTACCCACTAAGAGAAAAGCCAGGAGGAAGGTACCTAGGAGGAGAGTAGCCATGAAGGATTAACCCGGAGGAGGGTAGCCAGGAGGCAAGTATCCAGTAAGAAGAGAAGCGCCAGTTTTCGAAGAGAGGAGAGAAACGCCAGGAGGAAGAGAGATGCCGTTCTAAGAGAAACGCCAGAAGGAAGGTACCTAGGAGAAGGATAACCAGGAGTGGGTATGTGATCGATTAATATTTACGGACACGGAGAATTCGTCACCTCGGCCGATTCGTCACTCGGGACGATTCGTCACCTCCTACTAAAATGGGACAATTCTTCACCTATCAATAAAACCGGACGATTCGTCACCTACTTTCGAAATTCATTTTAAAGTGCTCATCGTTCATCTTTTTTTCTAACCCAATGAAGTTATTCATTCATCATGTCAGTTTTCTTCGCCATTCTTGGTCTTAAATTTTCTTCTCTGTTGATATTATTTCCACTAATGCTGTATCCTTATCGCTTTCAATGGATACATTAAATATTGTCACGGACGTTTTGTCCTTGATGGATATCATCTAGTATCAATCAGTCGTATAGGTTCAGGGGTGAAAGACTGATCGAACCTTGTATTATGTAAGTGGTGAATAAATTTAGGTTGCAGTGACGAATCCAATCCCCCCCCCCACAGGGATTAATCAGGTGGAGGAGATAATTTCATATTCGTGTTTCTCGACCCCGATTTCATGAGAAAGCCGCGCGTGTTTTTAATTCTGAGAAAAAAAATTTTCGAACCACAGGGGGTATCATGTTTTTTAGTCAAAATTTTAAAAATTAAAATTGCTCCTTTAGGTTTTCCACATTTCTTGTCTTGGTCCCCCTGTTGTTTTTTGTTGAAAATGCCTTGTTCCCCCTCCCCTGTTGTTTTGAAGGTGATCATGGTCATAATCACAGTATCAATATAACTATCATGGACAGGGGGCACCAAGGCATTTTTCAACAAAAAACAACAGGGGACCAAGGCAAAAAAATGTAGGCACCTAAAAGTGAATAGGGCCATATGGAGAAATTGTGAAGAAAATTCATGGAGGCAATGTTTAAAATCTTTTGTTTGGTTTTGTTCGCTTGAAAATGTTATTTTTGTTGTAGAATAAAAAGTTTGAGCCAATTTTAACGTGTTTTGGAAAATGTACTTATTTTTTGGTTCAAAATCTTATTTTTTCCAAAAATATACTTATTTTTGAAATTATGAGATGAGAGCCCTGCCGTATAACCTCTATTAAACGGGCCCCTACAGTTAACGTTTTTCAAATTTGCTTTGCCTTTTTAACCCCAATATTGTTTATTTCGAAACGGACGACCACTCATTTTGTAGAGCTTCACAAACTATACAAAATGAGTGGTCGTCCGTTTCGAAAAATAAACAATATGGGGTTAAAAAGCAAAGCAAATTTGAAAAAACGTTAACTGTAGGGGGCCCGTTCAATAGAGGTTATATATACGGTAGTCATTTAGTATTTCGGTGGTGATTAAGGTGAAAAATGAGTAGCCAAGTGCCCAGTCTCTTAATTAGGTATGGGGGCGAAAGAGTTCATTCCAATCTCAACCCACTCCTTGTGAACTAGCTTCCAGCTACTACATCGTAGTCCTTTGCATCGCTTGGCGGCAAGACGGACTGGCGTGGCATCTTCTGCTAGTTTCCACGAGTAGGGATTAGCTCGGTCACCTGGGCGGGCCTTCCTTGTAATCCAACTAGAATACAGGTATGGGGCAAAAGAGCAATCGAACCATCTAGTATCCACTAGCCATATAGTTCAAATTACCGAAGGGCCATTACTCTACCCTCTCGACTCTAGTGGGTAAAACCACTGAAGGCAGTGGTCTCGGCCAAATCTATCGAAGGATATTACCCAGCTCCACGACATGCACTACGAACATTACTTGGCAGGACTTCAGCCTGAAAAGAAACAAAAAAAGTACTCTGACGCCGATGACATAATTCTAAAGAAGGTGCAGCAATATGCAAGAACTGATCCAGAAGACCTGGACCTCATGGAATATCTTCGAGGATTGGCCTTTAACTTTATTATGGATCAGTGATTGAGTTGTTATTTGTTTGATGTTTAGTTTTTGTTGCTATATTTTTGCCGAATAAAAGACCGAGGTGGAAATTTTAAACGATGAACATCTATTGAACTATTATTAATGTGTAACTGTTGTTAATTGCACAGTTATTATGCTAATAAGAAATAGGTGATGAATCGTCCGGTTTTATAGGTAGGTGACGAATCATCCCATTTTAGTAGGAAGTGACGAATTGTCCCGAGTGACGAATCGGCCGAGGTGACGAATTGTCACGGACCTTAATATTTATGTAATTTTAAAATACGATAATGGCGCCGATAGGCGCCTGTTGCCTCTAGTAATCAATGTGCGTATTAGAATAGTACTTTATTTAGCTTAATTTCTCAAAATTACACATTCAACCATTCCAACATCCTCGAAATCACCGAGAAACTTTGTTACCTCGACTTTCTGGAAATATTTTTTTTATATTGGCGCACAAATAAAGGTGGATAAATTACTCAAAAAGTGCCGCGCAGATGTGTCAACTACCAGGTTCATCTACATGTAAGCCAAAAACTTCTCCAATTGAAAAAAAACTGCACTCAGCTTTTAAAAAAACACACATTGGGAGCGCTTAGAAAGACTCTCAAAAAAGTTTTAAAATATTTTGACATAAAACTTTCATTCCGCTATGCAATCGTTAAGTTTGGACACCGGATTCGTGTTCAGCGTGCTTGATTTGCTTATAAAAATGCCTTTAAAACTTATAACTAGGGTTGTTTAATTCCCGGGGAATTGTAAATTTGCGAATTCTCCAGAACTCCCCGAAAAACGGGGTAATAGGAAATATGAATTTCCGATGCAAAACGCCAAAATTATTGACGAATAACATAAGGTCCCTTCAAAATAATTCCTTGATTGTAATGGCCGTAATCATAGTCGGGGTCAACTTTTTATTAAATTCAAAAAATGTCAATATTTATCTTTATATTTTTTTATTCTGATATTCATGACCCTAGGGCAAATTTTTGAGCTCTACATGAAAATATAGGCAGTTTTTCCGAGTGATTTGTTAAAATTCGACGCAGAAAAATTGGAGGATAAAAAAAGTTGAGGGGTCAACTGGGGTCAACTTGGGGTTAACATTATTCAAAATTTTGTAGAAACAAGATTTCAAATTTCTGTGAAAGCCATCTTGTAGACATCAAAAAGTTGATGGGGGGTCAAAATATCATATTTGGCACTTTTATTTCAAAAAATTGATATTTTAGTAATTTTAACAAAAGTTGACCCCTAAAAGTTGAGGGTCAACTCGACTATGATCACAGCCAATAACCTCGCGCTCGCGTTTTCGAACTTAAAAAATATTCCCAGAAAGACAGGCATTCAGGGAAATGACCAAAGAAACTGACCTGTTCAAGCTAAATCCTTAGCAGTAACCATGGTTACGTAGGTGATTAAGCATTTTGTGTTGTATCACCTTTTTGTTTTCCTAGCACCAATTCCGATCATTTTATTTACACTTTTAGCTTTTTGAAAAATATTATGCCTTCCAACATTCGACCAGCAATTGAAAAGTGGGATCGTATGGAACTCGAAGATAAATTCCACTCTATGTCTGAACAAAATTTAAGTTTAAAGAAGCAGAATAATCAATTGCAAAAAGAGCTTAAAATGTAAGTTTATTTGTGTCTAATTTGCTAAAGCGTATATTTTTGTAATGCTGCAGACCCCTCAAAATTATTCACCCATTTTTGAAAATAATTCAAGTTTTCTAAATTAAATTACTTGCTTTCATTGTCCTTTTTTATTTTTTTGTGAAAAGTGTGGTAAAAGCTCGAAAATTTGAAGATCCTCCGGGCAAGGGTGCCGGCCAGTGCTATAAATCCGACAATTTTTGCAATTTGAATTTTGGCGCTTTTCCAGCAATTTATTGTCTCAAATAGTGTTGACAATTTGGCTTGCTCGAGCCACAAAAGATGGTACAAATCGCAGAACTTGCATGACATATTGCTCACGAGCTATTTAGCTCGCAAACAATAAATTTGGATCGCATTTCGCTCGCAACTTTTTTTCTTTTAGAGAACAAGAGGCTTCATTTTTTTTAAATGTGGGATTAATTTTCACACACTCTGTGGAAGCCCTAGATTATTTTCAAAATTAAGGTTTTTTTTTAATTTTAAAAAGTTAGTCACCTGTGGAGTCCCTCCGTCCAAGTTAGTCACCCATCATTTTTAGTTTGAATGGTCGTACAGGTGGTCGAGGAATAAAAGCCTTCCGCAATATTTCTGGGCAAGAAGGCAACGAAAGTGAAAGTTAAAACTGGAGAGAGAAAATCGTGTGCTTGAACAAAAAGTATGTTTAGCTAGGAATTTGAATTTACGCATTTAATTTCTTTTTAAATTCAAGGTAAAAGTTCTTAAGCATCAATTGCTTAGCTATGGCAGACCAAGTGTGTCTCAACACAGCGTACGTTTTTTCACAGAGTCTCAATATAGTGGTACTTACAATGGCTCTAGGTCAATTGGTCGACGGTCACAAGATCTACGAAATTATTATCACCTCCAATGCCAAACAAACTATACTATTTAGTCCGCAATTGTCTTGTGAAAACATTTTTTTGTACCAAAATGGTGTTTGCACTATCAAATATCTCAATAATCAATCAGTACCTGGTAGGTAACCACTCTATAATGGTCGACCCCAAATTTTAGGGAATTTTTCTGAATGAGCATACAAAACATGCTATTACACGGTTTATAAAGAACAAAAACCGGCTTGAAGACCTAAGAAACTGAGGTAGTCCCAATCCTCGAGGTAGACAACTTGACTTTGTCGACTAGTATAATTTCTTATTTGGAAGACTTTAAAGGGGAATGCCCACGCTAATAAGAGGTGGTGCCCGGGAATTTGAATTGTTTTCCTAATCATTGAACTTTTGTATGGATTTTCAACTTGGTTTCTAACAAACCATACCTAAAATTAAATTCTAGGCCTTGTTTTGTTAGAAACCAAGTAAAAAATCCGTACAGAAGTTCAATGATTAGGAAAAAAAAATTGAATTCCCGGGCACCACCTCTTATTATCGTGGGCATGCCACTTTAAAGAGGCATGCTCGTCACCGATGGGAATATTTTGAAAGGCGGGTACCAGTGAAATACAAACGAGAATTAAAATGTATCATTTCGGTAAAAGTGAAGTAAAATGATGGCTGCAAGAAATTTCGTTATGATAAAATTTCGGGCGCTACTATAGAATACCCCCCCCCTCCAAAATCCGACCTTTAAAAAATGCTGTAACTACCCTTGCAAACAACAAGTTTAGCTTAGCCCTTAGGCTTGGGGTAGGCCAGCGCACGGAAGTTGTGACTAATAAAGAGTTTGCGCATATTTTCATAAATTTGGGTGTTTGGCTGAATGTGATGGCCAAAGTCCAGCATATTCCACATTGCGGGGGTTAGGGGTTAACACATGTATGTACGCTTATCCCTTGCAATGTGGAGTGTGCTGGTCTTTGGCCGCGAAGCGGCCAAATACCCTTGGTATGTCTAAATAAGTATCTTTACAGGTATACATATATACCCCTAGAGATATTTTACTCTTTTGAGTTTCAAATTCGAGAAACGTTTCTCGAAAATGAAAAAAGTTTCATTTTCGAGAAACGTCTATGCACCCATTTTATCATTCGATGCAAAATTGAAAAACAGTGCACTCATCGAGCACTGGATAAAATAGCATAGTTTTGCTAAAATACCCTAAAATATACTTATTTTGAGCAAATGTCTTTATTTTCAAAATTTGGAGACCATAACCCTGCTTTAAAAAAAATTTGTCTAACTCGTTTTGAGACTATTTGGAGGCGTTCTGTTTGGAGGCGTGTTATATCGAAGTGCTGTTATATCGAGAGTAGACTGTGTATTACAAATAAAGACTTTATTAAAACAATAACAGCTACCTTTGAGATTAAGTTTATTAAATTTTCGGCGCTAGTAGCGAATACCTCCCCCCCCAAGAATCCGACCTTATAAAATTGCTGTAACTACCCTTGCAAACAACAAGTTTAGGCTTAGCCCTTAGGCTTGGGGGTAGGCCAGCGCACGGAAGTTGTGACTAATAAAGAGTTTACGCATATTTTCATAAATTTGGGTAGTCTTTACTTAAGTTTCAGAAGGAAAAATTTTTAGGGGGGGGGTTTGATCTATAGTAGGGTCCGATTTCGTAACAACGAATTTTCGTTAGAGCGAATTTGCTGTAAGATACATTTCGTAACAGCGACAATTCGTAAGAAACTTTTTTCGTAACAAACTCTTACGTAATAAAGTCGACGCTTGATATAACGAACTCCCCAAAAGTTCGTTCCCACCTTGGGTCCAACACTTTCTTTACCTCGATTTTTCAAATTTTTTGCCAAATGTCTTTGGCTAGTCCATTTGAAACATCGCAAGGATTCCAATTTCACCGGTCGCTTTTGTAAATCGCAACAGTTTTGCCAAAAAGACCCACGCCGCTCGATACAACGGACCCCTATTTTCAAAAAAGATGTTCGTTATATCGAGCGGCGCGGGTCTTTTCGGCAAAACTGTTGCGATTTACAAAAACGACCGGTGAAATCTGAATCCTTGCGATTTTTCTGATTAGAGTGAAGGCAAAAAAAAGTGTCGGACCCTAGGTGGGAACGAACTTTTGGGGGCTCGTTGTATCGAGCGTCGACTGTAGCAATATAGGGCAATATTTTTTTTACCCAGATTCACTTATTTCTGTCTCAGATTCACTTATTTCTGTCTCAGATTTTAGTTTTGGCTAATTAGATCAAAAATATTCAACTTTTTTTTGAAAGCTTTAACACCATCTTGTAGCCCTGCGACTCTAGTTTCAAATGGCTGTAACTAATTTCTCCCGCCAAATTACTGATTTACCTCGCCAAATTAATTTTTTGTCCCGCCAAATTTGAATTTTGAGCAAAATACTCATTTACCCCGCCCAATTACTGTTTTACCCCGCTAAATTTTAATTTACCCCACCAAATTCGAATTTTTTAGTCAAATATTGCAGTAAATTTTGCAGGAATACGAATTTAATAGTCAAAAATAACTTGGATCGCCAGAATCCCACCCCGGAATGGCCAGAAGCCCCTGAAAGTTGGTTTTTTGGGGTTTACTATAGGGGGGGGTTAAAATTTTTGCGAAAAATCGATTGAGCGCATCAGATTTCGGGTCCGATGGGCTTAATAGCTCAGAATTCCACCCGTTACCATTCTTAACCTTCTTAACTCACTCTAAACCATCCCAGTCTGCTCCGTATCTAACTACCCTAAATCAGTGCTTAGGGTGGTTTAAGATGGTTAAGAATGGTTGAGGGTGGAATTCTGAGCAATTAAGCCTATCGGACCCGAAATCTGATCCGCTCAATTGAATTTTCGCAAAAAGATTACAACCCCCCCCCCCCCTAGTAAACCCCCCAAAAACCGACTTTCAGGGCTTCTGGCCACTCTGGGTGGGATTTTGAGCGATCCAAGTCATTTTTGACTATAAAATCTGGATTCCCGCAAAATTTACTGCAGTATCTCACCGAAAATTCAAATTTGACGGGGTAAATCAGTAATTTGGCGGGCTGAATGAGTATTTCGCTCAAAATTCAAATTTGGCGAGGTAAAAAATTAATTTGGCGGGGTAAATCAGTAATTTGGCGGGGTAAAACAATTTGAGCCGTTTCTAATAAGTATCATTTATTGAATCATCTCTAAAAAATTTAACACAAAAAGGTAAAAGTATGAACCAAATCATTGTTCTGATTTGGTTCATACTTTTACCTTTTGTGCTAAGTTTTTCAGAGATGATTCAATAAATGATACCTTATTAGAAATTAGAGTCGCAGGGCTACAAGATGGTGTTAAAACTTTCAAAGAAAAGTGAAAAGTTTTAATCTAATTAGCCAAAACAAAAATCTGGGACAGAAATAAGTGAATCTGTGTCAAAAAAAGTTTTACCCAGCAATATATCGAAAATTTTTTTACTGTTTTTCACGAAAGTTCGCCTTTAAGAAATTGTCTCGTTACGAAACTTCCTACAGCCAATAATATCGCCTCCAATCTGGCTCGGACCGATGACGACTTTCACAGTCGGACGCTGCTTTACCATTGAGCCACCTATACTGTTACGGGCTCAAAGTGTTTTCCAACACTTATAGCTTGTAGAGCAGTCAACAAACTCGCATTTCAAAATAATTCTTTTTTAAATTGATCTGGTAGCCGCATTTCAAAATATTTTAATCGGCGGTGAGCATGCCTCTTTAAGTAAAGGGTGGCCTAAAAATTCGAAAAATTTGGTAAAAATTGGTAAATTTTTTTAATTTTGAAACCTTTTCCCATTGTTTTTTTGCACATCTTTTGTGTTTCTTAATGAAGAGCTCCCAGGTAGCTTAACTACTGTCATAGATTTTCGTGGGATAATCGATGGGCAAGATGTTACCTACGCAAACTTTTAAATATTTTCCGAATTTTTTGAGCCACTCTGTAGACCTGTTCAACGATAATTTAGAGGCGAAAACTTGTAAATTTCACAACGGCATTTTAAGCAAAATCTTGGTTTGTTGGCATTAAGTTACCCCTAGGACCTTCAAAAATATGTTATAATTTAATAATTACAATAATTATAATTTAATAATTAATAACCACAAATGGTTTTTATGGTCCATTATTCACAATAACTCTAATCGCCCATAGGTATGGGCTCTGCACTGAGATATATGCTCGAAGTCGAGGGTGGATATCTGCCAAAATATACTTAAAAGTTTCGGGTTGTGCCACTAATCGAGACTCGACTTTAGTGAGCTTTTGGAAAAAGTACTGTTAAGATTTCTCACCGGAATCGTCCAGGAAGTGTAGCTAGTCATACAAATAGATCAGCTACACAACAACCAGAAGAAACTTTTTCTTTGAGCAAACAGTATCTTTCTTTTTAATTTTGATAATTCAGAAAACATTGTCTTTTTGCAGAGACTCTTCTGTCAATCAAAAAGTTCAATTTAAAAACTCACCATTAGAAGAAAGACGGATTTACAACGGCCATAATAGCGAAGTACAGGACAACATGTCTGTTTTTATTTCTTTAAATCTAATAGTTGGATGAATATGGACCATTACAGGACCATAGCCAAGAATGTAGCTGATAAAACCACTCTTATTCGCCTGCACCGACAAAACCGAGCCATGGAGCTGGAGGTGAAAGAAATGAAGTTTAGCATGACCAAGTCTGACCAAGTAATCTTGCTAGTTGTCTTATTAAGTGACCCGAAAAATTTTTTGATTTTCAAATGGCTGTAACTTTTGTTCTAATAGAAATTTCAACAAACAGTTTTTCGGAAGGTTTCACCTTCCAAAGACCTTCCAGTTTCACCCTATTTTAAATGGGTGAACGCAAGCATTTGGTGGGTCGAAAGGATAAAATTTTAGATTTTTGACATCTTTGCATTAGTCCTGCCCTGAACAATCACAAAATTCGGATTTTATTTGTTTTAGTGAGTCCTGATTTTTCAAAATTAGCCATTGTTTTATAATAAAAGGCATTTAATATGCCAAATTGCTTCCTGTGACTTGCTTTGCCAGATGAGAGTAAAGAAAGCCAGGTTGTCTAGAAAGTTTTAAAATTTCAAGAGTGTTCATTCAAAAAATCAGGACATTTTATCAGGGATGGGTGATGGCCATTTCGAAATCAGAAATTTCTGTATTAGCCCACTTTGCAAAAAGTATTTTTTTAGAAATTAGCCAGCTTGCGGAGTGAATATGATAAAGTAGTGGGAGAACTAGAATCAGCACGGCTCAATATTCACACATTAGAAGAGTCCATGCGGAACATGCGTCAAGATGCTCTCAGATCCAATGAAAGTTCTCATAAGAGTGTAGGGATTGCTGAGAAAGAGTTGCGTATCCTGGAGGAGGAAAATCGAGTTCTCAGAACTGCACATGATCGTTTGATTGCCAAGTTGGTTTTATTATCACTGATGTTGAAAACTTCGACGAAAAAAGTGACGGAAACTGTCGGTTGGGATTAGATTTCACAGATGTAAAAAAAACAAAAGCAGGATTTTGAACTGAAAATCTCCAAGAAGCACTACGGAAAAACTGCAGTCGGAAAGTATAAGAAATCATTTTCACCCATATTCATTCCATACTTCTCTCTTTTTTTGCATTTACGGTAAGAAGGACATATTTTATTGCAGAATTAATTAAAAAATTATTCCTTCTTCTAAAACAGAGAGCAGATTTTGAACCCAAAAAGTAGGAAAATCCTGCTAAAACCGGACATCCATAAAGGTAACAAGGCAAACAAAGTTGACAATAATTAAATGTTCCTCGTTTCGGCTAAAAAGTGCACTGCTTTTTGAGTTTTAGAGAAAAAATATGAAAAGGGCCTTGTTTCGGCTGTAAATTGCCTTGTTTTGTTTGACACAAGAGTTTTATTTCAGCTAAAATTAGGCTCATTTAAGCCAGAAAGGCAGAATACAAAAAAACGATGTGCAGTTAAGCCAAAAACAGGCCTATTGAAACAATTGAAGGCACTTTTCAACAAAAGCAAGGTACTTTTCAGCGAAAAAAGGCACATTATACCTTTTCTCTCTAAAGCTCAAAAAAGCACTTTTCAGCCAAAACAAGGCATCCGTAAAGGTATCAAGGCAAAAAATCAGGGCCCATCCTTTTCTATAAAATCTCGTCAGATTTAAGACACCACAATTTTTAAGGAACGGTATTCAAACGTTTTACTTCCTATTTAGTTCGCTCGAGCTTGAGACCAGCACTAAATTAACAACTGATGAGTTGAACCGTCTGAATGGGTATGTGTCAGAGCTGCAGCATTCTTTGGCCGAACAATCGCAGGCCAGAAAGCTGCTTCAAGAGGAATTGTTTATGTTGCAGTCGCGTAACACCTGGTTGGAAGCAAGGAACACTAAGCTCAAAGACAAAAAGCAAGCAGCCCAAACTCCAAATGAGCCAACATTTCCATCTCAACACACTAATAGTCCAGAAAAATACGAGAATGAGGAATATTCACCCTCACCACCAGCGGTCAGAATGGGGCAGAATAAACCTACTCAGGTTTTGTAATTTGGCTCTTCTTTCTTATTTATTTGATTTGTTCGCAGAAGTACACCAAAGACACTAACAATTCCATATTGGACCGCCTGTTCCAAGATGTGATCAGCATTGTGGACTCACATTTAAGCAGAAATGGAGAAATTGTGGAAGAAACAATGGAAGCACATGGACCGATGGACTCAAAAATTAGCTCAAAGTACTAGTTTATTTTATAGTTGAACAAACGGAAAATATGCAGTGTTTTTAAGCTAAGTTAGAAATCAACAAAATTTAACAGATCATAAAAGTTAGCGAATCTGTAGTAGTAGCGGCGTACTCAGGGTGAAGGGGTGGATAACACCACCATAAGGTTTTGTAATTTGGCTCTTCTCTTGAACTTTTATTGAACTTTTTCTGTTTTTGTATTGTTATTCAAACAAAATATTTCGCCAGCAGATTCACCACCGGATTTCATAAAATCGTAGCCGCCGGCTATGGAGCAAATATGATTTTGAGCATTTTAAGCAATTTTGATTGAGCAATTTACAAATAAGCAAGCACTGGGCGAAATTTCTTAAATCTCTGGGTACGACCCTGTATACAACCGACTGAGATAGTACACATACTCGAAAAATATACAGCAGTTGGACCTCGAGAAGCTATCCTGTGATACTGCTTATTTACGTCCTACAAACTTCGTCTCGGTCAGTAAGTCTAAGTTTTTCAGAATATCAGTACCGAAACTCTGGTCCTATTCCATTGTCCCCCCCCCCCAAAACTCGCAAAATTTCTCGCAGTTCATTAGCAGCCAATTTATTCAAAGTATTTCGATTACAAAGCTTGTTTCAGATGGCAAAAAATGTATGAGCAAATCTACTTGGAGCTTGAAAAAGTCAGAAACATGCTAGTTTCTCAATATACCATCAATCAAGGCATGAAACAGGAGGTATCACTAACAATCTAACCAATTAATCAAAAATACAAATTAAGATGAACGAACTTCGGGCATCAGTCGACTTTGCCAAACAAGACTATGAAAACAAATTGGCTGATTATGTAAAGCAACTGAATAACAAGTCCAAGGAGACAGAAATACTTGAGAACCAGCTCAAAAGCATAGCTTCAAATGGTGAAGATGTGCTCTCAACACTTGCTAGTGGCACAATATTGTCTCCCTACCAAGAATTTGGAGCTACTGAAATGACTCTGCGATTGACAAAACTAGTGGTGTCAGAGGAAGGCTTGAAGCTGACTGGTAGTGCTAAACCAGTACTCTTTTTGTCCATGGAATTCTTCGACTTTGAACTACAGACTACGCCTCTCTTGACAGGACCTGAGTATGTTTTGCAAATGGTTTAAAATACAGCGAATAAAGAAACAAAAAGTAGAATTCAACAGAATTTGGAAAACTAATTTGAAGGAGTGGAGGGTGACTAACTCAAAAAATATATATTATTCATTTTGTTCCTTCTGAAACCCTAAAACATATCGAAGCTTCCGACGGTAAGGACCCCTAAGCTATAAGTTAGTGGTAACCAGTGCTAAATTGACTTGTAAAGATGGACTTGCGCGTTACAGAACTTGCAAAAATATGTAAATTATAAAATATCTTTTTTAAACGTATTCCAAATATTCACCTACCCATGGTGTATGTACTAAAATGATCAGCATGAAATTCTGAGTTGATTCCACCAAAGAGATCATTCGAGTATCGGAGTGAGTAAGCGTACGCCAGTGCCGCGTACGGCTTTTGTACAGGCCGGTATAACAGCAACTCGTTACAAATTGTGACTCGTTACAATTTTGGATTTTTCAATTTCATTTTTTTGACTGTTTTCTGCATGTCCTCTTAACTTTTTTTAACTTAGACCTTAGGCTTAGGCTTAGGGTAGGCCAGCGCACGTTAGGGCGGGCTCAAACGTGTATCTCAGACTGAGCCCCAAAACGCGCCAATTTGAAAAAACTGTAACGAGTCACAATTTGTAACGAGTCGCCTGGCAGTCGTACAGGCCTGGGAAAAAGTGCGATCCCACGATATCCTCCTTGCAAGTCGGCGCTCTAACCATTTGAGCTATCGGGTCGCCCCAGGCCTGTTTCTTATTTCTCTGCTATCTGCCTCCATTACAAGTGTTAACTGTTAAAACTAGAATTCCCGACTGTAAGTTCGACTACCTGGCAGTCAAAAAGCCTGCTGAGCACGAATATCGCAAAATCGGGCCTCCTCACTAGAGTACAATGCCCTCAATCACCCCAGTGTTCATAGTGACTCTTCGAAAAATAAGTATTTTTTTCTTCAGGCTGGTGAGCAGTGAAATTATTAAGCTCATCATTTTCTTTTATGCTTATTAGAAAGCCCTTGATCTGCGCTTTCTAACGGTATATCGTTTGCCTTCATTCAAAAAGATTATCATGGGTAAAAAATTAAAAAGATCCAATAAGGCAGTTTTGAAAAACTTACAATTTTTGTACTCTGGCCGTTTATCTGCTTGATACCTGGTCAATACTTGTAGAGGAATTCAAGAGCTACAAGACAGGTGAAAAGTCAGCACGAAAATTAGCGAAAGTCTGTCCGAAATTACAGGAGAAGATGTAGAACGAGCACTTTCCCTAGAGTCGAAATTCGAAGGATACCTGGTTTTAGCATATTCCTGGCTGACTATCTCACGAAAATCGATAGTGCAATATAACAAAATGATCAGCGTGAAAAATGCGACATGACTAGTACAGAGACTCACAAGACAACAAGCGAGTGGAACAATATTCAAGCCAAAACAGTTTGACCTTAAAATCATTTCGAAAAAGGGGCTTTTGGGCGATAATTTACGTAGTGGGGCTTGGTTTCGTAAATTTTTTACAATTTTTCAGGAAATTTTCAGAAAACAAAAATATCACATGATAGAGCATGAAAAACTGCGTCAGATACCACTATTAGATTACAAGTGTTACTGTGCTGTCCCTGTTATTGAGAGGATTGAAGAAGTGGCCTAGCAACCTGGCCATGCGTGGACGATTCTGGTTTGATTTCATTGAGGTTAGAAACATATTTTTGAACCAAATATTCGTGCAAATTGTATACCAAAAGATAGCTAGGACTTTCACGAGACTTTTCTGCTAATGGTATCTGAAATGAAAAAAAAGTGTTGATTCTAAACTCAATGAAATCGAACCAGAATCGTCCACTCATGATCAAGCTGTTAGGCCACTTCTTCAATCCTCTCAAAAAGAGGAAAAGCACAGTAACACTTGCGATATAATTGTGGTATCTGAGGCACTTTCGAAAGCAAGTCACCAGCACCTGAATTTTCGTCCAAAAGTCACTGGTTTTTGGTATGGCTTTGGTGTCAAATTGGACTGACATACGACTCGATACACATTGTGACTCGATACACCAACTCGATACAGTTGCGACTCGATACGCCAACTCGATACAGTTGCGACTCGATACACCAACTCGATACAGTTGCGACTCGATACACCAACTCGATACAGTTGCGACTCGATACACCAACTCGATACAGTTGCGACTCGATACACCAACTCGATACAGTTGCGACTCGATACACCAACTCGATACAGTTGCGACTCGATACGCCAACTCGATACAGTTGCGACTCGATACACCAACTCGATACAGTTGCGACTCGATACACCAACTCGATACACATTGTGACTCGATACACCAACTCGATACAGTTGCGACTCGATACACCAACTCGATACAGTTGCGACTCGATACACCAACTCGATACACTCGATACAACTTTGGAAGTTGCAACTCGATACCCGCAATCGCGCAACTCGATCGAGTTGCGAATTCGATCGCCAACTGTATCGAGTTGTGTATCGAGTCGCAACTGGATATCAGATTGGTTGTATCGAGTCGCAACTGTATCGAGTTGGTGTATCGAGTCGCAACTGTATCGAGTTGGTGTATCGAGTCGCAACTGTATCGAGTTGGTGTATCGAGTCGCAACTGTATCGAGTTGGTTTATCGAGTCGCAACTGTATCGAGTTGGTGTATCGAGTCACAATGTGTATCGAGTCGTCGTTATACCGTCAAATTGTTTTAGCTTGAACATTGTGATATTTGCTTATTTTCTTGTGAGTCTCTATCTCCTATATACCGTATTTCCTGTAATAAGGCGCATGCCGCCTTATTTTTCAAACCCCCGAAAATCCGAAAAATTCGGATTCAATCTCGAGATTTTTGGGTGCTCAACCAAAATCTAAAAATTGGAATCTGTAGAGCTCGTGGTAGTTAAGAAAACGCATCAAACAGATAAGCAAACAATTTACTCGTCTCCGAGATATAGACCCTCGGAGTTGGGGATGCCGCCTTATTAGAGGTGCCGCCTTATTACAGGAAATACGGTAGTATTAGAGATGTTTTGTTTGTCCACTTTTGATGTTTTTTGGTTTTTTTAGAGTGTTTTTGTTTGGTTTTTTGGTCAAAATTTTTTTAAATTGAAGCTTGGAATCTCAGGAGTCGAATGGTTGTTTTGGATTTTGGTTTTGAGATTTTTTTTGGTGTCAATTTTGGGTTTTAGTTAGCAAATTGTGGTTTTTTTTGTTCGAGAGTCAAAATCTCAGAGCTGTTATCAGTGGAGTTTTTTGTGCCACGCTTAAAATGAAGCCCATAATCTCAGCTTTCTTTAAAAAAGATCGGTTCAAAATGACGACCGGAACCCGGTATATGGACGCTTTTAGGGAGGTGGTCATTTAAAGGGAATTCGAAAATTGGCCTTCTTTGAGACTTTTTGAATTTTTCTTTTTTTGTCTCGAGAGAAATGTCGTTATATTGTTTTCTTTCATTTTTTGTTACTTTGTTTTATTTTTTGTCTGTAAGTTTGCCAAGGGAAAGAGTAGGAGTACCTGGAAAGTGAGTAGAGGTGCCTGAAGCGTGGGTAAGGGTACCAGGAGAGTCGGTAGGGGTACCAGGAGAGTTGGTAGGGTACCGGGGGAATAATTAGGTACTAGGAGAAAGGGTTCTAGTCGGTTATCGGGACCACCTTTTTGGACTAACTGTTTTTCTCTTATTTTGCTCATTGAAATCTAATTATTGTCTTGACACTGCATAAAAGCAAAAAGAACACAGTTAAACCCGTTTCGGACAAGGGTCAGGCAAAAATTTTCTCGTTCGAAATTTACAAAAAAAATTAAAAAAAATCAAATTTTTTTTACCAATTTTAAAGCTTTTTTAAAGGGGGGGGGGACTTTATATACGCATCGCCTTTTGTCGAAAGTTCTAGTCCATCTGGGGTTTTAACTTACTTTTTTAGTAAGTTTTTTTACTTTTAGGTCCAAAAATCATCGAGCAATCGATTGCAACCATTTTCAGCACTGCTTTTCTGTCCTCAACTGCCTCAATTTTGCGTTTTTTGGCAAATGACCACCGAAATTAGAGGAAACCAGACAAAATGATGCGTCCTACGAACTAAGATTTTTTGCGATTTCAACGGCTTATATTGATTTGGTTTGCCAAAAAGCTCGAAAATGCCACCAAAAGGATCTTTTCTGCCACCAAAAACCAAAATTCACATTGAATTGGCTTTTTATCTTAACTTTTTTGACCATTTTGTTTTTATTTTTCCAGTATCGTGTAGTTCAAGATCTCAGCTTTCTAATGAGCTATCAATTGACCAAATGAGATTTCAAAAAATTTTAATAAAAAGTCTTCAAATGGACCAAATTTTCGGAAAAATTTGCTATATTCAAAGACCTTTTCCTCCAACTTTTTGAAACACCATTTAGTCAGCTGATGGCTTGTTGGAAAGCTGAGATTCTGGGCTACACGATACTAAAAAAAATTTATGCTCATAGATAAGCCAGAAAAATTAATAAAGTAAGGCGGTCCCGATAACCGACTAGAACCGGAGAAAGAGTAGGTGTACCATAGGAATAGGTAGGAGTGCCAGGAGAGTGAGTAGAGGTGCCAGGGCAAGGGTAGGGTTACCTGGAGAGTAATAGGGGTGACTGGAGAGTGGGTAAGTGTACCGGGAGAGTAGGTAAGGGTACCGGGAGACTGAGTATAGGTGCTAGGGGAAGGGCAGGGGTACCAGGGGAGTAGGTAGGAGTGCCAGGAGAGTAAGCAGAGATGCCATGGGAGTAGTAGGAGTGCCCGGAGAGTGGGTAAGAGTACCAGAAGAGTAGGTGAGGATTAGAGATGTTTTGTCTGTTTGTCTGCGGACAATTGATATTTTGAGTTTGTTTGATATGTTTTTGTTTGATTTTTTTGGTCAAGTTTTTTTAAATTGAAGCTTGGAATCTCAGGAGTAGAATAGTTGTTTGGATTTTGGTTTTAAGATTTTTATTAGTTTCAATTTTCGGGTTTTAGTGACCAAATTGTGGTTTTTTCGTTTCGGAGTCAAGGTCTGGGAGCTGTTATCAGGGGATTTGATGTTTGATGTTTTTGTACTATTTTTGTACTTTTTGTTGGAAAAAAAGAGTAGGTAGGGGTACAAGGAAATTGGGTATTTGCACCATTAGAGTAGGTAGGTGAGCCAGGAGAGTGGGTAGGGGTATCAGAAGAGTAGGTAGGTGAGAGAAGAGAGGAGAAAGTAGGTGTGCCGAGAGAGTAAGTTGGGGTACCTGGAGAGTGAGTAGCAGCACCTGGAGAGCGGATAAAAGTACCAGCAGAATGAGTAAATGTGCCAGGAGAGTAAGTAGTGGTACAGAGAATTTTGAGATTTCTGATAGCAATTTTGTAGGCGATGGTTTGGCGTGTTCATTGATGATATCTCCTATATATTATAAGAAATGTCTTATTTTTTGTTTGTCCACAATTGATCTTTTTGATTTTTTTGGTGTGTTTTTATATGGGTTTTTGGTCAATTTTTAAATTGAAGCTGAGGTTCTCAGGAGTCGAATAACCATTTTGGAAAATTGCCGTTTTCAAGACTTTTGATTTTTAGAGTTGTAAAAAATGTAAGATTTATAAAAGGAATGAGGAGAGTGGGTGCGCTTGGCATGAGAGTGGGTACCTGAGCCAAGAGAGTGGGTACCCGAGCCAGAAGAGTGGGTGGGTTTGGCATGAGAGTGGGTACGTGAGCTAATAAAATTGTAAGTTTTTCAAAACTGCCTTATTGGATCTTTTTAATTTTTACCCATGATAATCTTTTTGAATGAAGGCAAACGATATACCGTTAGAAAGCGCAGATCAAGGGCTTTCTAATAAGCATAAAAGAAAATGATGAGCTTAATAATTTCACTGCTCACCAGCCTGAAGAAAAAATACTTATTTTTCGAAGAGTCACTATGAACACTGGGGTGATTGAGGGCATTGTACTCTAGTGAGGAGGCCCGATTTTGCGATATTCGTGCTCAGCAGGCTTTTTGACTGCCAGGTAGTCGAACTTACAGTCGGGAATTCTAGTGTTAATAGTGTTTTCACGTCTCGCACACACACATACCTTAGACGCAAATCCCTCTAAAGCAAATCACTCTGAGGATACCAGAGTTTCTATATGCGATAAGCCACAGTTAACAGAACCATGTTCAAATTGCATCTTTTTGCATATTTGGGTACCCTTTCAGGGGCACTTATGTACTTCGGGGGCCCTAGGTAAAGTCTTAGGCTTTAGGCTAAGGCAAGGGTTGGTGGTTAAGACGGACTCTAATGTGTTTTCCCGAGTACAAAAAAGTAATGAAAAAAGTTTGAGTTTGTCCTAAGATAAGTTGGCCTACCCTTGCCTTAGCATAAGCCTAAGACTTTACCTTGGGTCACCACTCACCCACCGAAAAATTTAATAAAAAAAAATTAAAACGTTTCAAAACGTTTAAAAAGGAAAGAGACGTGAGAAAACAATTTTTTATATCGATTTTAGCTTAAAAAATTAGTTAGGAGACGAAAAAACACTATTCACAGTTAATATAAAAAGGGACCCCAGGTGCACAAGTGCTTCTTGAATAAAAGACAAATTTTTAAAATCCTGGAAAATTATTGACATCAAAAGTAAAATTTTGTCAAATTATTGCCCATTTCAAAATTTTAGAGCTATTTTTGATTATTCAACTGTATACGAAGTGATTGTGTCAAGCTTGTTTGTTCACTACTTGGAAACAGTAAATGAAACATTATTGCAGCAATATTATAAATGATGTTTTTGGTGTTTAGGACGGCATTACCATAGAACTGTTCCAAGTGCAAGGAACTGCCTACCAACAACTTACAAGTGCAAAAGTCAGCCTTAAAAAGCTGATCTCAGGAAGGTCTCCAACTCAACTGACGGGTCGACTTGAGTTTCCATCTGCTAATTGGATGACTCGAAACAGAAGTTGCCTACACTAGCCTCACTTAACTACTTCATCGATGTGCCTTTCAGTCTTATCAAATCACTTAGTGCTCAAAAGGTAGATTAACTAGGCTCTCAGAAACTTTCAATTTTCGAGTGGGTGAACAATAAACCACACGGATGGCTTATTAGAGGAAATGCGGTAATTATGAACACACACGGTTAGGTCTGCATTAAATTGCTTTTTAAAAATAGCTGAAGATCCAATAATCTCGGCTAAAAACGCGAGGGAGGCAAGATAAGCCAAGATAAAAAAGCTACGACCGAAAGGGAAGTTCCGAAAATTGTAAGACCTTGTACGCGGAGATCAATATACTTGATTTGTATATAATAATTGCAGAGAAGAATGACTGCGTCTAGTTACCTGCCTACTCAATTAGAAGACAAATCCTTGCACAATGAACTTATAGTCCAAATTCATCGGTGTAATGGATTGGAAAAGTTGACTACAGGTTAAAAATGAAAATTATTAGTTCACAAACCTAGGTTGTAATAATGTCATGACAGCAAAAAAAACCTTAAGTTTAAACAGGCCGGTTTAATTGATTTTGAGACGTCAGATCTTACACTTTTTGAAAAATTTGATCAATCAGAAAATTTTTGATTTTCGATTAAGAGGCTTTATAAGTTTTATTTTTAAACAAACTAAAAACAAAAGTGTAACCGATTTCTTATAAAATTTGTTATTTCAAGTTGTTAAATTTGGTTTTCTGATAAATTAGAATCTTGAATAGTGGGCAAATCTAGTCACAAAATTTTCAATTAGAACCCTGTTTTAACATCAAATATATGCTTCTAGACCAAACTCTGCCTGATAGCTACGTTGCCTATCAACTATTTGATTTACCTGTTCACATGAGTAAAGCTGTGAAATTGTCTAGTGATCCTGAATTTAATGATACAAGAGCATGGACACTGCCAGTCATGAGTCAGGCATTGCATGAGTATTTGAAAAGTCAGGTAACAAATATACTGATTGATCTGGCATATTAATTGTAAATGTCAACAAGCACTGCAGGAATTACTAATATACATAATGTTGGAAGAACGACCCACAAGCCAGCCTCTGAACAAAACAAAGCTGCCGCTTTAGGGTTCTTGAATTTGCCTTTGTTCCCTTTGGCCAGGTCAGAAATGTTGTAAAAAAAATTGGGTTAACTTTACAAACAATTACAGGAATCAGAGAATACGTGGAACTTTTCCTTGGTTAAAGTATAAGTTTTTAGATTTGTTCAATTAGCTTATAAAAGAATCGATTTTAGTTGGATTGCTCAATATCTGAAGCATCTATAGATGTATCAATTCACTGGAAATTTTCATATGTTTTTGAAACAGATGACGAACTTCAAGATGAATTGGTGTGTATCCAGCTAATTCAGACCAGGGTAGAATACGGTCGGTTAAACCTCAGTTATTCGGCAGTCTCAGGCATCTCGCTTTTTGTAGCACATTTAATCTTTTTCGTGACATATTCCAGCCTTTTAGAAAACCGAAACCGGGACCTCGACAATCAATCAACCGAAAGAAAAAAAATCATAACTGGAAGCCGTTTTTTCATCTGACTAATCTAAAAACCGACCGAATCCTACCCTACTTTAGACTTGTAGATGACTTCATTATCCTTTTTAGATTTCCAAAACAAAAGTTAGAGAACCTACTCAATCTCAAAATTTCCCCGGAAAGACCAAAGAAGTAGAATTTTCAATCGCCGAGCCCCTTGTTCCGTTTCCAGAACAATCTCAAGAGTCCGAAAATAACGCTCTATCATCCAAACCGAAAGAAAGCTCTGAAAATCAACTCAAACCCATATCTGCTTCAGCTCGCCTGCAGGAAATACTCAGACCACAGACTCCAAACGAAGAAGAAGATTCAGAAAAAGAAGATTTGGAAGATCAAGAGCTGGAGCGGCGTTTGCTCCACTTGCCTACACCCCATTCTCCAGTGCAAAAAGAAGAGCCAGAGCGTGTATTGATTCCGCCTAAGCTGTGCCATGCCCCAGCTCCTTCGCCTCCATTGCCTGAAGCCACTATAGCTGCTTTACACATCGATAATGGTTCTGTAGCAAGCAGTCCAGCTAGTAGCTCAGTGGCCTCAGATGCAACTTACACCACCTCAAGTACTCAACAACCAGTTAAACCCAGCAAAAAAGACAATCCTAGTACAGAAAAACCTAAAGTAGAGGAACAGGAGATTGAAGAAACTGTCGAGGAGCCTCAAAATTCTGACCGACAAATGGAAAAAATGCTGGAACTAGGTGAAAAGGTTCAACTATCGCCGGATAGAGGTTTGAAAAGTGGTGGGACAGAGGAAAAACCATTGGCTGCAGTTCGCAGATCTCTGTTAGGAGATTTGCCGAGTCTTCAGCCAGTAGCTGCAAAGAGAGCGACCAAAGCTGTCGAATTTACTACACCCCTGCATTCTTCGATTCCACGTAAGCATTTCGGGTTCAAAACGGCAAAGCTTTTTTGTAGAAATACTGAAGAAATGTCCCCTTTTCAAATGTTCTAGTGTAATTTCCTGGTTTTTTTAAAAATGTCTTTTTCTTTTTAACACGAGAACGGCCGGTTGTAAGAGTTGCTGATTCTGACGCAGAATTTCACGCTGAACACGATGGTGCGGGTCCTTTTTGCTTCAATAATGGATTCAGTAGGTGAAAAGGGGTCCGGAAGGTAACAAATTGTACATGGCTAACATCCAACTAAATACTCACAAGTTTTCAATTAATGCTGATGGTCATTATACACCATTGCTGATAATACACCAAAATGACCGCCAAGAGTTCAGCTTTCTAACAGTACCAAGTATAGACTTTTTGGTTTTAAAAAGTTAAGATAAATCACAACAAATGTTCCACATGGCATTCTACAAGTCTGTGTAGAGATGACATATAACTTAGTAATCAAAAAAAGAAAGAATAGAATCTGACCATCATTTTGGCATTAAATGCATCAATAGCTCATTGTGAAAACGTGACAAAATGTCCAAAATCAATATATAAGTTGCAACACGAATTTCCTATAACTTTTTTTCTACTGGGAAAACCTATAGTTCTGCCACCAGATTCGTGCTCAGCGTAGTCGATTTGCTTATGCAATTGGTCTAAAAATATGAGAGTGAGTGTGAAATTCTGAATTCCGCTCAAGACAATAAAGATTTAAATTTAAAAATAATGTACAGGGTGTAGCAAGTATTTTTGGCTTATCAAAATGGCTGTATTTTTAAAATTTCATTAACACATCAACCAGATCTTTTTTTTTATCAGATAGAGGAAGACGGGAGTTTTTGTTTAATACCAAATTTGTGCTACTAATCTATCTGATTCTTCAAAAAATATCGATTTTAGTGCGATATGGTGTTCAGTACTCAAAAAAGGCCTTTTGTGTGGTTGAATTCGGCCAGTTGGGAAGTTACGTTGCTGTGCAGAGAAGTTTCAAGCGTCAATATCTCCTTCCAGTTCGTGCTAAGGTTCCTCACAAAGACAGCATTAAGCAATGGTTTGACAAGTTTTTGGCTTTCGGGGATGTCAACCGCAAGAAGAGAAACAACACAAGGTTAGGGATTTTCAAGTCTTTCTTTAAATTTCTTCTTTTGATTTTAGATGGGCTCGGACAGATCTGGTGATAGCTACAGTGCTCTCGTTTTTCACTGCCGATATTAAGGATGGTGCACCTCCTCACTGGGCTCTTCGTGTGCGTGCGTACCTCTCTAAAGTGTTTCCTCAACGATGGATGGGCAGAGGTTCTCCAAATTTGCCATTGCCACCTTACTCACCAGATCTCACGCCATGTGACTTCTTCTTGTAAAGCTGGATCAAAAAAAAAATTTTCGTTCAAACATTTAAACATTTGCAAATGTTTCTTCAACACTTCTACCGCCAACAGCGATACAACGGTTAAATCGAAGAGGATATGCTGCGATACAATTATTGATAATTTCTTGAGGCAATTGTTTAAATGCAATTTCAATTTTCCCAATAAGCTCATCCAGGTCTGAAATCGACTCACGGTAGGCTAGGCTTTTGATCCAGCTCCACAAGAAGAAGTCACATGGCGTGAGATCTGGTGAGTAAGGTGGCAATGGCAAATTTGGAGAACCTCTGCCCATCCATCGTTGAGGAAACACTTTAGAGAGGTACGCACGCACACGAAGAGCCCAGTGAGGAGGTGCACCATCCTTAATATCGGCAGTGAAAAACGAGAGCACTGTAGCTATCACCAGATGTGTCCGAGCCCATCTAAAATCAAAAGAAGAAATTTAAAGAAAGACTTGAAAATCCCTAACCTTGTGTAGTTTCTCTTCTTGCGGTTGACATCCCCGAAAGCCAAAAACTTGTCAAACCATTGCTTAATGCTGTCTTTGTGAGGAACCTTAGCACGAACTGGAAGGAGATATTGACGCTTGAAACTTCTCTGCACAGCAACGTGACTTCCCAACTGGCCGAATTCAACCACACAAAAGGCCTTTTTTGAGTACTGAACACCATATCGCACTAAAATAGATATTTTTTGAAGAATCAGATAGATTAGTAGCACAAATTTGGTATTAAACAAAAACTCCCGTCTTCCTCTATCTGATAAAAAAAAAGATCTGGTTGATGTGTTAATGAAATTTTAAAAATACAGCCATTTTGATAAGCCAAAAATACTTGCTACACCCTGTACATTATTTTTAAATTTAAATCTTTATTGTCTTGAGCGGAATTCAGAATTTCACACTCACTCTCATATTTTTAGACCAATTGCATAAGCAAATCGACTACGCTGAGCACGAATCTGGTGGCAGAACTATAGGTTTTCCCAGTAGAAAAAAAGTTATAGGAAATTCGTGTTGCAACTTATATATTGATTTTGGACATTTTGTCACGTTTTCACAATGAGCTATTGATGCATTTAATGCCAAAATGATGGTCAGATTCTATTCTTTCTTTTTTTTGATTACTAAGTTATATGTCATCTCTACACAAAGTTATGGTTTGCAGAATGCCAGGGTAGAACATTTGAAAAATCCCTACTTCAACAAACAAGTTGTGATTTATCTCCACTTTCGAAAACAAAAAGTTTATGTTTCTTATTATTAGAAAGTTGAACTCTTGGCGGTCATTTTGGTGTATTATCATCAATGGTGCAGTATGATCATCGGGGCGCATTGATTGAAAACTTGCGGTTATCTGGTTGTATTTTGACCATGCACAATTTGTCACCTTCCGAGCCCTTTTTCACCCACTTGATCCATTATTGAAGCAAAATGGACCCGCACCATCGTGTTCAGCGTGAAATTCTGCGTCAGAATCAGCAAATCTTACAACCGGCCGTTCTCGTGTTAACCTGTTCACTCTTATTCAAGATCGCAACGGAAATTCTGCGAAAAAAAAACTTTTGTACAGTCTTTACATAATCTTGCTACACACTCCGTTCTTGTAAATCTTTGTATTTTTTTCAATACTTATTTATAAAAGTTGTTTACAGAAAAAAAGTAGAAAACCACGCGTTTAAACTAGACCTCAGCTTTTTTTAATTTTTTTTCGCTAAGTTTTTTTTTCAGAAAAAGGAAAAAAGTTTTTTTTAAAGACTCTTTCTCTTTCTAAATACAAATTTTATTCACCTTTTAAAAACATAAAATGGGTCAGAACATGTAAAAATTGATTTCCAGTTATGATTTCAGTCAAAATTTCAGCCAGTGAAGCATCCAGCGTCGCAGAGTCCAACTCCGATTTAATAGACTCTTCAAACGGTAAGCGACCTCACAAACACAGGACTTTAGAGCTAGCTTTTGCTGCTGAGTTGTCACCAGCGCCCCTTCTCTAAAAACACCTGCTGTAAGAGCAATAATTTTTAAATCTGAAACATTTTAAAATTTTTGTAATAAAGATAACTGAAGAATCTGACCATCTATCAGAAGAACCAGCTGAAGGAGTCAGGGTTCGTATCAGAATAGGCAGATTACGTATCCTGGAAGGCTCTTTTCTGCTATCCCACCAATATGAAGGTGCTAAGGTGTTTGTGGAGTGGAACTTTTTAGACTTTAACCGCGATGTTTGTGAGACACCAGGCAACTTTCCGCTGCCTAGAAAAGCTACTGAAGTGTGCAACATCGATGCAGAGAGAGGTTTTATTCATTGAGATTTATTTAACATAATTTTTCATTGACTGTACTGTAGCTTACGAACTGAACCAACGAAGACTAAATTTGTTGAGTCAATGGACAACTTCCAACAATAGGTATTTATTAGGCTATAATTAGTTTTCGGCTCGTTTCTCGAACTAAATCAGGGCTCTCAGGTGTTTAAAATGACATTGGGGTGAAGAAAAGACGGCGCTGGTGTCATATGAACTCTATCAACACCAAATAAGCAAATAAATATGTCAGTTGTGATACAATTTTTCGGCGCTGGTATAAAATGCCCCCTGCCCAAATTTAACTCTATTAAAGTCGCTGTAACTACCCTTTGAAAAAACAAGTTTAGGCTTAGCCCTTAGGCTTAGGGTACGCCAGCGTACGGAAGATGTGACTAATAAATGTATCACGCATTTTTTTCCGGGGGTCCGGGACATATATTTGGGTACTCTTTACTTAAGTTTTAAAGGGAAAAATTTATGGGGAGGGGGGGGGGTTTATTCTATACTAGATCAAATTTTCTATACCTTTTTTTTCTGCTAAGCAAACTATGATGAAAAATCTAAAATTTTCTGTGAAATTATGATCACTCTTCTACAATTTTGGGCTAAGTAAATAGGCATGATCCCGGTCACCATTTTGAGCGAATATCTTCCATATTTTCCTCAAATTTCAGCTGGTTGGGAACGGCTAGAAAATTACCTATTTTCAAAAGCTGTTTTACTCGTTCCAATCCTGAAACTTCTTCACAATGATGACCCTAAATTTTATTGACTAAGTTGTTGCGTCTTCGACGCAAGTGATGTCTACAAATTTCTTCACTTTCCCAGTCTGGGGTTTGGTGGCCTACTGGTTAAGGCATTTCCCTGCGGATCCAAAGGGAGTGGGATCAAATATCCCCTCCATTCCCCTTTTTCCAATTCACGAGCTGTTGGCCGTGGCCGCTCGCGACAAAGTTTTTTTGATAAGTCAATTGATTATCATAGCAGAAACATAATTTATACATAAAATATTTGATTTATTCCTATTTAAAAGACAAAGAAGAGCAGAAGAAGGTCCGAAAATTGAGATTTAAGGGTTCACTTAAACCTTAGCCCTTGAATGGTTTTTCAACGTTCTCCTGCCCCACTCACTTGAATCTGAGCCAGTGTTTCCGAAAGTAACCACTACACTTACGCGTACCATACAGTACGCGTACACTTGGAAAGTATCTTACACCTACACGTACACTTGACAATGAAACATACCATACATCGTAAAATTAAACGTACACATACCGGTACACCTACACTTGAAATTGAACAAACCCTACCCGTACACATACAGTTTGGCGTACTGTACGGTACAGTACGCCAAACTGTATGTGTACGGGTAGGGTTTGCTCAATTTCAAGTGTAGGTGTACCGGTATGTGTACGTTTTATTTTACGTGTACATGTAGGTGTATGGTACGTTTAATTTTAGGTGTATGTGTAAGGGCAGGTGTACGTTTGATTTTAAGTGTATGTGTACGGTTAGATATTACTAGATAGGTGTTACTGTAGGGGTCACTTTCGGAAACACTGATCTGGGCCCCACACATTGGCATTGACTCCCTAAGGAAAATTTTTCAAATTTTATCAGTTCTTTTATCGAGAAGTTTCTATGCGATGATTCTGCATCAAAAAAATCACCTAAAACAAAAAAGTAATAATTCGGTATTTTTGGACAACAAGAGGATCAAGGCAAAAATACTGGGGTCTAAGGTTTGAGCGATTGGGGAGCTCAGGTTCAACTTAGCCGATTCAAGCAACAAACAATGAAAATTATAAGCTGAATAGTGCAAAAACAGCAGAAACTAAAAAATAGAAAATTTTTCAAAAATTTAGCATTTCAATGAGATTTCCAAACAACGACCGGTGAAATCCGAACCGGCCTGATTAGACTGACGAATCAGGTTTAGCGAGAAAATTCGAAAATGATGTTTAAACCCCAGTGAACTTTTTAAATTACAAAAATTGCAGATTGTCCTTTACACTCGTACTGGACCCAGGAGAAGACCAAACCCAAGACTTTGACGACCTTTGTGTAGCAGAACTTAATCTGAAAGAAGTCTTTGACACACCTAATCATTTTCTTACTAGTAAGTTCAGTTTCCTCGTGTTTTACAGTTTGAAATCGATTTAAGGACACCCATTTGGCTGTACAGTGGCGGAGAATTGATTCCGAATGATCTCCTCTTTTTCAAACTTTTTGCTTACTCGCACAGAATGAAAACAAAAATACACTGTTGTAGCAATACACTGTTGTAGCATTTGAAAGCCCTGAATCTTAGCTTGACCGCATAAATAGAGGCTTTTCTTAAAACATTCAAATGTAAAAATACCAGTTAATGCACCATTCCAAAGGTTTTTAATTTTTCCACCGAATGACATATAAAGCGTTGTTTAGGATGACACAAGGCTAAGAAACGGACAGCTGAAGCTGGAATATGTAAGCTGAAATGTAAAAAATACCTCTTTTACGTTTTTTGAGCCATTTTTGGGTTTCCCAACTTCCACCGTCCGTTTTTTAACCCTATGTCATCTTAAAGGACCATGAAACTTGATAAGCATAGCAATTTGCGGAATTTGAACTCGCGCGGGACCACTCTAATTTTGTCGTAATTATTTTGGCACTAGCTTCTGCCCGCCCTGCGGGCGGGTTTTATTTTTCGATGAACGTTTGTGGCAATATATTATTCATATTGTGACATTTTAAATTCAATGCTACCAAAATGAGACCTTTCACTCAACGAATTTTCAAAATTTTTAAGGTTCTCGATACAAACTTTTTTGTTTATAGCAAAAAGATAGAAACTCTCCGGAAAGAAGCGCGCCAAGAAAACACAGAACTTGATAGGACATTAGAAATTTTTAATCAGTCTCAAGCGGCGATCACACATTTTTACTATTAGTAAAATTTGTCGCGCGACATTTCCTATTATCTTTCGCTAAAATTCAGTTGTTTCGCCTGAATTTCACCAAAAGTTAGAAAAAAATCTCGCGCTACAAATCCTACTGATGGTAAAAAATGTCTGGTCGACATCTTCAACCACTTCTCAACTTGATTCTAACACGAAAAAATAACATGAACAAACAGAATTAGCAGATATGATAACAACGAAGAGTCTTTTTTTTTCAACCATCGTTCTTTACTGAGTAACCGCCGAGCAGAAAGAGAAAGACTGAATTTCGAAGATTAATATTGAAACTTGCGAGAACACAGCAATCACCGTACCACGAATGACCACCACGCGGGTCAAGCATCTTGATTCTTCGCTTCTTCTCTTGAGGCACCACCGAGTCGAATAAGAGAGACTGAATCAAGAAGCTTTTTATTGAAACAACGAGAAATGTCAAAGGGGAGAGACTGAAGATAAAAATTTCATATTGAGACATAAAGGAATACAACAATCACAGTACCTTGTATGACCACCACGCGGGTTTAACATCTTGATTCTTCGCTTCTTCTCTTGAGGCAGCACCGACTCGAATGAGACAGATTGAAGATCAAAGATTCATATAAAACATAGAGAAATACAACAATCACAATACCTTGTATGACCACCACGCGGCTTTAACATCTTGATTCTTCGCTTCTTCTCTTGAGGCACCACCGAGTCGAATGAGACAGATTGAAGATCGAAGATTCATATGAAACATAGAGAAATACAACAATCACAATACCTTGTATGACCACCACGCGGGTTCAACATCTTGATTCTTCGCTTCTTCTCTTGAGGCACCACCGAGTCGAATGAGACAGACTGAAGATCAAAGATTCATATAAAACATAGAGAAATACAACAATCACAATACCTTGTATGACCACCACGCGGCTTGAACATCTTGATTCTTCGCTTCTTCTCTTGAGGCAGCACCGAGTCGAATGAGCCAGACTGAAGATCAAAGATTCATATAAAACATAGAGAAATACAACAATCACAATACCTTGTATGACCACCACGCGGCTTGAACATCTTGATTCTTCGCTTCTTCTCTTGAGGCAGCACCGAGTCGAATGAGACAGACTGAAGATCAAAGATTCATATGAAACATAGAGAAATACAACAATCACAATACCTTGTATGACCACCACGCGGGTTTAACATCTTGATTCTTCGCTTCTTCTCTTGAGGCACCACCGAGTCGAATGAGACAGACTGAAGATCGAAGATTCATATGAAACATAGAGAAATACAACAATCACAATACCTTGTATGACCACCACGCGGCTTGAACATCTTGATTCTTCGCTTCTTCTCTTGAGGCACCACCGAGTCGAACCACGAAGAAAAAAGAGACTAAACCAAGAAGATTTAGACTGAATCATGAAACAGTTCCAGCACCTTGAATGGCCACCCTCGGGTTTAGAACCTTAATTCTTCGACACTTCTCTTGAGACACCACAAAGAGAACAGAGACTAAACCGAAAAGATTTATATTAAATCGTAGAAGCATGAGACAGTTCCAGTACCCTGATTGACTACCACTCGGGTTTAGCACTTTGATTCTTCGGCGCTTTTCTCGAGGTACCATGAAGAAGAGAGACTCAACCAAAAAGATTTATATTGAATTGTAGAAGCATGAATCAGTTCCAGTACCATGATTGGCCTCTAATCGGGTTGAGCTGCTTTTTTCTTCGGCACTTCTGTTGAGACACTACGAAGAGAGACTAAACCAAAAAGATTTATATTGAATTATAGAAGCATGAATCGATTCCAGTACCATGATTGGCCACCACTCGGGTTGAGCTGCTTGATTCTTCGGCACTTTTCCTGAGACACTACGAAGAGAGACTAAATCAAAAAAAATTCATATTGAATAACAGAAGCAAAAAGCAGTATCATGATTGGCCACCACTCGAGTTTAGCTGCTTGATTCTTCGGCACTTTTCCTGAGACACTACGAAGAGAGATAAAATCGAAATATTTATATTGAATTATAGAAGCATGAATCGGTTCCAGTACCATGATTGGCCACCACTCGGGTTGAGCTGCTTGATTTTTCGGTACTTTTCTTGAGAAACTACGAAGAGAAGAGAGACTTAACCGAAAAGATTTTAGAACAAACAGATGGTCAACCACTGAATTTTAAGAAACAAAAAATAATGAAACTCTCAAAGGCTAAATCTTGTTAGAACATTTATTCTATTTCATTGCGAGACCAACTTTCAAACGACAATTTTGAGACACAACGTTACACACACCGTTACACACACCGTTACACACACACAACTCTCTTTTAGTATATAGGATTTTGAAATCAAAAAATTTTGTGTGATTTTCATTTCCAGTAAGTTCCGTTGTGTAATCTTTTCTCTCTGTCTGTCTATTTTTATGCGCTTCCTTGTTTCGATCTCTTGAAATATTTTTAGGATTCTCCTTTGCAGCGTGCTGATGATCTCACGAGCAAGGATTAGATCTATCGACGTATCGAACTGCTGGTGTTTGGATTAGATAAGTCTTTTTATGTTGTTTTCGCCGTCTTTTGCTTTGTGGTTCCTTTTGGGTGTTGGTTTTGGTTTCACTCGGCTTTCAAATTATATTCTTCTCTATCCTTGGGTTACGAAGTTCCAGAATCCTAAATGAATTTCAGCTGGTCGACAGCCTTATCGAGATCAATTTTTTTCCTGTTATCTTCTCTTTGTTTCGATTTTAAATAAAAAAAATCCTATTGGCTTTGGTCGCACATTTATCTTTGTAGCGGATTTTTTCAGGTTCATGCTTTGACTGTGGTTCAGAGTTGAGAACAGTGAAATTTTTTGTGTTAGGTTCTGCAAAAAAAAATTTGGTCTGGGCACACAAAAGTCAAGGATACAGAGCTATACACAGGAGGTGGAAATCGTCGACAAGGCCGTCCATTAGTGCGAAAGTTTGAGATTCACTACGACCATAGCACGAGAAGACACTAATGATGGTGCAGACGCATTTGGAATTGATGAAAAGGCATACTTCAGTGATTATGACACCGACTAAACTGAAAATGATGTTACATGTGAAAGAGCCCGTCAAAATATTTCGTGTCTTACGCAATGTGTTCAGTCTTCGCGTGATAGGTAATCCAGAACTTGGTATCGCCGTAAAATCAAAACCAACACCCAAAAGGAACCACAAAGCAAACGACGGCGAAAACAACATAAAAAGACTTATCTAATCCAAACACCAGCAGTTCGATACGTCGATAGATCTAATCCTTGCTCGTGAGATCATCAGCACGCTGCAAAGGAGAATCCTAAAAATATTTCAAGAGATCGAAACAAGGAAGCCCATAAAAATAGACAGACAGAGAGAAAAGATTACACAACGGAACTTACTGGAAATGAAAATCACACAAAATTTTTTGATTTCAAAATGCCAAAATAATTACGACAAAATTAGAGTGGTCCCGCGCGAATTCAAATTCCGCAAATTGCTATGCTTATCAAGTTTCATGGTCCTTTAAAAAACGGTTCATATGTTATTTGGTAGATAAATTTAAAAGTTTTCGAATGGTGCATTAATTGGTATTTTTACGTTTTTATCTTTTGAGAAATGCTACTATTTATAAAAGCTACAGAAAGCTACTATAAAAGCTATTAGCTACTACTAAAAACAAAAAATACAGTCGACTCTCGTTTATCTGACACCTCAGTTAACTGACACCCTCGGTTATCTGACACCCTGTAGGTGATTTGGTTGGCCAGCAGTCAAACTTATTAAATCAACACCCCAATATCTGACACCTCAGTTAACTGACACCTCGTTTATCTGACACCCTGAGGCTGGTCCCGACAAAGAAAAATTCTCTCGTTTAACTGACACCCCTCATTTTTTGCTTGAAATTTTCAAAAAGTTCACAAAATCAAATTCAGCGCCTAAATTATTGCATTTTTTTGGATAATATTTCTTTTTGGCCATAGAATTCTTGTTTTTGGCCAAAGGATTCTTCTTTTTGGCCATAGAATTATTCTCTTTGGTCATAGATTGTTTTTGGCCGTACTCGCTCGAAATCATGTTTAAACCACCTTTTGATATTTTATTATGTCTGAAATGTGCTGCGAAAATGTTTTCAAGGTGCAAACAACACGTTATCGAGAGAATTTTTTCTGGTAAAAATTATACTTTTTGTCTTGAGCAACTAATAGTCAAAAAAATTTACCAAAATTTTTCTCTCAAAAAGTGTCGTTTGCACTCTGAAAACATTTTTGCAGCATGTTTCAGACACAATAACATTTCAAAACGTGGTCAAAACATGAACTTGAGCGAGTACGGCCAAAAAAGAAGAAATCTATGGCCGAAAACAAGAATTCTATTATTAAAAAGAAATATCACGCTTTCTCTTTGCTCTTGTCGTTTTTTGTTCATTTTGCTCGTGTTGGAATTCCGCATTATTTTACGTTCCTCATTTTTTGTTTTAGATGAGCGCCCAAAAGCACAAGCCTGGCTGTTGGTTGTTTGAATAAATTGAAAAACTCGGCTAACTGACACCTTAGCCTTGAATCGGATTTATTACCTCGTTTATCTGACATTCCAGTTATCTGACACCTCGTTTATCTGACACCCTAAGGCCGGTCCCCTGGAGTGTCAGATGAACGAGAGTCGACCGTATGATTTTTAAAAATAATAAGTTCATTTTGTTGCCATAGAAAAATGCTACGAAAAAACTTTAAAAAATTAAAAAAAAATTCTCTGCGAAAAAACACGAAGTTTGAAAAAAACACAGTCATTTAGTATTAATTCTCCACTACAATATATTCCAATCATATATATTTTGCCCCCTGTCCGAGTTTAGCTGTAGATCTTAGATCATAAACAGTTAAACTTTTCAGTGCGAAATGTGGACAATGTGCCGATGGCTATGCTGGAGGTAGCAATAAATTATTCCGACAAGCTGATGGAATATTTGTAATCGTTCATAACTGATAAGCAACAAATGTAAGAAAATTTGACCCTAGTAGCGAATATTCCCACCGCCCCCCCCAACGATTTTCACCCTTTTTACTTTAGTAAAAAGTACCCAAATTTATGTCCCAGACCCCGGAAAATGTGCGCAAACTCTTCATTAGTCACAAATTCCGTACGCTGGCCTACCCCCAAGCCTAAGGGCTAAGCCTAAACTTGTTGTTTGCAAGGGTAGTTACAGCAATTTTATAAGGTCGGATTCTTGGGGGGGGGGGGTATTCGCTACTAGCGCCGAAAATTTAATAAACTTAATCTCAAAGGTAGCTGTTATTGTTTTAATAAAGTCTTTATTTGTAATACACAGTCTACTCTCGATATAACAGCACTTCGATATAACACGCCTCCAAACAAAACGCCTCCAAATAGTCTCAAAACGAGTTAGACAAATTTTTTTTAAAGCAGGGTTATGGTCTCCAAATTTTGAAAATAAAGACATTTGCTCAAAATAAGTATATTTTAGGGTATTTTAGCAAAACTATGCTATTTTATCCAGTGCTCGATGAGTGCACTGTTTTTCAATTTTGCATCGAATGATAAAAAGGACTAATAATAAAATATTGGCTCAAGTACAAAATGTGTATGTCTCCCAAAAATGCCCGAAATCAGTTTGTTGTTTAACGTTGAGAAAACACGTTTTTAGGTTTGGGAAAGCATTTAAAAATTTTTTTAATTTTAATTTAATTTTTTTTTTGAAAAAATTGGGGCTGAAATTCGTGAATAACTATAACTATACATATTTCTACAGTGTTACACCTAGGGGTTGAAAAAAAATCCCCCATGTGGGATTACCGTATATGCTCTATTAATTAGACACCCCTAAGTTCAAAATCGTGTTTTTGGCATCGTGTTTTTGACTCACTTTTTGATCACTTCTCTCAGGCAAGTTATCACCCATTTTGTAGCTAGAAAGATGAGCTATCATGTGGTTGGTAACTTGCCTGAGAGAAGTGATCAAAAAGTGGGTCAAAAACACAATGCCAAAAACACGATTTTGAACTTAGGGGGTGTCTAATTAATAGAGCATATACGGTAATAGAGAATATACGGTAGTCGAATTAGGGTATCTAAATCTCGGAACCCGATATTCCGCTATCAGAAACTCGAGGTTTATCCTTAAAAAATCACTCTTAAAACTCTTTACGTCAAAAGAAAATTGGCTGAACGAAAAAAAAAAGTTTTTTACAGCAAAAAAATAGTTGCGCAATAAGGTATACAGTTATTCAACCGGCCTGCAAATACATAGGAATCATTTATTGTTTTGAAAAAAGCAGGAAACATTATTTTTAACAACATTAATTGCCACAAATGTTTTAATCTTTCTACCAGATAAAATGCTGCCTACAATATTTTCCAGACAAAACGACTGTCACAGTTTTTCCTCCTTCTGGTAACTTTCTTTTGGTTTTGCTGCAAAGCAAATTTGTACATAAAATGTGGATTTTTTAATCCGTTCTGAGATTTTTTTCAAAGCCATCTTAGCATCTTCGTTGCTGGCATAATGCAAAAAACAGTATTTTTTTCTTTGCACAAACGATACAGAAGTTGTACCCTGTCTAGGCCAAATCAGATAATCAGGGTGGAGGGCTTTTCTTCCTCTCAAATAAAGCGTCTTGCCCGTCTCATCGCTCTTTATGTGGGGTATGTAAGTTGACAACTTTTCAGTTGGTTGCACACCATGAGATTGCTTGGTGGCTTTGAAAGAGCTAGAGCGTGGATTAGAATTGGCAGGGGTTGCGCTCAATGGATAACACTTGGTTCCCGAAAGCAGGGCTCAGCTTCTTTCTTCTTTTTCAGCCGTTTTTGATACTTTTTCACCAAATCAGTGGAAGATGTTTTCCAAAAATATAATAGTTTTTTAAATTGTTTTATAGAATGATAACAAAACTTGTTATTACTCTACAGTCGACGCTCTCCATAACGGACAGCTCTCCATAACGGACAAAAAATTTGGCCGATTTGGTCAGAGGTAGTATAATTTGACCTAAATCGACGCTCTACATAACGGACGCTCTCTATAACGGAGTCGGTCCCTTCAGGTCCATTATGGAGAGCGTCGACTGTATTGACAGTCGAACACGTTTCAAAAATCTCGAAAAAACAAAGCCCTAACTCAAAATTTAACAGTATTTCGTAAAGGCGAGTATTCCGCGGCGGATAATAATACGGAATTTCCATTTTGACGTTCCTGCTAGGAAAAAAACTAAATTCTGACACCGGATTCGTGTCCAGCATAGTCAATTTGCATACAAAAGTGATTTTTCAATAAAAAGCTCACTGACAAGTTTGAAATATTGAAGTTCTCAATTTTTTGTATCGAAAGCAGTCGAAAATTTGACGATTAGACTGAATTTTAAAAAGGTCTGGTTGATATGCAAACCAACTATGCTGGACACGAATCCGGTATTGGAATTCAGTTTTTGCCAAATTTCTCGGAACTTTCCGCAGTCGAATTGTCTCCCGCAGAATTCTCGCATTGTCAGTATTTCCCTCAAAGACCCTTTTAAAATTTTAAATCGAGTTTTTTTGGCATCGTGTTTTTGTCTTTCTTTTTCAACGCAGTCATTGCCACTCAGAAGTAGCTAAATACGCTAAAACCAGGTTTTTTTCAAAATCCTTATCCTGAATCGTGCTGAGACCCAAACGCCCAATCCTACCAGCATGCCGAATAACCGTATATCTTCTAATAAGGCCCCACCTGTTGAGAGGTGTTGAAAAAGAGGCCTCATCTCAAATTAGGCCTAATAAGGCCAAAAAGGCATCTTCTAATAAGACCCCACCTTCTAATAACGCCCCACCTCCAAAGAAGGGTTAAGGTTTCTGATAAGGCCCATGGGTCCTTATTAGAAGATATACGGGTATCTGGGTCAATTCACTTAATTTTGTTATATATATAAATCAAGAAATCAAGAGTTCCAAATTGGTAGGATGCAGATCAGAGATACAGAGGTGAAAAAAAATAATGGCCTGACATGTGCCCATCTCTTCAAAAAAAACCACTTGAAAAAAAGTTACCGTATTTTCTCTATTAATGAACCCGGGCTCATTATTTTTCAACCCCTGAAACATCTCAAAATTGTCAATCAAAAATGGCCTTAACTCTAAAATCCTAGTCAAAAATAGGAGGGGGGGGGGTTCATTATTAGAGAGGGGTTCATTAATAGAGAAAATACGGTAATACGTTTTTTTATTTTTTAAAGTTTTTAAAAGATGACTCCAGGGCAACCATTCTTTGCTTCCATCATTATAGCACACCTTATAGTGAGTTGCACGTTTATCCACAGAAAGTAGTGTCTTTTTCATTGTTTTATTGTAGACAAATGAAATATCTTTGCAAGCTAAATAAACACAAATATAAAAATTTAGCAAAAAAGGCTTGGTAACCAGCTTTTTTTGTGGTTTCTTTGGGCTGTCTTTCTCTTTTTCCACGATCTCCAAGTCACTTATTTCAGCATCTGTATGCACAGTCTCATCCACTCTGCCTTTATCTGCTGAAAAAGTCATTTTTGAAAGTGTGCATTAATTCAAAGGAAGTGATAGTCATACCTGCACGGGCGCCAGCTCCGGGCGCTAGGCAAAATTTTGCCACTTTCGGGCGCGGACGGCGGCGCCGGTTTCATACCGGCGCTCTGTTTATACCGGCACTCACCTCCGTGCACCCGCCACAGTACTGATTTTAATATATATTTTTTTGACATTTCAAGAGAAATAATCTGTAATTTTGGAGGTTTTCGTAGCACCGCGATTTTTCCGACTTTTTTCTTCCAGGCATACTGTACATTAACCGCATTCAAATTTATCTGTGAGCAATATACTCTCAGATTTCAACACCGATCTATGCTGGAAACTCTGAGCTATGGCCTTTTATGGTGAAGTAAATTTTTTCCACCACCACAAATCACCTTCTTTGTCAAAAAAGATAGAAGTGGGCTGTTTTGATTGCGCTCATATGCACGCGTTGGCCCTATACTAGGAGAGGACATTTTTTTTGCCTTGGTCCCCCTGTTGTTTTTCATCACTTTTTTGGTCTTTTTTTATTTCTGGCATTAAGCGCAGGCTTGCGAAATCAGGCTTTTAGATCGTCTCGACAAGAGTTGTGCGCACCATTGAAATTCTAGCAAAAAATAATATGTAGTCCAATGAACCATATAAACAAAAAAAATGACAAAAAAAGACCAAAAGAGTGATGAAAAACAACAGGGGCGACCAAGGCAAAAAAATGTCCTCTCCTAGTTAGCACGTTAGCTAGTTCTAGTCCAAGGCATTTTTTTAAATGCACAACTTTAAACTCTGACACCATATTCTAGTTTAGCATGGTCAATTCGCATGTGAAGCTGCACTTAAAATTCAAAACACAGTGTCAAATTTCAAATTCCTCTCAAAACACAAATTAATTTATTATTAGTACAACTTCATTTAATTGAGCGAAAAAAGCATCATTTTGTCTTGAGAGGAATTTAAAATTTGACACTGTGTTTTGAATTTTAAGAGCAGTTTCACATGCAAACTGAACATGCGGAACACGAATATGGTGTCAGACTTTTTGGTTTAGATTGTGATTTTTTTTGAAAAAATTCCCAACTTTAAAGCTCCATATCCCCTGCGCACTCATTATAAATTGTGTTCACATTTGATACTGCTAGATGCAGTTTTTCGTGTATATTTTGAAAAAATTTAATTTTTCTTTCATCGGTAGTGCCTCGAGTAAAATGGCAAATTTTTAGAAAAAAATGCCTGACTGAAAATTTGTAATTTTGCAATAAATTGCCCAAAAGTCCAAAATTTTTGCAACAATATTGTAATTTTTTACATCCATCTTATAGAGCAATTCAAGCGACTAGAATGAGCTCTGACATGTAAATGAGCATTTGCAAAACAGACCACTGCTGTTCATTTTAAGAAAAAAGGTCATTTTTATTGGTTGAAAAAAAAAGTATTTCACTATAAATTTACTATAAATAGCTATAACTTAAAAATTTCAGCGAAAATCGGTGTTGACATCTAAGAACTTAATACTCAGCGACAAATTTGGAGTCGAATGGTATATATCTATATATAACATGCACGGTAAAAAAGTCGAAAAAATGGCGGTGCCAACTTCTATGTAAAAAACCTCCGAAATTACAGATTATGTCCCTTCAATAATGGAAGTGGTTTTGCTTATTCATTATTGGTAGAGTACTCAACAAAAATAATTTCAAAATAATTATTTTTTGGATTGACCTGGTACCCGCCTTTTGAAATATCCATATCGTCAACGGGTATACCCCTTTAAATGCAAAATTATCACTGTAGTTAACAAGTATGGTCCTTTATAGGGGCACACCAGCAAGTTACACAAGCAATTTCAAATTTGAAAAATATGGGGAAAAACTTTTGAGAAAACAATCATAGTCAAAAAGGAATTTTTCAAACTTGTCATTTTGTAAAAAAAACTATGCCTCGGACTGTAATTCAACTCACGACCATCTTCTGTCAACCTCGGCACTTTACCACTAAGCCAATCAAGCTTTTAGGCAATTTCACAGTTTTTTCACTACCATTCTCTATGAAATGAGAAATTTGTATTTCAAAATAATTCTTTTTTTAATCTGAAACAGCCCGTGTAATGCGCTGGTATGCCCCTTTATCATCCCCAACAAAACTTTGTAAATATTACCAAAACTTTTATTCTGTGAAGGTTGACCCGAAACCAATTCAGCAAAATCATTAGCAGTAAAACATGTTTGTTGATTGTTGCTGATCAATTCCACTTGTCTTGATTCTGTGAGCTCATCTTCTATACAAATTATTTCACAGTTAACAGGCTCAATAGTGGGGACAGCTTTAGGGGGTGAAATACACTGGATTGCCAAACTTTCATCATTCCCGATATTTAATTGTTCATTGATAGCATCAGAAAACGTTGGCGATAAATCGGAGTGTGGAGCAGGAAGATTTTCGTTAGACACAGTTCCGATATCTGTCATTGATAATGCAAGTGAATGATTTTTTTCTTCAGTATCGACTGTGTTTTCTACTGTCATATACGCTACTGTCATATACTCTACTGTCAAAAAATCGGACCTACTGTCATATAAAACTGTCATTCAAAAATTTAGCCTAGCACTGAAAAAGTGCTAGGCTTAGGTGGAAACCCGCAGGGCGCACCCGCTGATCGGCTTGGTCCATGGAAAGTAGTTATACTTTTGCCTGCACCGCGAGTTACTGGGTTTGTAAGTGCCCTTAGACGCTCAGAGAATTAATACTCTAAGGATCCCAAACATCTCGAAAAGTGGCCCCTGTATTATTCCCTTCCCCTCCCAATACAGCCCGTAATCCCATTTAAATTGATTTTCTGGTCCTTTTATGGCGAAATTATTGTATAAAAATGGTTTTTAGACACTCCTAAAAAGTCGGTTTTGGGGGGGGGGGTATATTACAGTAGCGCCAAATATTTATTTACATTGAAATACAGTCTTCAAGCCTCCTACCCCCCTTCAAGGCAAAAAAACCTGTCTAAATTTTTGGCGGCAGCTTCAGGTTGGAGGAAGGGGGGGGCGATGCAGGAAAGTGGTTTCATTGAGTAAAAAAACACTTTAAAGTGTTTTTGGGCATGTTTACAGCCGATGGGTGTATTTTTTTATCATCTTTTCAAATTTCGTACTAGTGTAACTAGGGTTGGGTGATGGGAATATTTCCGGCAATATTCCTCGTTTATTCCCGGTTTATTCCCGGTACGAATCTTAGATTCGGACGGACGATAGAGAATTGGTCCGAATCTTTTCAAAAATAAAATTATTAGCTGGAGCGCAGAATCCTATGTGACCCGAAATCACCTAAAATAATCTTTTTTCGACGTTTCAGCACCTAAGATTCATGCTTAAAACTTGTTTTCAGGTGGCGGTCGACACTTTTTTAGTAAAAAATTTGTTGACTAAAATTTGACCTTTCGTTTTGGGCGGCCAAAGTAAACCAACCGGAAAGGTTATCCAGATATCCTGAAAAATATAAGCACCGTATGTAATGGTATTCTATTTTGATGAAGATTTTGATGTGCTCTTAAACGATTTTGATTGATTTGTTATGATTTATTTACAAAATGGCTAAAATTGTTTTACGCCGCCAAATTATTCTTTTACCCCGCCAAATTATTCATTTATCCACCCAAATCGTAAAAATGAGTATTTCTCAATTTTTTTATGTCATAAAATTATTTCTTTTGATCATCACGTAGCCCTGAATCTCTAGTTTCTGATAAGCTATCAACTGACTTCTTGTTGTGGAGAAAAGTTTGAGAAATACACGTTTTTATGAAACAACTCCTCTTTCAAAAATGGGTATTTCTCAACTTTTTCTCTACAACAAGAAGTCAGTTGATAGCTTATCAGAAACTAGAGATTCAGGGCTACGTGATGACCAAAATAAAAAATTTTACGACATAAAAACATCGAGAAATACTCATTTTTACGATTTGGGGATAAATGAATAATTTGGCGGGGTAAAAGAATAATTTGGCGGGTGAAAGTACTTACAGCCAAAAAATTGGTTATTTGGAGATAAAAGATTCGTACCGAATTGGACCGAAAAAAAGATTTAGACCGGGAATATTCCCGGGAATATTCCCAAAAAAGATTCGGACCGGTCTTATTCCAACCCTAAGCGTAACTCTGGATCTTAGCTATTTATACACGGCCTGTCAAATCAATAAAAATCAAGAATAAGGAGTTTCGTGCCAAGACCGAAAATTCAATTTTTGTTTCAAATTTTGGAAATTTTTATAACTACTTCCATTTGGGCAGCCGACGATTGCGCAAAATCAAATTGCGCAAATTCACATTGCGCAATGTTCAAATTGCGCAAATGCAAATTGCGCAAAATGCGAATTGCGCCAAAATCAAATTGCGCAAACGTAAACTGCGCCAAAGTCAAATTACGCAAATGCAAATACCGCGACTATTGCACTCCTTTGTTTGAGCTACTCTTTCTAATCTGTTTTCATGTCGTGTAATAAAAAATTTTAGAAAGATGGTCAGGCAGTTAAATACTGAAAGGGGCTAGGTTCTAGGCTTCTGAAGTGGTTATTCAATGAGTTTTGGTCGTGTTCGCCACTCTGATAGCAAATGGACACGGAGGTGCACAAGAAAGAATTGCTCTGGAACAGCTGTATCAAGAAATCAGGAAAATTTGGTCGAAGAAAAGAAGCATCACGGTCATCTTCCAGATACAGCTCTTGTTAAAGTTGGTTTTTTCAGTTCTTTTAGATAAATGTTTTACCTTATGCTTTAGGTTAGAAAGCAGGTCTCGAAAGCAGAAATCAATCACGACACACCGGTGAGAAGCATAATAGATATTGCGTTTGGCGGACTGGTGGGCGAAACTCTTCTCGCGATGCCAGCAAAAGATACTATCAGAGCGCGCATGACTCGCCATCGGCACAAAAATATGGGAGCAGTCAACCGATGAGAAAAGAGCGAGGAATGGCCAGAAAACATGAAACAGACCAAAGATGGTAGGATATTTCTTCACTCTGATTCAAGTTAGTAGAATTTAACGTTTTTTTACTTTCCTTGTCCGATCTTCACTTGTTTTTTTGTAGCCAATGAGAGTTTCTTCGGTCTTCCAGTGCAGCCAGGATTCATAGGAATTTTTGGTCAAGGAATTTTCGGTCTCAATTGGAGCTAATCTTCAGAAGTATCACAGTAGTTGAATCATGAATTTATTGTTATTAGTTTCGTTGTCACGTCTTTCCAAAATAAAAATAAAGTAGTGTAGATGTAGGAAAGTAGTGTAGGAATTTTTGAAGAAATTTGGTGAAAACGTAGAGCCTTCTAATTTTAGTAAAATCATGGCGTATTTGCATTCGCGCAGTTTGATATATACAGAGGATGACTGGATATTAGATCGTAAAGGCACGAAGATGACAGAGGTAGAGTACTTGAAAAAACTCTAAGGATGATTTATTAAAAAGGTCCTACAAATAATTGGAGTGTCCATAATAAAGATGGTAAAAGTTATCTGAAAACGGTAGAAATTCACGGTAGAAATAACGGAGCGACTCTAATTGAGGATCGAATATTGTATATTGGGGGTTGTAAGGGTTGTATGCCCGTGGATGATTGTAGGTTGGATGATCAAATAGAATGATCAAATAGAAAAGTCTTGAAAAGTAGATCTATCTAATTTTGATAAAATCGTATCGCTGTTTACATTTGCGCAATTTGATATCTGCGCAATTTACACTGGCGCAATATGATTTTGGCGCAATTTGCATTTGCGCAATTTGAATATTGCGCAATGTGAATTTGCGCAATTTGATTTTGCGCAATCGTCGGCTGCCCTTCCATTTTACTATCGCGATTATTATTTTTCATGTTGCAACTAAGTGCTTATGCTTAAAGATGCCCGTACCCGATTACGTAGAACTGTGGGAAAATTTGCCGCAGTACATCAAAAATGAGATTCAAAGCAGCCATTCTTACGTGATGCCCGAAATTCCGAATTTAACCTTTTTTACTGTAGGCCTGGAATTTTGTTTTTTTTGTTGATTGATGTTACAATAAAAACATCAGCTACTGTAGCCCGTTCGCTGGGCTATCCGCCAGTATGAATACCGTATTTCTCTATTAATGAACCCCTCTCTAATAATGAACCCCCCCTCGATTTTTGACTAGGATTTCAGAGTTAGGGCTATTTTTGGGCATAGGGGCGTTTGGCGGTTGGCGTGACAAATGTCACAAAAACCGCCAAACGTCTTAACAAAACGCCAAGCTTTTGAAATTTGAATTTCATTATTGTTTTTTGTGCGGTCGTGTGTGTTTTTTGCTATTTTTGCTCTCTCGTTTTTTCTCAAAGTCTCATTTTCGGATATTGTGAATGTTTGTGGGTGATTTTCTATACCGGCGATTCTCATTGAATACATCTTAGATACACTGTAATTCTCTAGATATCTTAGTGAAACTCAACAATCGCGGTGACCACTCCGTCAACCGGGTGAATGGTGGGCTCCGACTGAACGGCGGACAGCCAATGAACGGGAAAGGACGTGCGTACTAAACTATGCGTTTTGTGCGGAATTTTACGCTGAGCATGATGGCCATGATGAATTCCGCACAAAACGCATAGTTTAGTGCTCACGGCCTTTCCCATGTTAAAAAAATTCAGATAAGACGGTGAAGGGTTGGCTAAAAACATGTTAGGAATAAAACCTCGTACATTTTTTAAGAATGTAGTCACTATAACAACACCACGTCTTAACTACTACAAAAATCTCCATAGTAAAAACAATTTCAACTTTATTCAGCCTCAAAATAATAACAACTCGTAAACAAGGGGTTAGACAACAAGTATTTCTGAACTCTCAATTTTTCATTACTTCATGATTCGGCTCACAACGTCGAAGTGGCTGTGCTGGTAACGGATGGTGGACGTAGGACCCGGAACCAGAGGAGTTCTCAGCTATAATTTTAAAAATCACGTTGATCAATTATCAAACACACTAAAGTAAAGCTTACATTTTCATAAGCAGCAGAAAAGTATAAAAACCTCATCCTTTCATTTGGCTGGAACACGATGAAATTGCGACTGTAACGACGGGCGGCCAGAATCAATTGTTGGGTGCTCCCCAATGCTTTCTCTCGGCAAACTCTTCGCTCGGCGTGGTCGCATGATCTTTAATGTAGTCGTCAACATCTTCTTTCGAGCAAATCCAATTAGCCCACTTCTCAGTGCGATTTTTTGCAGGTAGTCCATGAGCTCCTGACGAACTCTTGCTTGTTCATTTTCATTACGATATACGATAAGTGCAATCGATCTAAACTACTCAATAAGCACACAAGTATAACCTAGAGCTGAATAATCCTCACCCATAGAAGCAGTGACCGTTGGGTTTTATTGGAAGGAATACTGTCGGTTCTTCTCGCTCCCATTGATAACTTTGGCATAAAGGCACTGCGACTTCTTTCACTACCACTACCTTTGAGTTCTGTTTCATGGATCGCTCCAGGACTTTTCGCATTCTTTTTGCCCTCTTCTTCGTAGCTTTGCGCTGCTCTTTCTTTTCCGCTCTGGCGAGTAAATGGCTAGCAGAGTAAGGAAATTCAGCGTGTCCGGAAGAATGATAACATCATGCAGTGCATTGACGGTGCTTTCCTAAAGCAAATTCAAAAACCTTAACAGTATTGAAACCTCAACCTCAAACTCGGTCCAGAGTGCATCAAGTCTTTCATTCATAGCAGCATACAGCTTGTTTTGAGTCTTGCTTCTCCCCATTTTCCAGCTGGATTATCCGCACTGATTGCTGATACTAAGCTTTTGCAAAAATTGGAAGAGCAAATACAGCCTGGTCTTCGTAATGCACCATTTCGTCTGCAAAGAAAGGTGATTATGATAAATGAAAGATGCTCAACAACAAACCGCTTCAAAAAAAATTGTAGGACTCACAAACATTGGTAGTTCGATGGCGAAGGCGGTAAAAGTTCCACAGGTTCTTTTCTTCTTTAGCCATTGCCCTTCAAAGTAGTCGCAGAAAGTCGAAGCACAACCGCTTCCAACTCTCCCTTGAGATGCTCTCGCCAAGAGAATGCAGCTTGATCTTTAGGCAGAAGAGTAAGAGCCATTGTCATTCTAATGAGCTGATAAAAGTTACTATCTTGCTGGTATTGCCGCTGAAAGCCGAGAGAATTTGTGTTGCGCAGGATTGCCTTAGTGTAGTGAAACAGACAGCCCTAATCTTCTAAAGTATCAATGGTGATATTAAAGAATTTAAGAAAAAGGAAAAATGTATCTACTTCGAGTCCAATGCATTTATGGCTGCTCCCATTTCTGCCTTTTCATAGTCGCAGTGGAACTTCTCAAGATTGGCTTGATTTCTAGTAGAGCCCACTTCGCTTGCAAGTGCTGGAAAATGACATTGTAGCTAGCTTGCAAACGATTTTCCATAAGGCATGTTGCGATTGCAATCCATTCTCCTTTGAACTAAAGACAAGAACTGACACACGTCTATAACTTAACCGTATAAAAATCTTTACAGGCCCATGTATAATGAAGATCTGCGCAAATCCAATCGGACACAAATCGAAAGTCCTATCCGCCATCAAAAGGTTGCATTGAGCAGATGCCTTGAAGTCATCTTCTGAAGCGAAAATCACCACTCACATTTTCGATCAGCCAGCGAAAGCCATCTGCAGATCAAACGAGTAATCACAGGATATAGTATATCGAAAATCTACCAACCTTTCTTCACTTTTCATAACAAAAGCGCGATAAGTGTTTTCGTACATCTCCGGCGGTTCGTAAGGATTCTTCACATTAGTTGCCGCCATCTTCCTTCGGCGATAGTACTGATTGCGGACGCTGTTCCAAGATGAAAGAGAAGAATTGCAATCGAATCCGGCTCCTTTCCTGTTTGCCCAGCATGTTTGGCCACCTTAAAGCTACGTAAAGCTAACCAAAATCTCACCCCACACCCAGACCCATACTCGTGTTCACAATAAAATTTAACTAGTCAAAAGTGACTAGTGCGAGTGTGGGTGCGGGTGTGAGATTTGATTGTTCACATAAAGAGTGTGGTGTGTGTGCTGTGTGGCTGTGGTTCTGAGCGCTATTGTGAACCTGCCTCAAGGGCGTGCTGTTGTCCTCTTTCATGCGCCTCCTGTGGCCTCATCAGTGCATTTGCTTCGGCTTCTTCTCGCATCACACGGTCGATGTCCCTTGCGATGAGCTTGTTGATTGGATGAGGCGACATTCTTCGGCGTGAACTCCTTTGTTGAGCATGTAACGGGCCTGCACTTGTTTGATCGTAGGAAGCGGAGCCGAACGAATTTTGGCACTGAAAATATGTAAAAATATGTAAGTTAACAAGCTGAAAATCAAAAAAGTACTGGAAGCAGTCAATACATTCAAAGATATCCTTGTGCTTCTTGTAGACACGATAATTAGACCCTTCTTTGACAGCTAGCATTTCATTTGCATATTTTGTTTGCAGCGGCCTAGAATAAACGTAGAGGGAATGTTAAATCTTACACGACAATTCCATCGCTGAGGTATGGATCAATGGTGATTTCTTTAGGCATGTGGCGGTAGATGGTTTTTGCAGCACATGTTTTGTTGTGTTGCTGCTTTAAGAAGCTGGCCACATCTTCTAGCGTAGCTTTCTTATTTTTGAGATGCAAGAGATTTTCGGTCACGTCGGCGTTAGTCCACTTGAAGTCCTCCATCTTAAAAAAGCAAGATGAACAAATGAACAACACAAGGTAAAGAATGACAAAAAGCCTTACAAAGTTGTAAGAATCTATCGGGGATATCGGGGAAAATATTATGAGAACACACACACAGTAAAAGAACACACGATAGCACAAAAGACAATAATGAAATTCAAATTTTAAAAGTTTGGCGTTTTGTTAAGAGGTTTGGCGGTTTTTGTGACATTTGTCACGCCAACCGCCAAACGACTACGCACCCTATTTTTGATTTACAATTTCAACATTTTTGAAGGGTTGAAAAATAATCAACCCGGGTACGTTAATAGAGAAAATACGGTATTTCCTTCACGTGATTGGACAAATCGGGCATTACGTAAGAATGGGTGTTTTAAAGCTTATTTTTCGATGTATCCGGCAAACTTTTTCATAGCTCTACGTAATCAGGTACGGGGCATTTTTTAAGCATAAGCACTCAGCTGCATATGTAATGGTCGTATTGATTAACTGGAAGCAGTTATAGCAAAATTTTCAAAATTTGAAAAAGGATTGAGTTTTGGTCTTGGCATAGAACTACCTATTTGCAATCTTAGCCGATTTGACACGCCGTGTATAAGACTTCAAAAAGTTGGAGAAAAGGGCTGTGAGCAGAGAAAATTTTACCGAAAATTCGGACCATTTCTTGTGCAACTGTTTGAAATCATATAAAGATAGTCTGTAACTTAGTAGAGAGCTATAATCCAGAACTACACGCTGATGTGAAAACTTTAAAAATCTGTGGGAATTTTTTGAATTTCTGACGATTTTTTTTCTTACATATACTTTCTCGCTGCAAAACTTGACCAGTAACTAATTCAGAATTATCATCGGCTGATTGACAACACTTCGCAATAAAAACCTGTTTGTTCATTGTTGCTGATCAATTCCACCTGTCCGGACTCTATATACTCATCTTTGACAGAAATTATTTCACAGTCAACAGGCTCAACAATTGGAACTTCTTCAAGGGTGATAAAAACTGGATCGCCATAGTTCCATCGTTCCCAATATTTAATTGTTCATTGATAGCAATTGAAAAGGATGCGGAGTGAGGAGCTGGAGACACGGTTTCAATGTCTGTGGTGAATGATGCATGTGAATGGTATTCTTTTTCATTGTTCACTGGAGTTGTGGCTCAAAAATAATCGATTGTTCACAACTTTTTTCATTCTAAGCAAATTTGGCCACAACTTTATATATTTTCAGACATTGAAAAATGAAAGTTGATTTATCCGACTCCTGTGTAAAAGACAAGTAAAAATAGAATAAAAAAATTAAATCATTCCAAAATTTTGTTTCAATCTTTGATTGGTTTCTCTATAAATTTGTTTTTATTTATCTGCGAATTCAGTCTTAAGCATTTCATGCAATTTTAGAAAACATGCTTTTAACACGAAATACGAGTACAAAGCGCAACATAGTAAGGACTTTTCTAGCATCAAGCCAGGCAGTATAATCATTACGTTTTTTGCATTTTGTGCAAAGATATGATCGACCTGACGTTAATATGCAACGATTCTAATGCGTCAAGAGAAGCGAAAAACGCAAGGGTAACGAGCAATCTCTCAACACTGCATGGTTTTTTTGCTTAGATTGCTTTGGACAAGGCTGATCTCTTCACTGAAGTGGCCGGATTCGACAGAATGCTGCGCATTTTTCCTGCAATCGATCTACTCCGTAAATCCCGTCCAATAATCACTTAAAATATTATTTTGTCAATTCTATACAAAAATAAAAGACCCTACTTAGATATACCCCCCTCCCCAAATCAACTTCTTTAAAGTGTTTCCAAACACTCTATATCGACCTAAAATGGCCTCAGAAGTTTGAAAAAGACATTATTTTAAAGTTCTGGTCAATAAAAAATCGAGTTTTGGACACTTTTAAATTTTGACTTTTTACCTCTTTTATCATGTTTTGGTCACTGGAGCTGGGCAAAATAGTCTCTAAATGCATTTTTGTTCAAGAGTCTTGCTCGGAATTATGTCTAAGGTTAGTGAGTGCCCGCATCTCTAACCTCTGCCTTTTTTGAACTCCTGAGGCCATTTTAGGTCGATATAGGGTGTTTGGAAACACTTTGAAAAAAGTTGGGGGTAGATCCAAGTAGCGCCAAATAAAAGTATATATCTAAAAATTTAAGCACGATGTATTCGATTAGTTGTTTTAATTCTTTAAAAAAACCACCTAATATAATGGCATCGTTGGTTGGCTCGCCGATCATTAAATCAGAGTAGGTGTGCTTCAGATCTGGAAGTTGCGTCATAATCTCAAATACTAATAGCACGTGCTTTAAAAAAACCCAAGCCTGTTTGTTTTGAGAGGAAAGCAGTATATAAGCTATCTGATTGTTCATGAAAAAGGGCAACAATCTCTTCTTTGCAATCCACAAGGCGATGATCAGCAGGGCTGTAAAAACATCCGGAAGATACATCCGGATGTGGATGTATACATCCGAAACATCCACATCCGGCGGATGTGGATGTGGATGTTGGATGTCAAAAATTTTTGGGTCGGATGTCGGATGTGGATGTGGATGTCAATAAATTTTCAGGTCGGATGTCAGCGGATGTTTTCATTGATTTTACATGGATTTTTCGGATGTTTTCGGATGTTTCGGATGTCAAAAATTTCACATCCGGATGTCGGATGTGGATGTTGGATGTCGAAAATTTTGGGTCGGATGTCGGATGTGGATGTCAAAATTTTTTTAGGCCGGATGTGGATGTGGATGTAGGATGTCAAAAATAAAAAATTTACATCCCTGATGATCAGCAATAGGCAATGCACCACAAATATTGATGGATATACCTTCACAAATAGACAGTCGCTGATGACTGTCTACAGTTGACTTGCTAAGAATAGATTTAGCCAAAAATCTTCGGACTTCTAAGCGATCCTCCTCAATTTCTGGTGACACTTTGGTGTGGTACTATAAAAAAGAAAAAACCTCTTTGCTTTAGATTTTTTGATAGATTTTGCTCTTAAAGATACAGTCCACTTTCTATCTAACTATACTTTCATATACATTTCTATTTAACGTGGTCGGTACATATAGTGTGGTACTTCCAAAGTTGGTCCAGTACCCCTCCCCACTATCTTTTTTTTTGGAAAAATGACCCAAAGTCATTTCATAAACTAACTTTTTCTGCTCAAAAAGATCAAAGAAATATTACAAACAGTTTCTGAATAAAAAAATTCAATTGCATTAAAAAATTTTGCCTCTTATACCTGACAGGTAGATGACCTTTTTAAGTTATTGTTGACTAAATTCTATATAAATCTAAAGTTTTAACTTTCCGAGGTCTACCGCATAATGAAACTCTGGTATGCTTATATTTTAGGCATCCAAAATTCTTTTTGATTGATTTGTTTGCTGAGCTCTAGCAAGAAAAATGTTATAAATCACCGAAAAATGGCTTCAAAAAACTTCCTTTATTTGAGAACTGTAAGGCAGAATTTTTTCTGTTAAAACTTAAAATTTATAGTTCAGCGTGTGCCCGGAAATTTTTCTTTTATCTTTTCGAATATAAAAATTAGTTTTTCCTAACTCATAGCCTTCGATTTAATACTCTTTGAAGGAGGTGCACTTCATATGCTGTCGTTGACTTTGTCCAAACCTGGTCGGGTTCGGTTCCAACAGATAGGAAAGGATTTTGATCTTTTTAAACATCTTTATTTTCATTTCCAAAACTGAAAAAAAAAATCAAGAAAATTTTTTAATTTTTTTTGAAATTCGGGTTGGCCCCCTGTGGATTTTAGGTCCTCTTAGGTATAGGGTATGGTGATTATGGTCATTTTGATCACAATATTTAATAACTAGGGTATGCAGGCGGCTATCGGCGCCTATGCCGTATGGGAACATTAGTGGTTCATTCACATCAGTAGTTCGGGTAGATTAATTTTCAAGTGCGTTAATGGTTAGGGTAGATCATCCACCCTACCTGTTATCCCACCTACTCTACTTCGCCTACCCTTGCTTATCCTCGCCTATCCTCGCCTATTTCATCCTACCTTTGCCCATCTTCGCATATCCTTGCCTATGCTCGCCTACTATAGCGTACACCTGACCTGGTCCCCAGGGTGTACGTTATATTAAAGTTTGACTGTGGTGATTCCACCTGAACACCTAACTATACTACTTGGCTACTTATCCACCCTAATTGGCCATTTACCTACCCTACCTGGCAGAAAAGTGGGCTTGAACACAAAAATCCACCCAATATCTAGGCAAAAATACACCACCTGCAATTTTGAGGGACTTAAAAACTTTTTTCAAAGCCACCTTATTTTACCGGTTATGTGCTTAAAACATAGCTAAGATGTTGAATTTTAGGGTTCCGGAAAGATATCTGACAGAAGATTGCGAAAACTGGCCGAAAATCGGTCTTGAACACAATAGATTCAGAGATGCGTTAAACAACCGCCCACCGCTCCCAAATACTACATAGAGATTACGGTGGCGGTCGTGTGAACTTGGTTTACGTCATTATTTGTATGATACAGGTCTAAAAACAACTAAAGTACCAGGAGCGCATATTCGGAAGAAGTACCCATTGAGAAGGGATCAAAAATTAGTTGAAACTTTTTATTGTTCAAGAGTGATCCAAAAATCTTACATAAAATTTAGTTTTGTTATGGTGCTGGGCATAGTGTCGTTTGACAGCAGCATGAGTGGCAAAATAAACATTTCTTCCTTGGCATTCATCACACAACAATGGATGGTATTTGAAGTGGTGTGAACATAAATGATCCTCTAAATCATCCACCTCTCTACATTGCCATTCACACAGTTGGCAGCATAGAGGCGAATCCATGGATGAATCAGGCATGGCTAGTCTCTATTATATGATTTGGTTTGTAAAGTCAAGCTAAATTAACAAAACAGTTTCAAGATAGGATTTTTTAATTATTTTGTACAAAGATATAGATGGACAACTATTTAAATAGATGGACAACTATCGAAAATCATAAAATTGATAAAATAATTTTATTAATTTACGCTCTGCTGCGATAACGGCAATTTTTAAATTTTTGAATTGGTGGGCACTAAAACATTATTCGGATTCCCGCCACGAAACTTGTTTAAATGCATAAATTCATCGTTTGAAAGTTTTTTTTTCAAATAACTCACAAGGGAACATACGGTAGTGACCAAACGATATTGAAAAGTCCTATATAACTTTCAATAGAGGACTGAAATTGGTTATTTGACATGAATATTTTTTGGGGTTAATCATTTTTTTGTAGTAAAAATACTTTTTTTTGTAGCAAAAATACACTTTTTTGGCAAATTTTTATTTTGCGTGGTTTTACTAAATTTTCTTATCTTTTTTTAAAAGTGATGACACCATCATGTAGCGCTACTGTTCTAGTTTCTAATGAGGTGTTGTTTATCACAACGTCTATGCAAAATTTGGTACAAAAAATCAAAAGTATGAAGCAAATTATTTTTTTATTTGCTTCATACTTTGAATTTTTTATATCAAATTTGCGAAGACGTTATGATAAACAATACCTCATTAGAAACTAGAATCGTAGAGCAACATGATGGTGTCACCACTTTTGAAAAAAAGATAAGAAAATTTAGTAAAAACAAGCAAAATGAAAATTTGCCACAAAAAAGAGTATTTTTGCTACAAAAAAATGATTAACCTATTTTTTTCTGCGGACGGCTTCATTTTTTAAATTACCGTATTTCCTCTAATTGGCCTACATATGGGTTTTTTTCAACTGACTGAAGATGGGAAAATTTTGAGGTCGATCTCAAGATTTTCCTAACACTGTTTTCATGTCGGCCAGACCAACTCAAACATCAATAAACCAGAAAATAACTAACTTTTAGGGGCTTTCAAAACAAATTATAGCGACTTTTCCCATGTATGCATTTTAATCTACTGCAGAACAAAAGAAGAACGGGTAAGCGCAACCCTCTTCAAAAACAGGTCAAAATTACGATTTTTGAATCAAGGGAGGGATAACGGATTATTAGAAGTTATACGGTACTGACTTGTTCACGTTGTTAGAGTTCGGGTTTTTTTGGTTACGTGAAAACCTCTGATCCGAACTCTAACTCTAACTCGAGGTGTTCATGTAGTTCGAGTTGGAGTTCGAGGTTGAATTTGAAGGTGTCCATGCATATAACTTGGATTTTCTTTTAGTAAACCCCCAAAAACTAATTTTTAGTGGCTTTAGATGGCTCTGGGGTGAGATTCTGAGTCATCTAATCACATACATGATTATTTTCAAGCTCGACCTCAAACTCTAACTCGATGTACGTGAACACCATCGAGTTAGAGTTAGAGTTCGGGTTTTGGAGTACATGAACACCTCTCACTCGAAGTCTAACTCTAACAACGTGAACAACGTAAAGGCCCAAGTGCCCACCCTCTCCAAAGCGTATTTTTTCTAAGCGTCCTATTTCGGGTTCCCTTGTTCCCTTTGAAAATTGGGGTAATTAAGGGCATTGCACACAAGTTCAGGGGTCTAATTTTGCGATATTCGTGCTCAGCAGGTCTGAAAACCCCCAGGTAGTCAAAAGTTACAGTCCGCCTTTCTCGTGTTAATTATTAAATAATCAAAATTCGACCAAGGCCTCGTTGACCAAATCAATCGCCTTTTCGATGCATATTTCAGCTTTTTTTTCACAAGTCTGAAGCACCCGAGATGTGATTTTGACGGGGACAGAGATGATATTTTATAGTGTATTATTGTAGGGCATTTGCAGGTAAAGTTTTAAAGTGGTAGGCCAGACCCTATGTGCAGTGTTTTCATAACTAACACTAACTCTTAACACTAACCTAACTGTTAGTTTAGCAAACTAACACCTGATTTTTCTCGTTTTTGGTCAGGAAAACTGCGGAATCTAATATTCATGACCTTATACCAACTTTTTGCAAGGAATCAGATGCACTTTACAGATATTTGAAAAAGTTACAAAAAGTGGATAAAAACCTAAATTTATACCTTAAACTAACTGTTAGTTTCTTAAACTAACACATCACTGTTAGTTTAAGAAACTAACAGTTAGTTTAAGGTATAAATTTAGGTTTTATCCACTTTTTGTAACTTTTTCAAATATCTGTAAAGTGCATCTGATTCCTTGCAAAAAGTTGGTATAAGGTCATGAATATTAGATTTCGCAGTTTTTCTGACCAAAAACGAGAAAAATCAGGTGTTAGTTTGCTAAACTAACAGTTAGGTTCGTGTTAGTGTTAAGAGTTAGTGTTAGTTATGAAAACACTGCCTATGTGACAGTGAAAAGTTATAGGAATAACCTATTCAAGTGATCATTTGCCTATGATACATCTATCTTGGTTTTTGTTGTAATTTATTTTATAAATTTTGTTTTCTTTCACACCATTTTTATTTTAAGCCGTGTGTATTTTTAAAAATAAATAAATAGTATGGCACCTGTTCAGCTTCCAAGAAAAGGTATGAAAAGTTAAAAAAATATTTTCTTAGGTATCTGAATCACAGAACAGCATTCCAAAAAAATAGCTTGTTGCCAACAAATGGTCTAAAATTCCAAATGACAGGAATCCATTCTTAATGGCATATCTGGGCAACCGAGCAATTTTAGGTAGCATTGCACTTTGGTAATCCAATGAAAATTTAAGAGTTCAAAATACTTTACCTGTCCAGCCGGCACTTTAGTAGTCCAGCCTGCACTTTAATAGTTCTATGCATTTTAGGAGTCCAATTGTTTACGGCGTGTATTGAGATTTTGACGCTACTGTCATATATCGCGGATCCGGATGCGGACGAACAACGGATCATTGTTAACGTAGGGTCAGAGATGCGCGCGCGCACTTACCTTAGACATAATTCCGAGGAAGTCTCTTGATCAAAAATGCATATAGAGCAGGGCTGCCATATGTCCTTTTTAAAAAGATTTGTCCTTTTTTTGGGACCCCAAATCTTTTTTTATTTTCGAAGTTTTAGTCAAAATCTTTTTGTTTTCGCCTCTAAATGGCAATAAGCACTAGATAAAATGGACTTTTTCCTTCAAACTCCTGTTTTTTTTTTATCAAATCTCCTTTTTTTAATTTTGAGATGGCAGCTCTGGTATAGAGGCTCTTTTTGCCACGGCCCACTTTGAAAAACATGGTAAAACACACAAAGTAGCCGATAGAAAAGGGGTCTCTTTTTCGTCCCTTGCCTTCCTAATACAGCCCTCGTTCCCTTAAAAGATTGTTTTCCAGCCTTCAAACATAGAATTTTTCGCTTCAAACCTCTTTCTAGACTGAAATCACATATGTTAGACCACTGAATTTTTTTGGACTACTGAAATATTTTTGGACTATTAAACTTTCATTGGACTAGTTAAGTGCAATTAACCCCAGTTTTACCCTCCATCTAGTTTGGACCAAAAAATTTACTTGTGTGTGACTCAAAATAATATGTTTCTATGGAATCCAAATACAATCAAACAGTGGGTGTATGAGTTAAATGATCAATTTCGGTGCTTTTGTCTTTCTTAGAACAAGTGTCAATATTTTCTTTTCCTGTTTTTTCGGACTGATGGACTGCTGCGTCTTCACCGATCTCTCCAGTCTCCTTTTCTCTAAGAGCAGCAGCAGCTACTTTGGAATTTAACTGAGTGGACTTGTTGGAGGGCTCTTCTTCAACCACCTTTGGAGACACATCCGCTTTCTTCAACAACATCAGCAAGTTGTCTGAGTCGGGCCCAAACACGGGGGTCATTTGAGGAGCGAAATACTTCAGCATTTTGGCAGAAAAAGGAGAATAAGTCAGCACATACAGAGTCCCTCCCTCTTCCAAATTGATTACTCCAGCAGCTTTTCTGAGCTAAAAACCAAGTAAATTTGTAACAATGCAATTTTAGTAGAATCATTGTGCTTTTTTAATTTTTGTTCGTCAAATTTTTTATACTGCTGTACTCGTTTCAAAGCCTCCTTTCAGCTCCTAGCAATTTATCATTCCCTGCTTATTGGCCAGCCCGGGAACTAGACCAAATGACCAGTGTTATGGAGACCACTTCTTTGACAAAAAATCTATTTCTGGCCTAGCAAGTACTGTCGACGCTCGTTATAATGTGTATCCAAAAGTTCGTTCCCGCTTAGGGTCCGACACTTTTTTACGTCTATTTTGAAGTCGTTTTCTAAATGTGATTCATCAGCCTAGTCTGAAATATCGTACAGACTCAGATTTTTCCGATCACTTTTTTAAAATTACGATGGTTTTGCCATTTAGACCCACAACGCTCTTTATAACGTCTCCGTTTTTTGAAAAAGTTTTTTTTTAAAAACGGAGCGTTATAACGAGCGTCGCGGGTCTAATTGGCAAAACCATCGTGATTCTCAAAAATGATCGGTAAAATTGGAATCCGTGCAATATTTCAGACTAAGATTACGAATCACATTTGTAAAAAGACTTCAAAAATAGAGGTAAAAAAGTGTGGGAACCTAAGCGGGAACAAACTTTTGGATACACATTATAACGAGCTTCGACTGTACCTGCAATAGCAGGGAAGACATTATGCAGGGAGCTGTGTGTATACAAAATTCCTCGTCCAATAAATATTTTGTGAGAGCTTTTTTGGGTAAAAACTGCTTATTGTACAGCCCTATTTTTTAAACTTATGCAAAAAAAGTTCTGGCATCAGGTAGAAAGCTGATAAAATATGTTTAGGGCAAAAAAGGCTCAAATCGAAAACACCCGTCAAAATCATTAAATCTCCCGTCAAATTTTTAAAAGAGTTCGTTCTCGGCGTATACTGTTCAAATTCTTTATTTTTTTGCATTAGCATGTAGCCCTGAATCTCTAGTTTCTGATAAGCCATTAACTAGCTTAATACAATTTTAAAAAACAGGAGAAAAATTGCGTTTTTCAAAACTACACCTTTTTTCAAAATGAATTGTTCTACCACTTTTCAAGATTGTATCAAGCTAGTTGATAGCTTATCAGAAACTAGAATTTCAGGGCTACATGCTAATGCAAAAAAAATTTGAAGAGTATACACCGAGAACTTTTAAAAATTTGACGGGAGATTTAATGATTTTGACGGGTGTTTTCAGGTACAGCCGGCAAAAAATACTGCTGATCTCCACCTTAATTTTTAGTGTAGTGTGCTAGCATACCCTTTAAAACAATAAACAGCAACTTATTTGCGAAAATTGTATAAAAAACTCAAGTAAAATAAAATTTTACAACTGGACTATCATCTTGATGTATCAGAGTAGTCTTGTACCGTATTTTTGGACATTTCACTAAAAATGGACATAGCCTTTTTGGCACTAGAGGGGTTTTCAAGGGGATGGAAGAGACAGAGAAGGAGTAAGGGAGAGTGTCACATGGGAGGTTCTCTCAGATGGGTTCAGATGGGGGTTCTGTCCGGGGTAGGGGTCTTTTTGAGTGAAAAAACTTCCTTCTACAGAAACTTTTGTCATCACAAATTAAAAATTGACATTACCCTATTTGGCGCCAAATAGGCTATATCCATTTTCAGTGAAATGTCCGAAATGCGGTACAAGACTACTATCAGAGTCTTTCAAATGTTACCTGCAAATAGTCGATTAGAGGTTTGAAAGTTGTGTTCTTGTTGCCCTGTACAGCCAACATTACAGCCAATTCATGCTCTTTGAAGGCTACTATTCTGTCGTAGAATTTAGTGTCCATCTGGAAGTGTTTGTTGACTGTAAGAGGTAGAGAATTGCCGATGTCATCACGCAAAATGTCTTGAAGTAGGTGCTCTTTGCCCCAAATTCGGTGCATACTGAACGAAAGAGGATATTTAGATACTGTTCACAAGTCAGTGTAGATACTACAGGGTGTGTCAAGAAATTCCCTGGCTTTGAAATGGTCATAGCTTTTTTCTAGGTCGTTTTTCAAAATTTTGTTTTTACAAATCGATTTTTCTAACCGACGGTATATTTTGTTGTTGTCAAGAACACGGTTTTGCTTTGTACCCCTCCCTTGTGGTTTTAGTGCTGGTCTGTGTGTGGCCTCTGGATTGGAAAGGCCTAAACCACAGGGACCAAGTGAAAACCGTGTTTCCGGCATAATACAGTAAAAAAGTATTGTCGGCGAGAAGAATCGATCGACAAAAGCAGAATTTTGAAAAAAAGTTGTGGCCATTTCAAAACCAAGGAATTTATTGACAGACCCTGTACTAGAAACCAACCTAATAGTGTAGGGAGCTCTCTTAAAGTAAGTAAGCCCCTTCCATGTGCTTGGTACCTCTTCCGCCAATTGCTCTCGAGTGCGAATTTGGTTGACTGGTGACGGGCTTCTGGACACAGACCTTAAGGAATTATCAGGCGAAGATGAACTGGACGAGGACACCGAGCCATTGTCAGAGCTTTCAGAAATAGAGTCCGGTGACTGGCTAAGCTTTTTGGCAGGAGAACCTTCTTCAGAATGGGTCATGCTGTGACTGTTGCGTTTGCGGGCTGCCTCCTGCTCTGTTTTCTTTGAGCTCCTAAAATAGGAAGTAAGAACCCAACAAGTACCGCGAATGTAACTCTAATCTCTAGTTTTGAATAAAAAAACTTACTTCTCAAATTTGTATTCCCTTTCAGGTGAGATGCTTGGTCGACGCTGACCCTTGTGATAGTGATGAGGGCCACTGCCTCTATAAGCAGTTCTGCCTTGTCTTCCATAATGATTGACAGAAGCATAGGAACGGGATAAGGATTGGGTCGACGATAGGCAACTGGAGGACCATGGCCAGAATGGTGAGCATTGTAAAGTGCAGGACCTCCACCACCCAGTCTCAAAGCATCTCGAGAACGAATAGGGGACAAATGTTCGTTGGTTGGCGGATGTCTTCTGTCGTGATCGCGGTTGTACCGGTCAGGAACATACTGAATAAAGTAAGTCAGCAACTATAGAAATATGATGAGGCAGTAAGTTTGTACAGAAATTTCACAAAACTGATGTGTCAGACTTTGACACAAAAAACTGGATTTTCAGTGATGCCAGCATAAAAAATCACAATTTCATTTTTATACCAATTTTTAATCGCAAAGAGCTTCGCAAGTTAGCAAAAAATATGAAAAGAGTCGCGAGCATAGTCCAGAAAGGACCGAGATTCGGGGAAGAACTGGCCACTTAGCAACTTGGATTTCTTTAAAAATTTCGATATTTAAAAAAATGCTACAAATTTATGCGTATTTTTTTTTTCGGTTACCTCCCCTAGCACAAGGCTCCCAAGTCAAAGTCATGCAAGATCAGCTTTTGCGTCACAAATTAGCAAAATCGCTTAAAATTGACCAACAAGTATTGATTTTTGGATTTCATTGCATTTTTAAACATAAATAAATCAGCACTTTATTCAAAACCAGCAAAATTTTGAGAAATTAGAGTACTTTGGGAGCCCTGTCCTGATTTTATCAGTAATCCGGATCATATAAAAAAATTTTAACAGGGTTTTGTTGCCGAGATATGACCTAAAGTTAAAGTGGCCGAATTTTAAATGATGACTACTCTATTTGAGGTTAACTTTCGACAACTTTTTTTCACTATGATTTGTGACTCATGTGACTCCTGAACACGGCCCGTCAAAATTTGAATTCCTTAGCACTTTAAAACAAACAGAATTCCAAGATTTTCGAGTACTCTTTCAAACATTTTTGATGCAATTTGAAAAAAAGTAATTTTGATCAAATCTCATCAAATTCAGATAAAGCAACACATTTTAGTTTTAAAATAAATTTTCGTAATGTTTTTGGTGGATAAGCTGACCTTCTAGTCTCCATATACTTGAAAAACAAAAAAGACTATAACTAGCTTGGGAAACTGTAAACAACTCAAACTTTTGTAAAAAAACATGCGGATAGAAAAATCACAGCTTTTTATTTAAACATAGAAAAAAAATTAAAATAAACATAGGTAAAAATTTACGGACTCGAAAAGAGTGCTCGTCCTTTTTTTCAAAAACTTAATGAGCAGTGTCAATCAATAAATCTAGCGCGATTTTTTATTTTTTCCATTGCGTATTTTATGTTATTCGAAAGCTGAGATTATGGCAAATTTTTTGAGACCAAACTTTACCATAGTTATAGCGACAATAAAAATTTGCGACCAGAAAATAAAAAATAAAAAGATTACTAAAAATTACTATTACTAATTGGTCTTGGCACGAAAGTTTCTTAATACTATAAATTCAAATTTTGACGGGCCATGTGAAGTAATTTTAGCTACTAGGTGCACCAATGGTATTTTTATTTAAAAGTATTAAAACAGCGTTACTAACTGACTGTAAACCAATCCAGTGGTTCAACGCCTAAATTTTTCTGGATCAGGTAGATCTGGTCTAATTTTTTGAATTTTTATTTTTAACGTCGAGATTTATTGGTAGTCTGAAAAACTCAAATCAAACCTTGCCATCCTGATCGCGGACAATCCCTGCTGGATCAATCATGAGTTGTGGTCCCAGGCGTTTCTGCAGGCGGTCAATCAAATGGCGACGCACATTTTTGGCTGCTCTAGGGTGCTCGAAGTTAACATAGGCAAGGCGCTGCTCGTCGTCTTTGTCGCTTACTATTTTGATCTGAAAAGGGGATGGCTATTACTTAAAATTACAGATGTATTCCAAAATGAAAAGTCCTACCACAAAGGGTGCCATATCCTTCAATTCCTCCTCCAGTCTGTCGCGAATGTCCTCCTTGCCGAGCACCCTGTCAAAGTGGGAAATTCGCAAGTTCAGATAGCTCTCCGGCGACTGACTACCAAATCGTTTGCGGTAGAAGCTGGACAAGCGAGCACTCTCCCTAGGACGACTAAAGCGCTCTTCACGCTCTCCCACACTGCTGAATTTCGGAGATAAAATAGATTTCTGTGTAAATGTGTGATTCTCAAAAATACACAAAATTAAGAGAGTTCAAATGTGCGGCGTTGACCACTTCTTTTAGATTCTATGATCATAATAAGACTAGAAAGCACATTTTTAATTGAGAAGACAATAAAAAATATTTTGGACAAGTTTTCACTTTTTAAATCTAGACAAAGCCGATTACTCTCATTTTTCTTTTTTTTGACTAAATATTTCGTAGTACCCAAAGCAGGTTCAGTGTGGGAATCTATTTAGGACTCACGCATGGACCCGCCCAAGTTTAAATAAGGGCAATACTTTTTTCGTACCAAATTTACTTTTTTGTACCGAATTTTCTTTTGCCTTTTTTCTTTAATTTTTTTATTATTGCACAAAGTGATAAACCCATCATGCAGCCCTACGATTCTCGTTTCTAAAGAAATGTAACTTTACAGGATATTTCCAAAATAAATAACAAAAAATCAATAGTATGGACCAACTTATTTTGTTACTTTCGATTTTTTGCAAAGCATTTTGAAGATATCTTGCAAAAAGTTAAACTTCGTAATATACTAGAATCACAGGCCTACTTGATATCACTTTGTAAAAAGATAAAAAAAAATTAAGTGAAAAAGACAAAACAAAAAAATTAGTACAAAAAAAGTAAATTTGGTACAAAAATAATTTGGTACAAAAAAAAGTATTGCTCCTTAAAAGGGCATGTCCGTGCGCAACACAAGGAAAAGGCGGGACCAGCAGTTCTTTTCTTTCTCAAACAACTATTATGCAGTATTCTGCCTAGTTTTCAAAAGTATTATAAGGTCATTAAAGGCGCATGCCCACGCTAATAAGAGGTGGTGCCCGGGAATTCAAAATTTTTCCCTAATCACTGAACTTCTGCACGGATATTTTAAGGGAGGGGGCCGATTCGTATTCGCGCTTCTCGCATTTGACAAAACTCGTATTCGCAGAATTCAAAGTTGCGTTCTTGGCGTTGTGTTTTTGATCCACTTTTGCAGTCTGCTCTTGGGAAATTTATCACTCATTTTGTAGCTTATCTCACTGGCTTCAAAATGAGTGGTAACTCACAAAATAGTGGACCACAAAAAGTGTGTCAAAAAATGCGAATACAAGTTTTGCGAATACGTTCTGCGAATACGAGTTTTGTCAAATACGAAAAGCGCAAATACGAATGGGCCCCCTCCCTATTTTAACTTAGTTTCTAACAAAATCATACTTAAAATTAAATTATAAGTTTTGTTTTGTTAGAAACCAAGTTTAGAAATCCGTACAGAAGCTCAACGATTAGGAAAAATTTTCGAATTCCCAGGCACCACCTCTTATTAGCGTGGGCATGCCCTTTTAATACTATATTTGACGCAAAAAGAATGATATGACGCAAAACCAGTCAAAAATGGAACGATTCAAAAAAATTTGCTACTCCCCACCTTAAATTTTCAAAACGCACGGCCATGCTTTTAAAAAATATTGAAACCCTAAAATGAACTCAAACGTGTAGTTTTTCTAAACTTTGATATCAATAATTTAGGATGTGGCGAAATCATGAAATACACATTAACGGGTAGATATTATTGTAAAAACTCAGAGGAGAGGGGTTTGAATAAAGCATCGAGATGTGTAATTCGATTAGAGGTTAAATGGTAATTCATTACTTGTTGAGATTCATAAATAAGCGTAAATATAAAACAACCTTTTAGGATAAGGCCTCCTCTCAACTTCAGGGCTAGCATAGCCAGCAGGCACTCGACCACTCTGTCTCTCTCGAACCATTCTGGTATTGCTGTTTGGCGAAATAAAGCTGGAATTTGAATCAAGTTGGATACAAGAATAATTTTTCAAATATCAGTCAAAGTACATTTTCATCATCTCAATAGTTAAAGCAAAAGTAAGTCAAAACTATGTCGAAATTGATTCTTTGGCCAACAAAATGTCTTAAAAAAGCCAATTAGTCAAATAGATCAATAGAGTAAGTAAATCGATTAAGACAAAAATCTGTTCTGCAAAATATTATAAACATCAAAGAATGATTTGCAGCTCACACAATCTTATCTTCTTTCATCGATAATACTGAAAGCCTATGATTTCTATGATAAACCAGATAAAAGTCTCAGCCTGAAAAGCAATTGAGAATTGTTTATAAAATAGTGTATACCTTTCTATATACATTCGAAATCCATCTTGACATAACTCTCAGATCAATGGGGTTGAAAGGTGATAAGCAATGGATAAAATGACCTTTCGCTATTACAAAATTTCGTTTTTCAGAAATTTTTCAGAAGTTTTAGTGACCAAAAGTAGGTAAAATACCAAAAAGTGACCAAAAAACATAGCAAGGACTAAAGGCGAAAATTAACCAAAAATCACAGCGGGGGCCAAGGCAGTTGATTTTTTTCGAAAAAATTCGAGCGACAAGTTTCTTTGCCTTTTTATCGTCTTCACGGCATTGATTTGTGTCTTAGGTATGTGGATTTGCGCATCTCTACTCCAAGCCCCCAAGCCCTCTTGGGGGCTTGGTGAAAGAATTCACGAATCTAATTTGCACAGAAATTAATAATGCCTTTGGTTTTTAGATTCGCCGTCGGTTTTTAAATTAACCTAGTGGTTTTATAAGGGGTTAAAATGACCAAATTTGGGAGTCGATTTCGATAATTTTTTGAAATGTGGTCTTAATTGAGCTATTGCAAATTTTATATAATCAATAACATGAAAAAGCAAAAATTAAAAAAAGCGACAATTTTTCACAGAGAAATAAGAAAAAAAAATTAAATTCCGTGCATAACAGAATGCCATTTTTGACTTTTGTCACACTATGGCCCCTCAGCCACACGCCACAGCCACACATTGTAGACGGGCCTTTACTTTGCTCTCACACAAGCCTTTCGAACTTTTCTTTGCACTTCTAGGTTCTATCGCTGCTGTTGTTGCTTTTGAAGTTCTTAGAGTGCTAGATTGCTTAGTCGCTTTTGCATTTTTCACCACAGTAGCCCGTCTTGTTCCCATTATCAAAGGAGCATGCTCGTCGTCGATGGGAATATTTTGGGGGAGGAGAAAAATGGGCCATTTCGGCGCTACTATAGAATACCTCCCCCCCCAAATCCGACCTTTAAAAAATGCTGTAACTACCCTTGCAAACAACAAGTTTAGGCTTAGCCCTTAGGCTTGGGGGTAAGCCAGCGTACGGAAGTTGTGACTAATGAAGAGTTTACGCATATTTTCCGGGGTCTGGGACATAAATTTGGGTAGTCTTTACTTAAGTTTTAGAAGGAAAAATTTTTAGGGGGGGGGGGTATTCTATAGTAGGGTCGCCATTTCAAATTGGGCCAATTCAATTTAGGCTATTTCAAATTGCGCCAATGTAAATTGCGCCATTTCAAATTGGGCCAAGTTCAAATTGGGCCAATTTCAAATCGGGTCAATTCAAACTGCGCTAACTTATTGGCAATTATTTAACTGTTGTTTGATTCAAAATCGTTGCCCATTTTGAAATTGGCCCAATTTGCATTGGATCAATTTGAAAATGGCCGAATTTGAAAATGGCCGAATTTGAAAATGGCCTGATTCGAAATCGCGCATTTTGTATTGGCGCAATTTGAAATGGCCCATTCTTCTCCTCCCCATATTTTGAAAGGCGGCTACCAGTAAAATTCAAATGAATATTAATTTCACGCAATTTGGTAAAATTCGATGAAAAAACCATACCTCCAATAGGAATCGAGCCGAAGATCAACTTTCACAATACGCCGCTGTTTTATCACTGGGCCATCTATGCTACCAGACAATAGAAGTGTTTTTGATTACTTATTATCCGTGAGGCACTCAAAAAAAAATTCAAAATAATATTTATTTAAATTGACCTGGTACCCGCTTTTCAAAATATTCCCATCGGCGACGGGTTTAAGCTTTCTGAAAAGACGAAAAATTCACGTTGAAATAAACGACAGATAGAAAGTGCAAAACCACATATTTTTCCGCACAACTTTTATGCCAAAATGATCAGGGACCAGAAAAGTCAGACCGATTTTTGCAAAGTCAAAATTTTTTAAACTAGAGACCGTTTAAAGCAAACAACTGGTATTTTCCGAGTAAAAATAGGCAGTATCGCGTTTTCCATCTAACTTCTGTATAGAACACCCGATATTTGTATGTTTGGATACCTCTTTGATAACAAAACGGAGCAAATTAACTTTTCTATCAGGTCTAAGTTTAGCTTTAGCAATTTATTGTCAAAAGAATCGGCGTTAATATCAATCAGGTCGGCAGGAATCCCCTAAGGCAATTCAACCTAGAAGGATACCTGGATGGACAGAAAAGGGTGGTTTATTGGTATTCTACCCCGTTTTGGTCACTGGAGCTGGGCAAAAAGAGCCTCTATACGCATTTTTGATCAAGAGTCTTGCTCGGAATGATGTCTAAGGTAAGTAAGTGCGCGCATCTCTAACCCATCAAGCCTTTGAGCTACACGGCATAGTGTACTTTAGCCATCATGTCAAATAAATCGAAGTAAAATTTCGAAAACATTCACGGAAACCTCTTCTAGTTCTGAAATTCGTTATGTTTATCGGACAAGTGATAGCTTATTCGAAAGCGCTGAATGTGGTGGTTTTTCGATAATAAACGTACAAGAGGTTGAAAGAAAATCTTAAAACCAGAAGTGCTGGATAGAATAAACTAAAAAACAGCGATTTTTCAAACACGCATTAACCTACCTAAAACAACATGCTCTACAAGATACCAGTGAAAAAATTGTTAAAATCCGAGGTAACAAAATTAATAAGGACTGGCTCGAAATTACAGAAAATTAGTTTTTAACAGTTGTTAAAAAAAATAGCGTTTTATTAGTTACAATGCAAATTGCACGGAACTATCTGATGCTTAGCATATTAATTATTCTGCCAATAATTAGAATGAATTGCCTTTCCATAAAAACACTTATTTCTATAAAAACATATGTGAAAAAGAGAGAAAATTTTTGAGACAAAGAATTGTTTGAGCGAAAATCAAACTTAGTACTGTTAGCAGGCTTTCAGATGGTCGATTAGTGTGGAGGGGTTTTTAATCCGGTCCAAGCTCCAAATCATCTTTAAACCATTTCTAAAGCTTTTTTATGCCGTAAAGACGATAAAAAGGCAAAGAAACTTGTTGCTCGAATTTTTTTCGAAAAAAAACAACTGCCTTGGCCCCCGCTGTGATTTTTGGTTAATGTTCGTCCTTAGTCCTTGCTATGTTTTTTGGTCACTTTTTGGTATTTTACCTCGTTTTGGTCACTTTGGAAAAGAACTTTTTATGTATTTTAGGATCAAGAGTGCCTCTCGGAATCATGGCTGAGATAAGTAGGTGCACGCATCTTTTTGTTTGCTCGGCGAAAAAAAGGTTTCACGTCAAAATGTTACTAGAGAAAATGGTGAAGGGGGATCTTCTTTTGGAAGTAACGTTCTGTTACAGTGGAACCTCGTTATAACATACCCCCGATATAACATATCCCTCGATATAAGATACCCTTAGGGTCGGTCCCAAGGGGGTATGAGGTTTGACTGTACCGTGTACATCCTTTTTTACGACTCATTTAAGTGAATCTGATGCTTTCTGATACAGTATCTCAAAATTTTAGAAAGGACGAGCGAGCGGTGAAAACACACCATAATATGCCAAACTTCAACCACCCCCCTCCTCCCAAAATGACTTTTTTACGAAAAAAAGCATTTTTCTCAACGTTTTGCTATAGTTTCACAGATTTTTTTTACAGATAGTGCTCTTCTTTCCACGTCAATTCAAATATCATTTTGTATGCTCACTCTTGAAAATTGCTGTGAAATAAACAAAAACGAAAACAGTGGGAATTTCGCCACTCTGTCCATACCAGCGAACAGTGATCCCTGAAAGTTGGACTTTTTCCGTCACTTTTTCCGTGATACCCCACCCAAAAAACCTCCTCTACATGATAGGCATTAAAAAGTTGGAGTCAGAAATCGAGGCGACAAAATTTTCGCTACTTATGCACTTCGGGGCGCATTTTTTTTATTAATTTGAGAATAGTGTTGAAACGTCTCCTAAGTATTTTTTATTCGCTAAAAATGATAAAACAACTTTTTATGACTTTTTCCTAGATAAAAAACTAAATTTAAAGAAAAACTTTTTTTGACCTAAAATTCAGCAAAATCTTGATTCGTTTCTAATACCTGGTCCAAAATTACAGAAAATCGCTTTTAATAAGTTACTCTAATATTTTACGAGGTGGTTGAGCTGGTTGAGAATGGTTGAGGGTGGGATTCTGAGCGATTTAGCCCATCTGACTGGAAATCTGATCCGCTAAATCGAATTTTCGCAAAAAAGTTTACTACGCCCCCGCCCCCCAGATTACCCCCCAAAAAAACCAACTTTCAGGGACTTCTGGCCACTCTGGGGTGGGATTTTGAGCAATCCATGTAATTTTATGTAATTTCAATTCCCGCAAAATTTTGACTGAAATTGGACAATTAGCGGACGTTTTTCAGCAATTAGCGGACACTTCACATTAGCGGACATTTTTCAGCAATTAGCGGACAAAATTAATTACCACCCTTAAAATTTATGTCAAAAAGCCCCACGGAGCTTTCAAAAGCACATTCTAAAAAAACAAACCCAAAAAACTAAAAAAACCAAAACAGTTAATTTGTTTGACAGCCACATTTTTATGCCATTTGGCAGGCCTTATTTCTTTGTTGATTTTTTTGTAAAAAACATTTTTTTGTTAGTGTTCCAGCTATTTTTTATTCCTTTTAGGCTGTACACCGAAATATAAGCGCCAATTTGGTAAAAAGTCGTTTTGGTAAGAAAATTTTCGTGCTGTTACCAAAAATTACTTACCGAAATAACCGCGTATTAAAAAATCTCTTACCAAAATACCGTTTCTCGTGCTGTCATCAAAAAATTTCTTACTAAAAATCTCTTATCGGAACAATTCTCACTAAAAATTTTCTTACCAAAACGACTTCTTACCAAAACGACCTCTTACCAAATTGGCGCTTATATTTCGGTGTACAGCCTCCTTTTATTTCAATGAATAAAACCAGTGTAAAAAATCCAAATATAGGTGACACATCCACAAATAATAATTTATTTTCTATTATTCTCCGCACGAATATAAAACTTTAAAATATCAAACACAGCATTTTATCACAGCGCAGCAATTCTGGCCACTATTTCTTCACAGCTCTTGGCGAATCGTCGAGTCCTATCCAAAATTTTTCCCAACCTTCCACTTTTGCGGCGTTCACCATAAGATGAGTCAGGTCTTTCGTCTGAATCGCCTTTTTCTTGGCCTTTTCTCTGGCTGACTTGTGCTTTTGCAACTTTTTCAGGGTCTCGTTCCACAAAGATTCTATATTCATGGACAATAGAGCAGAAATTTCCACAAATGGGCATTTGTAGATTTTGGACAGCATTTTGCCTTCTGAAAATCATGGTTTCAAGGCACGTTCACAATGGCGCCCAGACCCACTCCCGCAACCGCACTCTTTATGTGAACACTTAAATCCCACAACCACGCCTGCACTCGTTACTTTTTACTGCTCTCCCTTGTTAAGATAAAAATGTTTCTATTTAAGTATGTTTTCATTTTTATCAGGTTCTACCCAAAATAGTTATAGCTAAAACCTGTTTCATTTTTAATTTGCTCATAAAACATATACTTTGATTCCGGGAGAAGGTCACATTGTGCGCTCCGGCTCGCGCCGTCGCTGCACGAGCGCCGGCGGGTAAAATTAACCAAGTAGGAGCATCGGCGCATCGAAAAATGGAAAAAGTATATAGTTTTAGAAGTTAACAGAAGGCACGAGATTTATTTCAGTACTATGCGAATTTTATCATGTTTAAAAACAAATTTCAAATTTCACCCTTTTTATTCATAAGCCGGCGGCGGCGCTGCACCAGCGCCGCCGGCAAAAAGGGCATCTGATAAATGCCGGCGGCGAAAACTTTCAATGACTTGGCGCTGGCGGTGTAAATGAAAAAGCGCTGGCGCTTTTTCTATTTTTTGGCGAGCGTGCAAGGATTACCATTACTGACAAGCATAGTGACCGCGATAAGCGAAAATTGGACGGCGTCCCGTCTGCCGTCTTGACGATTTTCGCCGGCCGTCCGACCGGCCGTCCTTATTTTTTCGCGTTCGGCCGACCCTCCAACCGGCCGTTTTTCATAAAAAAAATTTGCCGGCTTTCAGCCGGCCGTCTACTGGCCGTCAAAGTGATTTTTTTTTGCCGGTCGTCCACCGGCCGTCCAAAGTCAATTTTTTTTCAAAAACTTTGACGTTTTTTTGCTTTTTGTCAAGCTTGTATCTGCTTTTTTCTAATTTTCACTATTTATCAGAAAATCAGTGAAAAGTTGACAAAAAGGCGGAATTTTGCGAAAAAACAGTTTGGCGGACCAAGGGGAATTTCTTAAGTGAATATTTTGAAACGTACTGAGCTAGGTGTTTCGAAATCAAGCTAACTTTTTGAAAAACACAATACACTGAATCATAAAGTCATATTTAGGCTGCTTGGCATAAAGCACTTCAATACTTTCGGGGTAAAATCTGCTAAAATACTTTTTTACAAAGCAGACGTTGAATTTCTCGCCCTGTTGGGCATCTCCATAGCCGTAGATGATACAATGGATTTCTTAGATAGAGACGAGAAAGAAAAAGCGAGACAAGCCATGCGAGAGTATCTGGCTGAATTGACTGGCAATAGACGACCTACATTCCAAGCTCTTTTACAAGATTTTCATCTTCTGTTTTTTCGTTTGCCAGTTTTACAGTTAAACTTTTGTCTTGCTCAATAAAAATTCACATTAGAACATGGGTGTTTTCAAAATTGTTATTGCGATATACTACTTATCTCTTTTTGTCACATTTTTTTCACGCTATCCGGTCTGCTGGACGTCTTAATTTTTCTTCACCGGCCGTCCACCGTCCCGTCCTGACTTTACATTACCAGCCGTCCAACCGGCCGTTCTTCGAAACAAAATTTTGGCCGGCCTTTGGCCGGCCGTCCACTTTATTTTTGTCGGACGGCGGCCGTTCGACCGTCTCACTTTTCAGCGCCGTCCGGACGGAGACGGGCCCGGAGGACGGCGCGATCACTACGCTGACAAGGGACCCGGACCGTAACCTGGGTAACTTCGATGACTTTTTTCTCTGCATACTCTTGCAGAGCGTGCCCAAGTTCCTCACAAATCTGGCTCCCCAGCTCTTAAGGTCCACAAATCGTGGTACAAGGGTTACTTAAAGTTCTAAAAACACCTCGATACCTATATCATGGTTTTCATAGCTGACCCTTGGGCCATGAGTCATTCCTAAAATTTTTATTGAGTTTCAGAGGTGGGAGCCAAATTTACATGGGATTTGGGCACGCTCTATAAGTATCCGCGCATCAAAGAATTATCGAATAAACTTCAAGTCACAGTCAGGGTCCCTCCCTTGCGAGTAAAAGAATGAAGACAAAACGGCAGATCTAGCTAATTATTCACGGAACAGTAATAGCCAGAGCTATTTTCGGTGTAAGTAAAACAGTATCAAACTAATTATAAAAATAAAATAATGGCGCCTAACAGCTTAAAGGGCCATGCCCACGCTAATAAGAGGTGGTGCCCGGGAATTCAAATTTTTTCCTAATCATTGAACTTCTGTACGGATTTTTTTACTTGGTTTCTAACAAAACAAGGCCTAGAATTTAATTTTAGGTACGGTTTTGTTAGAAACCAAGTTAAAAAATCCGTACAGAAGTTCAATGATTAGGAAAAAAATTCAAATTCCCGGGCACCACCTCTTATTAGCGTGGGCACGCCCCTTTAAAGAGGCATGATCGTGCCCGATGGGGAGAAAAGGCGCGAACCAGCAGTTCTTTTTTTTCTCGATAAATTTTTACATTCGTTCTTGTCTAGATTTTTTAAGTTTTCTGTCTAGTTTTTAAAAGCAGGATAAGGTCATTTATATCAGATTTGACGCAGAACGAGTGAAAAATGAGACGATTCGAAAAAATTCGAAAAAAACTGCTGGTTCGCGCCTTAACGCACGGGCATGCCCCTTTAAGGCCACAACTATTTTTGGCCAGAACCGGATAAAAACTAAAACATATTTAAACGTAAACATTTTTGTCCTAACAAGGAAGAGCCCTTTTTACACGTTCAAATTTTACTGTGAACACAAGTGTGGGTGCGAGATTTCGGGCCATTGTAGCGAGCCTTTAGAATGGGTTATAGTGTTCACTTATTTATTGACCCAAATTTCGAAGTCAGCAGCCAGTTTTGTAAAGTTAAGACTTATCCAACTGTGAAAAAAGAGGCAGTTAAAGCCTAACTCCCTGGTCACACTCCTTGGTCGATGTTGAGATCGACTTTTGAACTTCTTTTCTGAACAGAGGTGATTTTTTTCTAGTTTTCTAGTTCATACTTTTTATACCAAACAATAGCTTGAGAACTAGCCTTTTTTTACATCAAAAAAACTTTTAGTTTATATGACAATACAGTCGAACCTCGTTTATCAGGCACCCCCAAAAGTTTATTCCCGCCGTGGGTCCGAAACTTTTTCTTCTCAATTTTCGAAAGTGTTTGCTAAATGTGATTTGACAGTCTAGTGCAAAATATCGCAAGGATTCTGATTTTTCCAGTCTTTTTTTCAAAATCATTTCATTTTGCCAAAAAAAAACCGTAAACCTCGTTTATCCGGCACCCATTTTCAAAAAAGGGTGCCGGATAATCGAGGTTTACGGGTTATTTTTACGAGATCAAATAATTTTGGAAAAACGACTGGCACAATTAGAATCCTTGCGATATTTCGCATCAGACTGGCGAATCACATCTGGCTAACGCCTTCGAAAATAAAGGTGAAAAAAGTGTCGGACCCAAGGCGGGATCGAACTTTTGGGGTGCCGGATAAACGAGGTTTGACTTAGAGAAAATGGTAAGGGTGGTGTTTTTTTTTAGCAAAATACTTAATTCTAGTAGAAAATTCAACTTATATCATATATATAACTTTTAATAAATTATTATTTCCCTTGCTCAAAAGTTATATATAACTTTTAATAAATTAAGACTTTTCCGTTGATACATAACCGTGTAGCTCTAAATCAATTTTTTAACAAGATCTCAAACTTATGTAAAAGATTTAAAAATCTAAATATTTCAGACTTTGGCAATGATGTGAATGGCACCGGGGTGCCCGGTGCCGAAATTTCAGAGGTCGGTGACCGGTGCCAAATTTTGAAAGTCGGTGCTCGGTGCCAAAATTTCAGAAGTTGGTGCCCGGTACGGTGCCCGGGGGTAAGATTTTCCAGGCCAGTGCCCTGTGCGGTGTCGGTACCGAAATTTAAAAATTTACAGTACTGGTCTTTGGACGAAATAACTTTTTCGACCAAGTTTCTCTTGTTCAAAACCTTAAACCTCTAACTTTTTAAAGTCTTTTAGTGAAAAAGATGTCTTGTTTGACAGCTACAGCGATACAGGCGTACAAGCTAGTTAAAACTTTAAAAAAGTTTCTGTATAAATTGGAGAGAAAAAAAAGAAAACTTTAAAAGAGCATACCCGTGCGTGACACAGAAAAAGCAGTGTTTTTCTTTCTCACAAATTTTTTCTATGCATTCTCGAAATTCAAAATTTTCTGTCTAGTTTTTTAAAAGTAGTATAGGGTCATCAATATCAGATTGAACTCAAAAGGAGTGAAAAATGGGACGGTTCGAAAAAAATGCTGCTCCCGCCTTAACTTTTTGAAACGCACGGCATGCCTCTTTAGATGGGGGTAAACTTTTGTTAATGTCGCTATGGTAATCGTTATGGTAATGAAATATAGTTTTTGTAACATAGTTTTTGTAATTTTCCATCAACTTTGTCAAAATAGGCAAACAAATCCAACCTATGGAAGTGACTCTCCTTTTCTCTGTAGATCCACTTTGTTGGCCACTAGGATAAGGGAACTGACGATTTCAGCCGTCGATCATACAGCCGGTACAAAATTTGAGCTGCTTTAGTGAATGAGTCACGGTTATCCACGGAATAGCAAACCATATACACAGTTAGGACATTTTGCAGAGGATTTATGTGTATGGTCTGCAAAATATTTGTTATATACTGAGTTGATAACATTTTTTAAGTGATAATTCACCTCAGAATTAGAGCCTTGGGTGATCTCAAGTTCAATTTCATTTTCGTTCATAAGAAAGGAAACAGTACGAGAGCCTTTTTGCAAGTCATCACTCGCTGAAATGGACAGTTTATTTGGTTTTCATGAATCCCCAGGCTGGTAGTAAACTTTTATTTTTATTTTTACCAGGGAACCTCAAGTAGTGTCTTTTTTTTAAGACCTCGTTGAGATTTTTTTGCATATTCGTGAAGAGCACCCCAAATTATATAACAAAGTGCTGCCGCTATTTCCAGGTCCTTCGACAAATTACGGAGAACGGGCTAGCCAAAGTTGCCGAAAAACCATGATACGGGTATGATAATTTTTAGACCACTTTTGAATCTGTATTGTTTTATGCACTTTTTGATTTTTTAACTTGTATGGGGTATTTTATGCATGTTTTACTTATACTGATTAGTACTTTGAAAAGCACATCACTGCTTTTCAAAGTGTCCGATAGAAGCCGATACAGGATCGTGGCGAGAATTCAAATAACGGGTGTTTTTTTTTAAATTTTCTATTTGAATTCAGCCACAATCCTGTATCGGCCACTTTGAAAAGCCGTGATGGGCTTCACTAATCAGTATAAGTAAAACATGCATAAAAATACCCCATACAAGTTAAAAAATCAAAAATACATAAAACAAACAGATTCAAAAGTAGTCTAAAACCATGATACCCATATCATGGTTTTCGGCAACTTCGGGTAGCCCGTTCTCCGTAATTTGTCGAAGGACCTGGAAATAGCGGCAGCACTTTGTTATATAATTTCGGGGTGCTCTTCACGAATATTCGAAAAAATCTCTTAACCAGGTCTTAAAAAAAAAGACACTACTTGAAGTTCCCTGGTTAGCTATGTAAATAAACTATAAGCGCATGGTTTCATAAGTTACGGAGTTGACTAAAAAGCCAAGAGCTAGCTTTAACCTTCGGTTTATCCAAAATTCATCATTTTTGGGTTCTTTTCACAGCTTAGTTCGGTATATAATATTCCGCTCTTATTCTCACTGCCTATTTTTAGACACTTGCAAGGCATCTAATTTCTGGACATCAGTTTATGCAATGTAAACAAACATAAACTGGGAATGTCACTGCGGTGGCAGGCACCCTTGTCTTAAGCTGGGCAAGATGTCACGGAACTGGACATTTCTGAGCACTTTTTAAATTTTAGCTCAAGCACAACCCGAGACAATTCGGCGCTACCGAGTTTCTACAATTAGATGTTATAATAAAGTACTGTTTCGTAGAAGTCAAAGTTCGCCAAAAACAAATTTCAACAAAACGCATTTCTGAAAAGACCTGTTTGTGAAACATACATTTGACAATTATACGTTTCACAAAAGAAATGTTTCAAAAAAAATCGACCTTTCTAAACTAAAGATTTGTTGTTATTTTTTGGACTTTTCATGATCTTAGATAGCGATGGATGGGATAAGTGATGAAGACCAGTCGACAGAATACCAATAAAGCGATGGCGAAGATCGGCAAGCTTTTCAAATCGTGGATTAAGAAGAACAGCCTGTGGTTCGAGGAGAGCAAACGAAAGGTCTGCTACAGCAATGACAGCAATTTTTAGTCTGAACCAGCCAAAGCAAGTGATCGTCCACTTGGAGCAAAAAAAATTTACGTTTTTCATGTTCCACAACCTGTTTTTTGGAGTAATTCGTGCATGCTGAAGATGGTTTGATAATAGTGAAATAAAGTTTATATGGTATTTTTTGAGTTTTGGTGAAATCAAGTTGTGGTAAAATCAATTATTTCCCAATACTCAAAAAATATCTGAGAAAGCGGCATTTTATCACTATCAAACCATCTTCAGCATGCCCGAATTAGTCTAGAAAACAGGTTTTGGAACATGAAAATCGTTTAAAAAAATTCGATCCAAGTGGACGACCACTTGGTTTGGTCGGTGCATATATTGTCCAGTAGAACTGAGGTTAGAACTGAGAAAAACATTTTAAATTTTAAAATTTTTTTCAAGACGAAAATATCACAACCCAGGTACTAGTACACTACCTGAGTTCTCTTACCTGGATTCGACTACCTGGGTACAACAAAGCCAAGTAGTCGTCCACTTAGAGCAAAAATTCATGTTCCAAAACCTGTTTTCTAGACTAATTCGGGCATGCTGGAGATGCTTTGATAATAGTAAAATGAGGTTTTGTATGACAATTTTTGAGTATTAGGAAATAATTGATTTCATCAAAACTCAAAAAATACCATATAAAACTTTATTTTACTATTATCAAACCATCTTCAGCATGCCCGAATTACTCAATTTTTATAACAACATCTTTTTTGTCAATGGCTCATCTCGTAGCTCTGAATCTTAGCTACAAGATGGCACCAAATGAATAATTTTTGAAAAATTTAAAAAAAAAGTTATGGCCGTTTCCGAGTGTAAAGTCTGGTTTAGCATCCGCAAACAGCCTCCTCATTGTGAATGCGCCTTAAAGGGCCAGCGACAGCTTGGGACATTTCAAATTGCGACAATTCAGATTGAGACAATTTGAATTGCGACAAATTCAAATTGAGACAAATCAAATTGAGACAAATTCAAATTGAGACAAATCAAATTGAGACAAATTCAAATTGAGACAAAATTGAATCGCGACAATTCAAATCGAAATGAAAGTACCTACAGTTGCGGACAATTGATAGCGGACGGCACGTTTATTATTAGACTTACTGCTTTTTCGTAAAAATTTTAAATGCTTTTAAAAATCGCGATAGGCAGTTTTGTAGAGCACTTAAAGGGCTACAATTATAGCCTACTACTTGTTATAAAAATATCAATTTTGCGCGATTGCTTGAGGCGGTTTGGAAACCAGCGGACGATTTTTTTTTCAAGCTGATTGATTTTAATTTTTATATATTGTCAACTTTTAATGACTATTTGTAAGCCCTGTTCCTCAGCTACAATTTGGTATATCAAACTTTTTTTTGAATTATTATACGGAAAATTATGACCATAGAAATAAAAGTGTCGATTTCTAGTCAAATTCAAATAAAATGTAAGGAAAATGGTTGTTTGACCACATAATTAAGAGGTTTTCTCAAAATTTAAAAAATCGAAATTTACGCCCTTTCGCATTTTTTGAAAGCTCTATGATTTCTCTACAAAATGAAATTTTGATCGTTGTCGTAGGACCACTCTGCACTGAGATACAGATAGGTTGAATTTGAAAACACTGAAAAAGTGCCGTTTTGCCTTATTTTAAGCCATTTTTCAGGGTTTTCAAATTCAACCTATCTGTATCTCAGTGCAGAGTGGTCCTACGACAACGATCAAAATGTCATTTTGTAGAGAAATCATAGAGCTTTCAAAAAATGCAAAAGGCCGTAAATTTCGATTTTTGCAACTGTATGTGGTTAGTCCCTAATCGGGGGTGATCCAGGTGTAGGTTATCAATGTTGTGGGGTCAATTTTTTGGTACTAAGGTGAGGGTGTCCAGCCGGCCTTGATATCACCACTTAGAATCGCTCAGAACTCCATCCAATCCATATTACAGTAGCGCGTGGTCATGTTGGAGCATGGATTCTCAGGGGTGATGAGATATTGCTGGTTTGAATCTACCTGGCTGCATACTTTATTTTTTACCTAATTTTTTTTTGCGTTCATGTGTACTTGTAACCGAGGTTTGTCGTTCCAAATACTCATGGGTGCAAATAGTCCAGAAAAATAAAGTATGCACAAAGGAGAACTCGAACCACCAACCTCTGCGTTGGCTTAATTTTGTCGCAATTTAAATTGTCTCAATTTGATTTTGTCTCAATTTGAATTGTCGGCGCTACCTAGTTTCTATAATTAGATGTTATAATAATAAAGTACTGTTTCGTGAAAGTCAAAGTTCGCCAAAAAAATCAGTTCGCCAAAACAAATTTCAACAAGCGCATATTCGACAATAAACATTTCGCAAACCGCACTCGAATTCGAGTTAGGATTCTCGGGCGGATTCTTAAAATTTTATCTGAGTTTTTGAAGCAATGTTTACTCAGTCGTCGGTAGCCTTAAACCTCAACTATATGATGTGAGAAGCTACATAAGAAACTGGGAATTAAAAAACAACCCAACTGAATAATTTTGGGAAAACAGTAAAAAAAGCGAGGATTCCGTTTCGCGGATTCTCAGTGAGTAGTCTGTTTTAAAAATGTATAAATTTTTAAAAATGTAAGACTCCGCCCAAGACTCCTGACTACATTTTGAGTCAGGAGTCTTGGACGGAGTCTTACATTTTTTTCTCAATTTCTCGAAAGATATCTACCTTAAAAAAAGCTCATTTGGTAGCCCTGAATCTTAGCTACAAGATGTAATAACAGAATAAGTTTTGAAAAATTGGAAAACAAGTTATGGCCTTTTCCGAATTACAAATCTGATTTAGCATCCGCAAACAGACTCCTCATTGTGTTTGAGGCCTTAGGAAGGGCTCAAACGTGTATCTCAGACTGAAAAAGTAGCAAAAATATGAAAAAACAGCAAAAAAAAGTTGAATTCCCGCGAAAATTCTGTTGGCATTTTGGTCTTTGGCATTTGGCGTTTGCATTTTGTCCTACGACCCTATGAGTAAACAATTTTGTATACCAATACCTAGCCAAGATTCTGGGCTTTCATTTCCGCTATCATTAAGAGCAAAAATACCATCAAATTGAGGCTAAAATTTGGAAAACATGAATTAATAAGAAAAAAGGCGGCCAATTTCTATTTTTTTATTTGAAATTCGAAAAAGGCGGCCAGAATAACACTCCGAGCCTCATGCGTGACTTTTGCCATTTCTGAAGCAGAATTTCATGGAGAACACGATGGCTTTCTCAGATTTTTTTTTCAAATCTAAAAACTAGTTCAAATCGACCTTTGAAACATGTGACCCATACGCCGGGCACTACATACTTAAATAAGGCTGTAACTTTTTTCACAGATATAATTTCGATCTGTTTTTAACACTATAAATATTCCTCATGAGCTACTCTATCTTCCTGGAGTTGCATAAATATTACTTCGACCAAAAATAAAAATTCAATTAATCAAAGATCCCTAAAATGAGAGTTTAAAAATAGCACTTATTTTACAAAAACGCCCATAACTTTCAGTATATCAATTTTTCTAGAACATGCTTTATGGCATCTGAAAGTACACATTCTGCGCTACGAAATGATGTGTTATTTCATCATACATGCTTTTCAGCCCGACTCACAACACAGTGTTAAAAGTCCGGCTGGGGAATTTAAGGATTTTGTTTTAGATAGCCTATTCGTAAGCACTGCACACCCTGTAAAGCCAACTAAAGATTTTGTGATTTGTGAAGCATTTTGAATCGTTTTGCACTATTTTCTGTCCTATTTGTGCAAAAAAAAATTCAAAGGGCGCGCATTTAAATTTTTGATGTTTTGTATTCTTGTTAATATCTTTGAATTGGTTCATGACAAAATATGAATATATAGCTTTTTTGTAGCTGAGTGAACAAGCTTCCTTATGCATATTTATTTCTTTCAATACATCACTAATTTCAAGACAAAAAGAGGATTTAAAAGCTACTTTACATTTTATGAAATACGTATTTTTTTGATAAACTTCTATAATTATATGTTTTTCTGTAATTTTTTAAAAAATCTGATAATGATTTCAGATTCTACATGAAACACTGGTTTAAAGGTTGCTGTGGTCTGATGTAATCTATGCTTTCTTATGAATAATTTTCGAATGAGTATAATGGTGTGCATTAATTTCTGAACACCACCCCAATCAGTTTATTTAATATTCTCCTGGGTCTAGTGCATCCAAAGCATATTGAGCTAGGAGAAAACCATGCTTTATTCGACGCGCCACATTTTGAGAATCCGTTTAGTGTATTATAAGTATTTAGGTAAGCGCATTTTATTGGTATAATAGTTTAATTATATAGTGAAACACTTGTGATGAGATTCAGAATTTCTTGTAGTAGCGATTGTAAATCAGCATTCTAAACGGATACACTAAACGGATCCTCAAAATGTGGCGCGTCGAATAAAGCATGGTTTTCTCCTAGCTCAATATGCTTTGGATGCACTAGACCCAGGAGAATATTAAATAAACTGATTGGGTGGTGTTCAGAAATTAATGCACACCATTATACTCATTCGAAAATTATTCATAAGAAAGCATAGATTACATCAGACCACAGCAACCTTTAAACCAGTGTTTCATGTAGAATCTGAAATCATTATCAGATTTTTTAAAAAATTACAGAAAAACATATAATTATAGAAGTTTATCAAAAAAATACGTATTTCATAAAATGTAAAGTAGCTTTTAAATCCTCTTTTTGTCTTGAAATTAGTGATGTATTGAAAGAAATAAATATGCATAAGGAAGCTTGTTCACTCAGCTACAAAAAGCTATATATTCATATTTTGTCATGAACCAATTCAAAGATATTAACAAGAATACAAAACATCAAAAATTTAAATGCGCGCCCTTTGAATTTTTTTTTGCACAAATAGGACAGAAAATAGTGCAAAACGATTCAAAATGCTTCACAAATCACAAAATCTTTAGTTGGCTTTACAGGGTGTGCAGTGCTTACGAATAGGCTATCTAAAACAAAATCCTTAAATTCCCCAGCCGGACTTTTAACACTGTGTTGTGAGTCGGGCTGAAAAGCATGTATGATGAAATAACACATCATTTCGTAGCGCAGAATGTGTACTTTCAGATGCCATAAAGCATGTTCTAGAAAAATTGATATACTGAAAGTTATGGGCGTTTTTGTAAAATAAGTGCTATTTTTAAAACTCTCATTTTAGGGATCTTTGATTAATTGAATTTTTATTTTTGGTCGAAGTAATATTTATGCAACTCCAGGAAGATAGAGTAGCTCATGAGGAATATTTATAGTGTTAAAAACAGATCGAAATTATATCTGTGAAAAAAGTTACAGCCTTATTTAAGTATGTAGTGCCCGGCGTATGGGTCACATGTTTCAAAGGTCGATTTGAACTAGTTTTTAGATTTGAAAAAAAAAAATCTGAGAAAGCCATCGTGTTCTCCATGAAATTCTGCTTCAGAAATGGCAAAAGTCACGCATGAGGCTCGGAGTGTTAATAAAAAAAAAGGATGCGCATTGACCGACAAGATGCGTTAAAGGGGTGCACTACGTTTCACCGTCACTATTTTCACCGTTCACTAATTTCACCGTCACTATTTTCACCGTCACTTATTTTCACCGTTCACTAAATTCACCGTCAGTATTTTAGGACCGCTTTTTAGGTCTAAATTTTTCGAAATTTTTAAAAGTTTTGGTACCAAATTGTAGCCCTGAATGTCAGCTACATTTTGGTACTACAATTTAAAAAAAACGAAAAATTTTAGTTCTAAATTATAAAAGACGCCCACCCTGCGTTCTACCGTGATGAAAAAGCGTGAGATTGAACGCCTTCTAAAGTTTAGTTCTAAATTTTTATAATTTTTTCAGAATTTGTAGTACCAAAATGTAGCTGACATTCAGGGCTACAATTTGGTACCAAGACTGTTAAAATTTAGAAAAATTTAGATCTAAAAAGCGGTCCTAAAGTGCTGACGGTGAATTTAGTGAACGGTGAAAATAGTGACGGTGAAATAGTGACGGTGAAATTAGTGACGTTGAAAATAGTGAACGGTGAAAATAGGGACGGTGAAACGTAGTGCACCCCTTTAAAGGACCATGGTTTTTGCGCGCAGCGGAATGTGCGAAATTTGAATTGGCGGGTGACACTTCTCTTTCGTCTCAAACTTTACTCTTTGGAGTCGTTCGCAATAACTCCAAGAGTACAGTCCGAAACAAAAGAGAACTGTTCCCGGCAATTCGAATTTTGAACATGCCACTGCGCACAAAAGCCATGGTTCTTTTAAAAGGGCAAACCTTTTTCTTGCCGTATAAATACTTTTTTTTGCCGCAAAAGGTTTTACCTTAGAAATACTTTTTGTTGCCGTAAAAATACTTTTTTCTGCCGTAAAAAAGCTTCTTGTTGCCGCAGAAAAACTTTTTTCCGCCGCTAAAATACTTTTTTCTGGCGCAACGCATATTTTCTTTTGGTGGTATTTAATTTGGTGAGTAGACGTTTGGGTACAAATGTAACATTTTTGGCGTTCTGCCCTATGTTCTGCTTAAGCCACTTAGGCTTATTTTTTCAGCCATTTTGTAGTTCGTAAGACATTTTTTTGGTCCCTAAGCCTAAGCCTAAGGCCTTAGGCCTAAGCCTAAGTAGGCCTAAGTGGCAAAACAGAACATAGGGCAGAACGCCAAAAATGTTACATTTGTAGCCAAACGTCTATACCCCTTTAATTTTGCCCCCTAATTACTGAAAATGCCCCCTAATTGCTGAAATTGCCCCCTAATTCGCTGAAAAATGCCCCCTAATTTTTCTTTCTCATCGTTTTTAGTCAAAATTTCGCGGGAATTTAAATTTTTCAGTCAAAAAGTAACTTGGATTGGTCAAAATCCCACTCCGGAATGGCCAGAACCTCCTGAAAGTTTGTTTTTCGGAAGTTTACTGAAGGGGGAGTATACTTTCTGCGAAAATTCGGTTGAGCACATCAGAATTCCGGGCCGATCGGCTGAATCACTCAGAATTTCATCCGGAACCATTCTCAACTATCTTAAACCGCCTAAGCACTGATTTAGGGTAGTTAGATACTGGTCTGGAGCAGTTTGGGATGGTTTAGGGCGTTTTAAGATGGTTGAGAATGGTGTCAAAACCCAAGCATCCTGCCCTGAATGTTCTGGTCGGAAAGTTCTTATTTAACTTCCCTCAATAAATCGGAATTTCTTAGGGTTTCGATTTACCGCCTCGTGGGAATCTTTTTATAATTCCCTAATTTGGATACAGTTCTAGTAAATAAAATTAAATAAAATTAACTTTATTTACTCCAAACACACAAAATAATAAAGGAAAAAAGGTTCAAGCGACGCGCTCCGTTTTGACGGTAATTATATTTTTATAAATTATGAACCCCGATCACTGGGATCGGAAGAATTTATACCCATTTGTTTACTCCCTCGCAGGGGTTGGCTGGGCAATCCCAGATGGGCAGTGCCATCCTATTTCCACATTCGAAAGTAGTCTTCGATGTGATCAAAGCGAAATATGATATTACTCATATTTTGCCCTGGTCTGAGTGAAGAAATATGGGAAATAAACCCTTTGTGTAAAATATATTTGATTTCCCAAGATAATGGGCTTTGTTTTGCCCAATGGTTTTGGGGAATTAATAACTTTTAAACAACGAGCAAAAATCTGCTCAGTTTTCCAGATCTTTCCCAGAGATCGGCAAATTGGCTTTCCCTTTGAAAGGGTTATTCCAAACAACAACTTGCGAATATAATTGAGCAAATTTGTTTTTTGCTGTATAAGAACTTGAAAAAGACCCCTTAAGAAAGGGCTACAAAACTATCTATCAATATGCAAAAATACTCTCATTGGGATGAAGATTTTTTTATGGCCACTTTCATTCGCTCCGCGACAAATGGTTCCGGATGAAATTCTGAGTGATTCAGCCGATCGGCCCGGAATTCTGATGTGCTCAACCGAATTTTCGCAGAAAGAAAATTTAAATTCCTGCGAAATTTT